>JAGSMR010000012.1:0-600000 GCA_029286605.1 Sericinus montela | reverse complement strand
GGTCTAGAAATTCAAACCCTTTCGACCCACCTTCCTTCAAAGTTTTTTTTTGAGAAAAAGTAAAAAAATATTAGTAATATATTTATGTAGGCCAGGTAACCAAATTAATTGTTCGGAGTAATCCTAACTGCTTAACTTCACCATCGTACTTTACGGCATAGTCAAAAATCTCATCACCACAGTGCGTTTTTCGCGGAATTTTCTGCCACGTACTTGCATTTTATTGGATGTGCTGCCGTCAGCGGTTTTTTCGGACCGATACGACTTGGGGACCTTCAAGAAAAGTGAGAACCTTTCTCAAAGGCCGGCAATGCATCTGCTATTCCTCTGGTGTTGCAGGTGTTCATGGGCGGTAGTAATCACTTAACATCACGTGAGCCACCTGCTCGTTTGCCTCCCTGTTTTGTAAAAAAAAGTAGTGAGGCACGTAGCCAAATCTGTAAGGAAAGCTAGTTTATATACGTTAGGTGGATTTGATGATTTT
Organism: Sericinus montela; assembly: GCA_029286605.1. NCBI lineage: Eukaryota > Metazoa > Arthropoda > Insecta > Lepidoptera > Papilionidae > Sericinus > Sericinus montela. The sequence goes on along the minus strand of JAGSMR010000012.1, from coordinate 599,516 downwards.
TATATTCTGAAAAGTTTACACATCTACATACTTAAAACATAACGTAGAATGATTTAAAACACCAATAATGAAATGGTCCGCTTCATATTAGATTAGCTTCAGGAGAATGCAGAACAGACAAAAGCGAAAATAAAATCACCTTTTTTTCCCGGTTTGTAATCAGGCCAATATCCGGTTTATTACATGAATGTTCTTACATTACAAACAGGAATTCGGACAGTGTGCACGAATTCAGCTGTTATATTCAAGAAAATTATAAGCGTGGATCTTATAAATAGATATTTATTAATCTTCATGCATTTGCCAATACTGGGGTAGTCAGAGATGATGATAATTTAGTCCTTTTTTCCCACATTTTCGTCGTCACCTTAACTTATTGACAGGTTACAACTTATGGACAGGACGACTTGACAGGTGGTGATCAGGTCGCGGTCTTACAGCTAGCGAAACTTTTAGTTTTAAAGACACAGTCACAGCTAAGAATTCTACTAGGTTATTTTTATATTTATTCTTATTAACTTTAAACTCATACAGTCCCGATAGCTGAGTGGTTTGATGATCGGATTTCGATGGATTGTTTTTTTTTAAACTTATGAACCATTTAAATCATTGGCTTGAAAAAAAGACGGTTACTGGCTCACCACCGGTCATTTTGTCCCAAAAATGTCTTCAGTGGAAGGTGGGTCAAAGGACTTGTTTGTTAAGACCTCTGTGTATGCCTGTATTGGGAATGGCATAAGAATATGGTATGAAGGGAATAACTATGAAGGGAATAATGAAAGTAGACAAAGCGGAACATGTATGTAAGGATCGTATCTAGTGGAAAGAAGTGGTCTCTGCCTACCCCTACGGGAAAGAGGCGTGAATGTATGTATGTATGTATTTTTATTATTTTTTTACTTGTATAAGTATGAGTCAAGTATGATTAAAACTAAGCCGTATGGAGAAAATTACGTGTAATTTATGCAACGAAGTCCCAGGTACATGTTTGTTAAGCCTAGTCATTAAACTTCACCTTAAACATAACTATGAAGTAATCTGAGCTGGAATAGCTTAATAATTTTACGCACACGACGTTATTATGAAAGTCATTTTGTTTCAACACGAATAAATCGTTAACACTTTATGACTATTTATTTATAACCGAGTGGTTGGGTAATCAGACTTTGAGTCAAGAGACCTGAGTTCGATTAGAAATGGCATAAAGATATTGTTTTAGTATTTAGATATTATTACACCAGCAGTACATGCATAAAATATATTATAAAAATTTTACACAAGCCCAATGCGAGTCAGTGTATAGGGGTATACAGCGTTAACATTTGACAATAATAGTGTAACTTTGATCTTAGTATATATCTATTAAATTAAAGATAAATGCACAGCCCAAAAATATGAAAAGAAAGAAGAAAAAAATAACATAACAATATAATATGAATTAAAAACAGCACATTAATTACGAAGAATTATTTTAATAATTTTAGCCTTTTCAAACCATGAACCTCTTTATTGAAGTAACACCTTATTAACAATGTTTTTCTTAAACAGAATAGTGGCATCATGAAAGATGTTAGTATTATTCTTATTTATTTCATAAATGGACTATTTATTTAGTGGTATCATAAATATGCAACCAGGTGACTTGCAGCTAATCCAAAAAAATACTGGACTAAGATATGATAACTCGTGATGGGCAGTAGCGTCTAAGCTGCATGGTTTCTGGTACTGTCATCGCCAATCAGCTTGCCAAGCGTGATGATTATGGCAAACTAATCCCCTCGGGAGAGGCTTACGACAACAAGGATACAAAGCAATTATAATCATTCCTGGTTAAAAATGCAATGACGTTACAAAATTTCAAATCCATCCATCAAATATAAAAAAAAATATTGGCGTGAAGACATCACGCCATTTCCAATACAGGGATAGACAGAGGTCTAGACATCTAAGTCCTCTCGACCCACCTTTTACTGAAGAAATTTTTTGGATCAATGTGACATGTGGTCAGCCGGTCGCCGTCTTTGTATGCAAGCCAATCTTACATAATATTTTGAAAAACCCATTAAAACGAACTACCAGAATCACCTCTAACTCAGATCTCTTGAGTCGTCTTGAAAACACCCATTCGGCTACGGTGATTTTTTTGTAGTTTAGCGATCGATTACTATTTTACTGTTTAGCGGTCACAAATATACACATATATATGTATAGATTGGATCATATAAAAACATCATATTTAATATTCCCCTTTAGCAATCTACTTAATTTCAAAATTTCATATTTTGACAGGCACGTTAAAGGTAAATATTAAAAAAAAAACTAATAACAATATGTTTAAGGTTGCAACTTTTTTGGAGCGCAGCCAGAACAATAATGGCAAAGATTGCACAATCCAACATCTGGCGGCGCGCGCCGCGAGCACGTGCTCGAGACACGAGGACGCTGCGCTATCTCTTTAATAGGTAACTTATCAAAAACTTGAAACAAAGTTATTATTTTAGACGACCTTATAGCTTAGTTGGCAGTGGCCCGGCGTTCGTAGTTATGGGTTTCAAGGCGGTTTAAATTTCAACTGATACGTATAGGGTGCGGTGCGTTATAGGTGGAAGTTGCGTTGTAACGGTACGGCAGAGGTCGCGGATTCGAATTCCGCCCGTATCGGTCATTTATTTTTCTCTCTTATTAATTCAATAACAAAATGTACAGCATTACATGCTATGAAAATCCAATAAAAATTGCGTTTTAAAACGTGTATATTTGACGACCATCGTGTACGTGTGGCGCAAACACCGGTTTTCTAGGTGTCGCCATCTCGAGAAAAACCACTTTTTCTACATTTTCTCGCATCTGGGTGTTTGTGGTGCCTTCGTCGTTTTCGATTTCCATACCACAAATGCTTTAACATCTTACATTGGGATAGAAACAATGTATGTGATGCTGTCCCTATCTATATATGTATTTATATTTATTATTTATTATATAGATAAATATTCATATATACAATATGACTTGAATAGAAATATTTGTATCGGATGAAATGCCGCAGGAATAGAGTAGCTACCAGTCAGGAGAGGACGTCTCCTCCACACAATCTGGGCACAGCCTCTCACTGCAACGTATGAATTTATCTCGAGTCACCGTGAACCTAAACATAGCCTCTAGGCTATAAATAGTGGCTAACTAGGCTATGGTTAATCTAAATTCTGTACGACTCGACAGAAACTCGTACAATTACAAAACTTTAGATTGAGGCAAAAAATGTCATGATTTCGGAATTATCGACGAAAAGAAGATTTATTTTAAAAGCTTTTACATAATAGGGTTTAGGTGAAATCTTGTGTAAAAGGCAAAGGTCGCCGGGCAATCCTTGGATAAAAGCTAATGCTCTTTTGTTCCTAATGGATTCGCTTATAGGATATATGTAACTTTTAATAATTTATTTTAGTCAAAAGAATCGAGAATTGGCATGAATTTTACCTAAATCAAACCTTTTATTTTTGTGAACAATTGCTGATTTTATCTCGTAGTTAGTTAAAGTTTCGGTTGCTTTAAGCTTGTTTGAAATTTTGAATGATTATTCAAAAAATTATAGACAAAACTTTTAATTAAAATACATTTTTTAAATAAATTCAACATACAAAATTCATTTTCTATAATAAAATTTATCTATTATTATTATTTTTATTAGTTACTACATAAATTTCGTAGTTAGTAGTAGTAATAAGGGTTGCGGGTTCGAATCCCGCTAGGACAAAAATAATTGTGAATGGTTGTTCTCGAACTTACCTATGTATTCATAAATATTTATCTCAAAACTCATGTAAGTCACGATAGCCGAGTAGTTGGGTGATCGGAATTTCGAGTCGAGAGACCCGAGTTCGATCCCCAGGTGGCAGTACCAATGAGTTTTTCAAAAACTTATGTACGAATCTCATCGTTGGCTTGACATAAAGATGGCGACGGGCTCACCACCTGTCACGTTGTCCCGAAAATATCTTCGGTGGAAGGTGAGTCAAAGGGACTTAATTGTCTAGACTTGACCCCTGTCTACCCCTGTATTGGGAATAAGGGACATAAAGGCTCTAGCTTGGACATAAGGGCTCACCACCTGTCACTTTGTCCAAAATAAGCTTTTGCGAAGAGTGGGTCGAAAGGACTCCATTTTCCAGACCTCCGCTTACAGGGGTAGGTAAGTATGGAAAATTGGGTAAAGGTATAAAAACCAAAGCATCGACGTACACATTTTGTATATGAAAATTATAAGAAAACACTAACTGTAAAAAAACGGAAAGCACTACAAATATAAAACTATTCCTGCATTAACAGAAAGTAATTAGATGTATGACTGAGGCCTTGCTAGTGGCCGTTCCCGTAGTTAACCGGGAGACAGATGCAGAGTTTCAAAGGAAATATTTCTGTTTATTTAAAATCCTGTCATTTGACATTAAACAATAAAAGTCACGACAGCCGAGTATCTTAGTTCCAATCTACGTAGTGTATATATATATATATATATATATATATATATATATATATATATATATATATATATATATATATATATATATATATATATATATATATATATCCTATATAATGCAGTCAGTTACCATATAGATTTACATACATTTTCCGACACACACACAAATATATATATATATATATATATATATATATATATATATATATATATATATATATATATATATATATATATATATATATATATATATATATATATATATATATATATATATATATATATATATATATATATATATATGTTACTGAGTATACGGCAAGAAACAATATGCAAATTTACTGGTACATTTTCATAAGAAAAGTGCATATATTATTTAGTAAATCAGATTAGTTGCATGAGACTTCGCTAAAGCTCTGCGCCGCACTTCAACTGCGCAAATGTTTGCGTACGAGTCGCGGGGCACGCTCCGTTGATAATTGAGACATAGCTGCGAAAGGCAAAGATGTAGACATTTCTATGTCATTATAAAGAAAGAAAGAGAACAAAATATTATACACAAAAAATAACAACACAATATATAAATAGATTGATGGATAGAGACACGGTTAGTTTTGAAGTTGCGTTTATGTATAATACAAACGTTATAAAAAACACATTGGTACGAACCTACTACTCGGGGATCGAACTCGGGTCACTGGCCTTGATGGCCTTCCAATCATACAACCACACGGCTATCGTGATTTCATTCCTTAATGTAAAAATGTAAATACCAATAAAAATGAAAAAAAGCAACATTAAATCGGTAATTTATACTACTGTATCTAAACAACATTGTGTAGTAATCCTAGCAGATAATCATTAAAAGCTTCATCCCACTACAAAGTAGGTCGTAACAATAAAGTTAATTTACCAAAGCTCAACTATATAGCATACCCATGCTATAGCTACTTACTTTTGGATCAGATCTGTGACGAAATTTATGTCCCCATGTAAGAAAATCGTTTGTGGACACTTCAAGAAAAACTCATCTCTTCGTCTCCCTGACGAAGTTCTCACGATTGTACGTATATTTACGAGTACCGATAACATACTGGCCGATGAGACATCCTCCCTAGGAAATGGTCACCCGAACTGCCGGGTAGCTACTCTTTTCATGCAGCACATCGTCCGCTGTTATTGTATGACGTAGACGATGATGTACTGCGAGCGTGGTGGTTATGGCAAACACTTTCCATGGCGAAAGGCATATTTCCAGCAGTGGACTGCTACAGGCCCTTATGTACATGTTATTAATTTACAAGTTAATAATTAAATTAACTTACAAGTTAAGTTTACCTCCGAGGACTAAGATGGAATGCCTCACCGCCAATCACATGGCAATTGTTTGCTTTTAAATTAATTTTACTTCCGTATAAAATTTTCTTCGAAACAGACAAAAAACAGAACGAACGAATAATTTAAACCCATTACTGGCAGCGGTAAAAAGCCATAAAATATTTTCAAAAGGATAATAATACTGAATATGGCTTTAAACGGTAATGTCGATGCGGGTGGGCCGGGTTAAATTTGGATAACATCCAACTTAAGCGGCCGTAAATATCACTTGATCACGTGATCAGTGATTTAGTCCGAACGCAATATTTTTTTATGTCTTCACACAGTTCCCTAGACTGGTGTAGTCAAGGTTCAAGACAGTTTAAGTTTGACAAACAATTATTCGGAAATTATTTTGAGAGAGTGGTAGGCGGTAAGCCCGTTGCCGTCAAGCAGTTGAACTGTTTCCAAATTCCACATTCAAATCAATGCACCTGCAGGTGTTTTATTAGTGTATTGCGTTGGAAAAAATATAAAAGCAGGTAAATCTATCGCTCATTTGCAAAATTTTTCCGGGTCCAAATAGGAATTATAATTATAATTGCTGTGCCGTTTGACGGTCAGCAGCGTTTGCGGTGCAAGGTGTCCAGGTGCCTGGTACCGTGGTGATTATGTGCAACCCTCCTGTAGAGAGATATTCATTTACCATTATCACACTTTATTAATTTAGATATTTACCTTTAATCATTGACACTTTGATCATTTTTATTAAAAATTCATGACAAAGTCACGATAGTCAATAGACCCGAGTTCGATCACCAAGGCTCGTTCCAACGAGTTTTTTTAACAAAATGTTTGTTTGTACATAAAGTACATTATACATAAAGACCGTGACAGGCTCACTGCGTATCACGCTGTTTCAAAATATGCTCAACTAAACTGTGCTTCGAAAGGATTTATTTTGTAGTGTGGTTAATCTTTTGCTAAATTACTGGCGATTCAAACTTAAAAAAGATAAAGTTATCTACAGTTGATAAGCAAATAAAACACCTTAATTTTTCGTCTCTTAAATACTAATGGATACTTAACACTGTGTAACCCAGAGAGACTCTCAGCGAATAGCGGCGTAGGATTCTTACTCTTTGACACCGTAAACTTATAACTACGAGTACTAGGTTGGTCCCTTCAGGACGTATAATGAGAAAAATAAGTACCACATGAAATACTTACGAAATGTAGATTTTTTTTTTAAATATTCCTGCTAAATTTCATAGATACGATAGTAGATTGCCGAGTTGATGGGAATTGTTCATAGTTCAATCAACAATTGAGTGGAAAGGACTGAATTGTCTAGATTTTCTGATATTGGTTTTTTGTTTTATATAATAATTTAATAAATAAATATCTTCACCGCATTTTCAATACAGGGGTAGACAGAGGTCTAGTCTAGACCCTTCAGGTTGAAGGGACTTAATTGTCTAGACTTTGGAAAAAACCCATTGGACTCGAACCCGACTCGAATTCCGATCACCCAACCACTGGGCTATCGTGAAGAATATAATAAATTCTGTAGCTAATATTTATCTATATAAATAAATAGTTTTGTAAGTATATTGTACTGTTGGCTTGGACACTTAGACTCTGACGTGTTCACCACCTCTCACGTGCTCACAAATATTACTATGTAAAATGTGAGTCAAAAGAGGTTAATTGTCTAGATCACTATCTGATTAATATTTTCACGCACTTAATAATACTGTGGGTGTAAAGAATATGCGTGAAGTTATTTACTAATTTCATTTTATTTCTATAAACATAAAGATTATAAAGCTCGTTGAAAATTGGAGTACCAGATACTTCGCACCACGTGACAAGACGTTTAATTATTTGCTACTAAGGGAAATTAAAAATGCTGTAATACAGAAGAAAGAAAGTAAATAAATCTTCACGCAATTCCTAATACAGGGGTAGACAGGGGTCAAGTCTAGACAATTAAGTCCCTTTGACCCACCTTCCACCGAAGATATTTTCGGGACAACGCGACAGGTGGTGAGCCCGTTGCCGTCTTTATGTCCAAGCCAACGATATAATTCGTACATAAGTTTTTGAAAAACCCATTGGTGCGAGCCTGTCACCTGGGGATAGAACTCGGGTCTCTCGACTCGATATTCCGACCACTCAACCGCTCGGTTATCGTGACAGAAGAAAGGATTTTTTTTAAATATTTCTACTCCTTAAGAGAAACTGTTTAATCAAATTGGTATAGACTAATTAAAAACTGGTGACCCGTGACTGGTGCCAGGTCCTGCACGCGTAGACATGGTCTTTGATTCTTTCATGTATAATTATTCTATGCTTATGTATTTAAAATTTATTAAAAAAAATAAAATATTGTTTATTATTTTAAATTTAGAAACTCGACTGTTAACTAAACCGTACACTAATCATACCTTGCTTTATACATTAGGTACACTAATTAACTACCTACGTATTATAACAAGTGATTTACATTTGAAATGAATTTCGGAAATTCAATGAATAATTCAGTAAGATTCCTCAGGCCCGGCACAAAATTACCCGCGACGATTGTGTTTGAATAAGTAACGATAGTAATGACAAGAAGAAGGGTTACTCATGTTCACTAACATGTACCATGTATAATGCATGTATGAAATTAAATTTGTTTAATAAATAGATCCTGTTTTGTTTATTTTATTTATAATGTACTTAATAATCTTCATTTACAATCCCTGCACAGATACCCAGAGTTCCAAGTATCCTTATACACCTCTTTTGCTTCTCTGAAATTTATAATTTTCTTCATACCTGCACGTCTAGTTATCCGACTACTCTTGACCTTCCCCTCGTCGAGCAATTTGCTCACATGGTCTTTATAAATTAGTTTCGGCCAACCTCGACACTTTTTAATGTTAAATTTCGCACTATATATTTTTTCACCATTCGGTCTTCTCTTAATAATAATGTGTTAATAAATACATAAATTGATAGGGACAAAGGCACCTGTGTCATAGACTCAGAAACAACTAAGTTACCACAAACACGAAGACCCGACAGTACAAAGACATTGGTTAACTATGTCGACCGACCCGGGAATCGATCCCCGTAGAAGCTCATAGAGGGTATGGTCCTATAGAGCTGGCAGCAATATATCGAAATAGTCGCCAAGCGTGGCAACCAGATAACTCATACTCGTACTATGGACTCTGGTGTCCATCAATGTTCTGCTATATTTTTGTCTGGTCTCTTAATCTTTGTTGGCATATTTTGAGATTGTTATCCAGCTATTTTTCAAAGTTATAGTTGCCTCTTAGATTATGAACTGAAAAAAGAGCCACTTCCTTTTTTATTCTTATTGTAATATCATTCGACATCTTTATTAACGACTAAAGCAATGTATTAGGAGCATTTTTAAATAAAGTGGTTAGAGTGAATGAATGGTGTCATTTATAAAACATCATAAACCTTGTTTATAAACTTACTTAGAACAGACGTTTTTGTAGTACTGTCATGAAACTTTTTAGATCTATGTTTTTTAGTAACTACATAATGTATCATGTGCATGTTACCTACATATTTTTTTTGTATTAAAGTAAAATTTTATGAATTATTAAGTTATAAATCAACAAATAAGCCTGTATAAGCATTTTTATACATTAAGTTTATCTAACCTTATTATCTTTTATGAAAACGGAATTATGTTAAAAAAATATCTTCAGGCCATTCCCAGTGCAGAAGTAGACAGAGGGAAGACAATTAAGTCGTTTCGACCCATCTTTCACCGAAGATATTTTTGTGGTAACCAAAAATGTGACTTCGACTTTCATTTTTTAAACTAGCAACGTTTCGTAATGAGGTTCTTATGACGGACAAGAAATGGCGAAAGAATCTCCATAGGTATTCTCTTTTTTAACTTTTTTAAATAAAGGAAATACAAAGTACTTTAATTAAAAATAGCTTGGGAGCGATCAATTCATTTACCCAGGGGCTACTACCATTAATATATTATAATTATTTATATAGTAATAACCCTTTTTTCGTTATTATCTCGAGTACATTCATATTTATCAGACAAATGTCCGCTACGAAAACGAGAAACATTACTTACTAGGCTATAGGGTCGTCGTTGCAAAATATATTTGGACAATATTTTACCATTTCTGTAATATAGCGTAATGGATGAAAATCAAGTGAAGCCTTGAGGATCTTTGAGGGGTCTCCTGATTAATCCTACCACAGATGATATTTCGCCTTTCATTAAAATGGGATTACTTCGCGCCTGCAGTCAAGACAATCGGAATTGAAGATTAGAGTCTTCAAATGGTAAGTACAAAATATTAGCAGCTGAAAAATTACTTTCGCTTTGTGTATGTAGCTGTCATGTTTTTGTGAAATCTTAATACAGAACGTTCCTCGGAGGAGGATTTGCCATAATTGCACTACACACTTATAAACACTCACGCATGAACATGTGTTTTCCACACCGCTGTTACCTACAACTTACAACACTAAGCGTTTAAGAAAGTATCACTAGCAACAGGCCATTGTGCCGTCGTCATCGTCCAGTCCATTTTAGTGCCAAACTTCAACTAATTATACTTAAAAAACCTTTCTTGTCTGTCTGTTATTCCATTAGTGAAATGTTTTCGAAGAAGTTCGCGAATGAACAAAAAAAACATAGCCGGATATCATTTAAACATAGCCGAAAATCATATATTCCTCTTAATATTTCACCGAGGTTATGTTAAATACAGAAGTGGTATTGGGAACATCAAAATATGGTATTGGGAGCATAATGCTATTTTTTAAATATTTATTTATACATTCAAACATTCAAATTCATCAAACAAAAAGACACCTTGGCTATTGGATCATCAAATCATGAAAAAGTTGCGTGAATAATGATTTCTTATATTTACGCGATTGCTACACATCTTAAATAAAACAATTTTCGGATTTTATTCGTCTTTAAATAGTTTTTTAACGCATTTTTAATTAGTTTTCCGTAATCACGGGTGGACTCCCCGCATGACCACGGATGCTGTAAAGCATCCGAAACGTGGGAAGTAAAAATAGTTTGTTAAAACTAATTAAAACGCGATAAAAGCCGAAAATCGTTTTATTTAAGATGTGTAGCATTCGCGTAAATATATGAAGTCATTATTCACGCAACTTATTTAAGATTTGATGATCCAATAGCCAAGGTGGCTTTTTGTGTGATAATTTGATTGTTTGTACTCTAGTCATGGAGGTTTATACGTATAAATCAATATTAGTAGAGTACTGGCGTACACATCTATTTCGCTAGCTCTAAGGTTCAGGACTCGGTTACCAAACGGGTAAACGTACAATATAACTTATTATATCTATTTTATATCTTCTCGGGCATGGGTCTATGTTGTACCTTCGATGTTTCCAATTCCATAACACAAGTGACTTAGTTACTGCTAGCTGTCTCTATCTATATAATTATGTATGTATACGTAGTATCAAAGTTTTATATATTAAAGTTTATTGTACTGAGAAATGCGTGAAGATAAAAAAATGCTTTAATTCTTTTCAACAACGTTGGAGTAACAACAAGCCCTCTCTAAGATGAAGCTCTTAGTAAAGGCCGCTCGAGAAAGGCTTCTGATTAATCCACCCCGTAGAGGTGGTTCTCCATTAATTAAAATAGGATCATCTCAAAGCTGTAGACGAGGAAGCTTAAAGCTAAATTTAGTAAACGATAAAACCGGATATAATCTATTTTCAAATGTATAATCGGATTCGAAAATATTTTTTTTATTTTCCTTTATTAAATACCATTTATTTTCAGATATACAATATATAAATAATTTTTTTAAGTGAATATCTTCTTCAGCCGCGTTGATAGATTTTGGGTTGTGAAATAACTTAAATGTCACGATTGCCGAGTGGTTGTGTGGTCGGAATTTCGAGTCAAGAGTCGCTAGACTAGATTTCGGTCCACCAAACCTAATTACCACTACTAAATGTGAAATTCTAATTTGGGACTGACTTTGGGATTGTTTAATTGCTCAACATATTATTATAATGAATATAAATGTCATAAGCCACCCACCCAGGCTTCGCTCGGGATAAAGAGCATACAAGCCAACCTCTTTGTTTCTGTAGTGGTTTTGTATCTGTATTCTGTAGTAATGCATAATGCAATGTGAGTTAGTCGCAAATGGTTTCATACTGCTTGGATTACGATCGGCGTCATATTTCAGCTAATTTATAAAATAATTAATGAATTATGCATCTAAAATCCTATATAAAAATATCTTCACGCCATTACTAATACTTACCATACTGGGTTATTAGGAATAGCGTGAAGATAGAGATATAGAGGTTTAGACAACCCTTAAGTCTAACTTTCAGTTAAGACATTTTTTGGGGCAACGTGATTGGTGATGAGCCGGACGCCGTTACGCCAATCCAAAGATGCAAACCGTACAATATTTGGAAAAACCCATTGGTACGCCACTCAAATTCCAATTCATGAATACCGAACACAATTCCGATCACCCAACTACTCAGCTATAGTGACTGTTTAGAAATGTGAATATTGTATAACGGTTTATTAATTAATAAATGGTTTTGTAGCGAAGATTATTTAGTGTAAAAAATAAAATAAATATCTTCACGCAATTCTCAATACAGGGGTAGACAGAGATCTAGTCTATACAATTAAGTCCCTTTGATGCACATTCCACCGCAGATATTTTCGAGACAATGTGACAGGTGCTGAGCCCGTCGCCGTCTTTAAGTCCAAGCCAACGATATAACGTACATAAGTTTTTGGGGATCCCTCCAGGACCTGGAGATCGATATCAGATCTCTTGAGCCGAAATTCCGAGCACCCAACCACTCGGCTATCGAGACTTATTTGTATTGAATATATTTTCTGATAAGACATACTTAATCATCAATCAGACTCACAATGTGACGTATAACATGACGCCATATTCCTGTTATGTTCGATGTCGTATTGTGTAAGGTTCTCTTTGTAATTTTGTTTTCGTCGTGTTACAATTGTCTTACAAGTGTCAGTTGTAATACAGTTATCTTCCAAGGTACGCATCGACTATCTTTAATATATCATACATTATGCCTGTAATATATATCTCGTTTTTCATTGTTTTTAATAAAATTTACGACCTCAGTGTAAGATTGGTGTACATACCTGTTTTCATGGTGTTCAAGTCGGTAGGTACGTAGCAATCAGTTTTTTTATAACTTACGTTTCATTTATCTTTGGTTTGGACATAAAGATGGCGTCGGGCTCTCCACCTGACACGTTATCTCAAAAAAATTCTACGTTGAAAGGTGGATAGGACTTATTTGGACCTAAGTCTACCCCAGTATTGGGAATGACATGAAAGTACATATTTTTCTTAGTAATAAAATATGCAGTGTCACAAGAAGTGAAAAATAAAGAAGCCATAAAAATATCATTGGTTACCAGCCTTAGGAGTCCTACGTCCTGACGTGGACTTTCACACTCCTTATGTATGCTTTAACTTTCATTAGATAGACTATCAAACTTATAATCTATCGCTAAATGTTAAAGCTTACCTTAATTACGGATAAGGGTTAGATGACTCCGTAAGTTTTATAAGCCCAGTATAAACAAACTCTATTACAAATTAGCCTATTACAAATTTATACACTTTTTGAAAGAAGTATTTCGTGTATAATTATAAAGAAAACGAAATTTTTTGTTATTATATTCACGTAAATGATTTGTCAGAGCAATAGTTTATATAATTATTTGCCGAAGTGGAGCGATGTCGTAACGTAACAACGCTCAACCGTGTCGTACGCGTTGTCACGTTACCTTAATGGACGCGGGTTCGTATCCCGCTCGTGTTAGTTGAAATTTAAACATTTTCCCTCTTAATTTAAGAGCAATAGTATGTTGAAATATCACAGAAAACAAATAATTAAGAGAATCCTGTACTTAAAATCCACGATAGCCGAGTGACTCGGTTGCTAACGACTAGACTATCGAGCCGTAACTTTATCCGTAGAAAAAAAAATAATGATAAATTACTACGTTACTTTAATGAGCTCATAAAGCTGTCAAACAAAGCTGTAAAAGAAAAGTTCGTTAAGAATTTCAAATTTAAGATTCCTCAAATGTCCTTTTTACTGCATCATAACGTTTTCGGTAGTAAATTTATCGCTGAACAGCTCCATAAAATGCAAATAATTTGATCTCATACACATTAACACGTTTATATTCTTTTTCGAATGCAAATATATTTAATTTAAGGTCAGTACAGTGCTTTGTGTTTTGTATTTTCATCAAAGTTATAGATATCCGACAGGACCTTAAACGTATTACTATTGCAGGAAAATATGGAATACTGAACTGAGTTTAAAGTTTATTTATGTAAACAATTTGTGAATATAATAAGAAATACACCAGTGATGATCTCACTGCCTACGATGTTGCCCCAAGTTTGATTCGAAATTACTATATTTTCTAGAACACTGACTATCACAGTCTTCGGTACATCAGTTTTGAAAAAAGTCATTGTTACGAGCCTACCACTTTACCACTCGGCTATCGTGACCAAAATATAATAACATTATTAAAGTTGTATGGATAAATAGTTATGTAAAAATCCATAATTCAAGTAGAAACATTCATATTCATCACACTAATGTTTTAGCGGAAATTGAATCTACAGCCCTTAGCTTTTTGGGCTTTTTCTAACTGGGATATCTGGGCATCTTAGCTTTTATTCTGGCAATACCTAGTACTTTTAACATTGGTAGAGCCACGCATCAGCTTTTGTTGTTGCATGAATGGGCCGGCTCGACCGGGGCAGTACCACGACCTCACATAATACCAGCATGAAGTAGAAGTCTAACAAACTTCTGCGTTTCGTCTGGTGAGTGCAGGTAACCGGAGGCCCACATACCCCCCTTCCCAAATTCTGGAGGGGGGGAGGCACTCTAAGGCCGGCAACGCATCTGCTATGCCTCTGGTATTGCGGGTGTTCATGGGCGGTGGTAAACGTGAGCCACCTGCTCGTTTGCCTCCCTCTGCTATAACAAAAAAAACTTTCATAAACAGAACGTAATAATATCACTTAGTTTAATAAAACTAATATTTTATTTAAGAAGCGTTTAGTAGCCGCATACTAAATTATCCACCATTACTGCACGTATATCCTGGCAGGCATTGCTGGCATGTCAAAAATCTAACCTCGCAGCTTACTGAGTAGACGCTGGCTTCATGCCAACAGCGTCGTAATTTTATGTAAGTTGCACAATAGGCGACGCTACTGCTAGGCGTTTTGTAATTGTTATCGTTTGTGTAGTTAAAATACTTGCTTACGTACATTACTTGTAAATAGGCCACTGCAGGACGTAGGTCTTTCTTGAGGGAGGGTTTCGCTTCTACATAACATCTTTTTTAAGTCACCGTAGAATGTAGGCTTACTTCGCGAGGTAAGGTTTGCCATTGGCACGCTTGATAAGAGGATTGGCGATCGTAGTACCAGACAACTTAGACCTTGCATCTTAGACGCTGCTGCCCAACACTGGTCTGCTTATTTTGGTCTGGTATGTTTTAGATGGTTATCCTGTCATCTGTTGGTAGGCTATTGCATTTTAAAGCTTTTCTCTTAGTCGCATTGACATTGTCAAGACTTTTTTCATAGCCCCCCTTGTTGGGGCATTGATGCACCGACCGGTTTCTAGAGGGTTTCAGCGAGGTGCGCATGCCGTGGGTTCCCGAGCCTGCGCGATCAGCTGATTTCTCAACTGACCATGTCACTGACGACTACGTGCGCTTACTTTTAGTGAACAGTTGACTAAATAATTATTATACAGTCCACAAGTCTTATATTTATAAGGACCCTAATATAGTTTCAACACCCCTCCTACTACACCTACGGAAAGAAAAGGGATGGTATATTCTGACGTAGCCACATAGAAACATTTACTTAATTTATAATTAAAAGTAAGTAAAAGTTTAATTATATATGTAATACATGTTTTTCAATATTGTTCACACCTACCATTTGCTTTTCTCTGTAAACCAGAGTTGAGTCTGCTCATTGGAACCCTTAGTTTATAAGGTGTATAATAAAGTATTAAAAAAATACATACGTATCAAAATATAACTTAGTATACTTCACAAAATTCTCTCTACAAATTTTTATAACGCCACTTCGTTATACATTTGAGACTCATCGGCTTAGTAACCGACAATCACTTAACCTACTTGCTGAGAGATATTCAAGCGGTCAGACGCGCCGACCAGCTTCTAAGGCGAGTCATATATTATGCACATCGTATAATGTGATCGCACTTAAGGAGTTGGAATGGAGCGATGAGGAATTATAATAGCAATTGTTCAATATAATATAGCGGGACAAGAATTTAGAATATCAAATAGAAATTTAAGAGTGTTTCTTTTATCATAACGCATTTTCAATCCATGGTTAGACGGAGGTCTAGACAGTTCAGTTCTGTCGACCTACATTTCACTGGAGCTTATTTGGAAGATCTTATCAGGTGGTGAGCCCATCGCCATCTTAGTGTCCGAGGTAACGGTACAATATTATTATATTTATTTTACTTAGAGCAATATTCCCGTATCCCGTAAGTATGAAGGGTTTCCCGAAGCGGGATTTTATGGAAATGTGTTATAAAGCAAAAAGATGTTAAACACAAACTGTGGATATTACATCACGTGTAGAGTATAAAACTAAACGCGGAATTCTCCTTCACACAATCATAAATATTTAGCACAGTAGCTATTAGCAAATGTTCCGAGCCGTATTTTAGAGTCTCATATAATAAGGTGTCATCCTTAGAAGTCCCGAAAGACGAGTATTTGGGTGATCGGGATTGGAGTCAAGAGCCCGGAGTACGATCTCCAGGAGGTAGGTTCGTAACATTGGACATAAACACGGCAACAGGTTCATCTCCTATCACCCTGTCCGAAAAGCCTTCGGTGAAAGGTAGTTCGAAAGGATTTAATTGTGTGGACCACAGAGGTCCAGACAATTAAACCCTTTGGAACTACCTACCTTGATATTGGAAATGGCGTGAAGATTATTTTTGTGGTAGACGCTCCTCTCTGCATAGAAGTTGTATGGGCCAGTACCACACTCTTACCTATTTCGACTGCCAAACTGCAGTGAAATTATTATTCTATTCCAGTGTCATGACATAGAGCCAGTGTTTAAAGATGGAAGTTGAAAGTCGAGTCGAGAGATGGCAATCGAGTCATTAAGTGTTAGTTAAAGTCAGTACGAGTACTACACTCTATACTACTCTGTCGCCAAATTGCAGAATAATAACTATTCTGTTCTGGTTTGAAGGGAAGAGATAGCTAGTGAAATTACGGGATATAAACTAATAATAATATTAAATGACCCACATTCGGAACAATCGTCGACCTCCGTGGACGAGTGGCGTAAATACTGGTTTTATAGGTGGTGTCGCCATCTCGTGGTCCCGGGTTCGATTCCCGGTCGGGTCCATGTAGAAACACAACCTTTCTACATTTTCTCGGGTCTGGGTGTTTGTGGTGACTTCGTTGTTTCCGATTCCCATACCTCAAGTGCTTTATCATCTTACTTTGGAATCTGAGCAATGTATGTGATGTTGTCCCTATTTATATATGTATTTATTTATTATTTAATGGTAGATTAAAAATCACTATCGATGGATGTAAATTATTTTACTTATATCGATAAATTATTTGATTTGATAAATTAAAGAGATTTTTTTTTAATTTCAACTAACACGGGTGTGATTTGAGTTATTTGTTTTGATTTGATCTTAGTCCTCAGTGGTTAAAACGCTTCTATAACCTTCTCCTTTTGAACTAATTTTCAAGTGTCATAAATAAATAAAATATCTTCACAGAATTCCCAATACAGGAGTAGACAGAGGTTTAGTCTAGCCAATTAAGTCCCTTTGACCCACCTTCCACCGAAGACATTTTCGGGACAACGAGACAGGTGGTGAGCCTGTCGCCATCTTTTATGTAATTCGTACATAAGGTTTTGAAAAACCCATTGGTACGAGCATGCCACCTGGGGATCGAACTCGGGTCTCTTGATTCGAAATTTCCACTACCTAACCACTCGGCTATCGTGACTTATCTAGTGTCTTATCTAGTGACTTATCTAGTATCGTAGGCTGCAGTATACACTTACTAGGACTCTAAGCTCATTTTTCATTCACCGTTATTCTGAAACAAAATACTGCTACATTTTTCCAAAATATGTATGTGTGCAGACATAGAAGCTGAGATGGTAAAGCTATTGCTGTATGTTGATTTGTATTTGGAGCAATTTAAATTATGACCAATATTTAGGGAAATTAGAACAGTACACGTCTGATCGTTGCCACACATCAATTGGCAACTAGCGAGGAGAATAATTCCTACACTGCATTAACGTTGTTTTTATATTTACTTATAGTTATATATTGGTATTGTGATAATAGGCAGACTCAAACGAGATACTGTGCTCTGTTTTGTTCTGCGAGATAGACTGTTTCACTTCCGAGGAATCTCTGGATCATTGATCTTTGGGTGTGAGTTGGTGTCTATCTCTCACTGCGTGTGTGTGTAAGCATATTTATCTTAGATCTAAGTATGTGCCTCTGTATTTGGTTATGTGTATGTTTTGTGTATGAGTGACCAAGGCCTGATATATAAGAAGGAATTTCATAGCAGAATATTTTGTTACTTAAACATATTGATATTGATCGAACAAAGATTTAGATCAGAGAAAGGCTTTTCTCCTAGATACTGTAACGATAAACGTAGCAGCCTAATAAAAATTTTAATAACTTAATTGCAAGTGAACAACAGATTTATAATTTACAAAGGCTTTAAACAATAGTATCAGAAATAATCAGTACCTTTAAAACACGCATCGGGTGCCGCAATATCCGGTTGAAGATTACTACGCAAATAGTAATTAGGTAAGTGGTTTAATTTTAGGTTGTTTATTAAACTTCAGTTTGAGGAATTTATTTCTTTGAAAACTGTTATCGGTAAATTAGCTTACTCACTATGTTTGCACGTTTTCCTTCACTTGTTTTCTTAACTATTTAACTTATCAGTAAATTTTAGGCTAAAATGTCAAACACAGATCAAAACCTATTGACAATACATAAATAACTAACCTCTTTAGACATATCTTTACTATGTTTCAAAGATGTATTATGCTAAGACACCCAGAAGTTTAGTGATAAATAATAATGACTTGTTTTAACACTAATAAATGTTCTAATATTATTATGTAAAATAAATAAATATCATCACGCAGTAGACAGAGGTCTTGTCTAGACAATGATGTTCTTTCAACCCACTTTCCACCGAAAACATGTTTTGATACCACGTGACAGGTGGTGAGCCAGTCGTCGTTTGAAAAACCCATTGGTACGAGCATGCCACCTGGGGATCGAACTCGGGTCTCTTGATTCGAAATTTCCACTACCTAACCACTCGGCTATCGTGACTTTTATATATTTACTGAGAGAAATATAAATATCTTCGGAATTAAATACACCGTAGAGTCGTCAAGTTATGTATCTAAATATAGTCCGTGTAATTTACTTATTAACGTTGTTTTTATATTTACTTATAGTTATATATTGGTATTGTGATAATAGGCAGACTCAAACGAGATACTGTGCTCTGTTTTGTTCTGCGAGATAGACTGTTTCACTTCGAGGAATCTCTGGATCATTGATCTTTGGGTGTGAGTTGGTGTCTATCTCTCACTGCTTGTGTGTGTAAGCATATTTATCTTAGATCTAAGTATGTGCCTCTGTATTTGGTTATGTGTATGTTTTGTGTATGAGTGACCAAGGCCTGATATATAAGAAGGAATTTCATAGCAGAATATTTTGTTACTTAAACATATTGATATTGATCGAACAAAGATTTAGATCAGAGAAAGGCTTTTCTCCTAGATACTGTAACGATAAACGTAGCAGCCTAATAAAAATTTTAATAACTTAATTGCAAGTGAACAACAGATTTATAATTTACAAAGGCTTTAAACAATAGTATCAGAAATAATCAGGACCTTTAAAACACGCATCGGGTGCCGCAATATCCGGTTGAAGATTACTACGCAAATAGTAATTAGGTAAGTGGTTTAATTTTAGGTTGTTTATTAAACTTCAGTTTGAGGAATTTATTTCTTTGAAAACTGTTATCGGTAAATTAGCTTACTCACTATGTTTGCACGTTTTCCTTCACTTGTTTTCTTAACTATTTAACTTATCAGTAAATTTTAGGCTAAAATGTCAAACACAGATCAAAACCTATTGACAATACATAAATAACTAACCTCTTTAGACATATCTTTACTATGTTTCAAAGATGTATTATGCTAAGACACCCAGAAGTTTAGTGATAAATAATAATGACTTGTTTTAACACTAATAAATGTTCTAATATTATTATGTAAAATAAATAAATATCATCACGCAGTAGACAGAGGTCTTGTCTAGACAATGATGTTCTTTCAACCCACTTTCCACCGAAAACATGTTTTGATACCACGTGACAGGTGGTGAGCCAGTCGTCGTTTGAAAAACCCATTGGTACGAGCATGCCACCTGGGGATCGAACTCGGGTCTCTTGATTCGAAATTTCCACTACCTAACCACTCGGCTATCGTGACTTTTATATATTTACTGAGAGAAATATAAATATCTTCACAGAATTCCCAATACAGGAGTAGACAGAGGTTTAGTCTAGCCAATTAAGTCCCTTTGACCCACCTTCCACCGAAGACATTTTCGGGACAACGAGACAGGTGGTGAGCCTGTCGCCATCTTTTATGTAATTCGTACATAAGGTTTTGAAAAACCCATTGGTACGAGCATGCCACCTGGGGATCGAACTCGGGTCTCTTGATTCGAAATTTCCACTACCTAACCACTCGGCTATCCTGACTTATCTAGTGTCTTATCTAGTGACTTATCTAGTATCGTAGGCTGCAGTATACACTTACTAGGACTCTAAGCTCATTTTTCATTCACCGTTATTCTGAAACAAAATACTGCTACATTTTTCCAAAATATGTATGTGTGCAGACATAGAAGCTGAGATGGTAAAGCTATTGCTGTATGTTGATTTGTATTTGGAGCAATTTAAATTATGACCAATATTTAGGGAAATTAGAACAGTACACGTCTGATCGTTACCACACAACAATTGGCAAAGAGCGAGGAGAATAATTCCTACACTGCATTAACGTTGTTTTTATATTTACTTATAGTTATATATTGGTATTATGATAATAGGCAGACTCAAACGAGATACTGTGCTCTGTTTTGTTCTGCGAGATAGACTGTTTCACTTCCGAGGAATCTCTGGATCATTGATCTTTGGGTGTGAGTTGGTGTCTATCTCTCACTGCTTGTGTGTGTAAGCATATTTATCTTAGATCTAAGTATGTGCCTCTGTATTTGGTTATGTGTATGTTTTGTGTATGAGTGACCAAGGCCTGATATATAAGAAGGAATTTCATAGCAGAATATTTTGTTACTTAAACATATTGATATTGATCGAACAAAGATTTAGATCAGAGAAAGGCTTTTCTCCTAGATACTGTAACGATAAACGTAGCAGCCTAATAAAAATTTTAATAACTTAATTGCAAGTGAACAACAGATTTATAATTTACAAAGGCTTTAAACAATAGTATCAGAAATAATCAGTACCTTTAAAACACGCATCGGGTGCCGCAATATCCGGTTGAAGATTACTACGCAAATAATAATTAGGTAAGTGATTTAATTTTAGGTTGTTTATTAAACTTCAGTTTGAGGAATTTATTTCTTTGAAAACTGTTATCGGTAAATTAGCTTACTCACTATGTATTGCACGTTTTCCTTCACTTGTTTTCTTAACTATTTAACTTATCAGTAAATTTTAGGCAAAAAATGCCAAACACAGATCAAAACCTATTGACAATACATGAATAACTAACCTCTTTAGACATATCTTTACTATGTTTCAAAGATGTATTATGCTAAGACACCCAGAAGTTTAGTGATAAATAATAATGACTTGTTTTAACACTAATAAATGTTCTAATATTATTATGTAAAATAAATAAATAAATATCATCACGCAGTAGACAGAGGTCTTGTCTAGACAATGATGTTCTTTCAACCCACTTTCCACCGAAAACATGTTTTGATACCACGTGACAGGTGGTGAGCCAGTCGTCGTTTGAAAAAACCCATTGGTAGCCTTGGGGAACGAACACGGATTGTGACTAAACGCAGTTATTTTGTGTTATAATAAATAATGTACACATAGATAGAGACAAGATCACATACACTGCTTTGTTCCCAAATTAAGCAGTTTAAGTTATTGTATTATGGAATCAGAAACAACGGAGGTACCACTACTCGAATTCCGATCACCCAACCACTCGGCTATCGTGACTTTTGTATATTTACTGAGAGAAATATAAATATCTTCGGAATTAAATACACCGTAGAGTCGTCAAGTTATGTATCTAAATATAGTCCGTGTAATTTACTTATTAACGTTGTTTATACAGCAAGCAATTGTCTGTTGGACAATGTAATTCTGCAAAGTAACACTATTGTTAATCGAATGGAAGCATGAAAATTCTACCCTACACCCAATTACATTTGCTCGTTGTAACAAAAGGACGCGGTGGAGGTTACAATTCATACACGTGCTGGCCAATTTCGAAATAATTTACTGACTCAATTTACTTAATGTCTCTAATATTTTCAACAACAAAAAGATGACTAATTTTGTTATACGATCTCCGTGGACGAGGGACGTACACATCGGTTTTCATGGTGTCACCAGCTAAGAGGACCCGGGTTCGATTCTCGGTCATCTTGAAAACTTTTGTGTGCACCCCTCATCCACGAATGTCGTCAATACCACTTTAGACGCTGTCGTCCGTCATGAATGTATGAAGGGAATAATGAAATAATGTATGAAGGGAATAATGAAAGTGGATGAAGCGAAACAAGTATGTAAGGATCGTAGCAAGTGGAAAGAAGTGGTCTCTGCCTACCCCTACGGCGTGATTATATGTATGTTTGTATTTTTTTACATTTACTGACCGAACATGAAAGAGGTACTAACTCTATGGAGTCCAGTAACTGGCGGTACGAGCTGATTTTTATTGGTAGTATTCACATTAGTTACTACTAGACTAGACCTCTGTCTACCCCTGTATTGGGAATTGCGTGAAGATATTTTTATATATTTATAATTATTAGGTAGTAAAGTAAGTAATGTAGTAATGTAATGTATGATTATGTAATCATGATGATAGGTTGAAAAGAAGAAGTAGAAGAAAATCATATACAATAAAGTATAGGCAAGGATTCGATTGTTTTATATATTCGCGTAATTACCAATACTGAGGTAGAAAGAGGTCTAGGATATTATGTTTTATCGACCCTCTTTCCACAGAAGCTTATTTCCGATAACGCGGATATGTGGCCTATCATAGATTCTATATTATTAAAATTTTGGATCTTACGACTTACATCGTGTAATGCTTCACAATGAAAACAACAAATTTCCCATGTTTAGTTAATTTTAACTTTATCTCTATGAATGTTAGTCATATTCTACTCTGAAGGGTCTATAAAATAACCAAATGTTAATCGAGCGCTTCCGTAGCAATCACCTGCGTTTCATCCACTGATGAGCTTTGAGCTTTCAGTGTCTTTCCCTGTAATTATTCACTGCATAGGCCATTAATGAAATACGTATTGACGCCTCAGTAAGTAAATGTCCAGAGCGATGGAGATTATTTTGCTATTCAAATTATAGCTTGATTCGAAATTTTCTTGCAGCCTTTCTTCTTCTCCAGTCCAATCTACTCTACCCACCCGTCCAAAGATGAGTAATCTCTTAGCAATGTTTTACATGTTTTCCTTTCTCCTCATACTTTTCTGAATGTTATCAGTAATGGAATACTGAAAGGTGGTAAGGGTCAAGATAAAAAAGTCACGATAGACAAGTGGTTTGGTAATCGGAATTAGAGTTTGAGACCCGAGTCTCGATCCCCATGTGGTAAGCTCGTACCAATATTTTAAAAAGTAATTTTATTATTAAAAGTTATGTAAGTTTTGTGTCGTTTTCTGGAACATAAAGACAGCGACAGGCGCACCACTTGTCACGTTATCCCAATAAAAATCTTCGGTAAAATTGGATATAAAGGCCTTTATTGTTTAGACCTCTATCAACCCCTGTATTGGGAAGGTCGTGAAGATATTATTTGATTGAAGATTAATTTTTTGCTTCATTTTTACTATACAAACAATAAAAGAAGGTAAATTCTGTTTCCGTGAAATTCGTGTCCAATATTAGCTCTATTGCGTTCCAATGCTTTAAACGGTGTCTACTAAAATAACCCATATCCGTTCAGCGCTATCATTTCCCCCTGCTTCGAGGGAAGCAAATATAAATAGACCATACTCGTATGTAGTTAAGCTTCAAATTCCAATGTGGTATAACAAAAATGTCCACTTCGACGCAGTTCAATATAATCAAACGGAACTGTTGGTAATCACTTGCGCTGTATTCGGCTAATTAATTGCCTTCGGAGACAGCACTCATATCGTTATTCATCCACTGGCGTATTAATTAAAGGCCTCTGCAGATTGATAATTTTTACTAATTAAATCAATAAATACATAGATTGGGACAACGACACATACATTGCTCTGATCCCAGAGTACGTAGCTAAATCACTTACATGAAGATAACGAAGGTATCGCACCACTCAGCTTCGAGACAATGTTGAAATGGTTTCCCTCACTGACCCGTCCAGGAATCGCAGCAGGTCCTCAGAGCAGGCGCCATTTTGAAAACCGCATTGTGTAAGTAATTTGACATTCTTATACTTCTTCTTTAGAGCCCATCAAGAGTCCACTGCTGAACATAGGCAATGAACATAGTCCAAAGCTTTCCACAAAGGACGGTCCCCAGCCACCTGCATACATGGACTTCCTGCAACTCTTCGCAAGTCGTGAAAAAAGCATCTATATTTATATTCATTTAATTTCTTAATTCATCAAGAAAGCATTCTAGCGCCGTCTAGCCATCACTACAGAATTAGCGTTCACACAATTTGAAGAACATAAATTTACAGTAAATTGAAATGTCTTTAACAGCACCCACTCCAATGCGCCTCGAGAAGGACGTAGTGCAGGATGACAGAAATATCGACATCTTTTCTGTGATTTTTAAAATTTTATTTTATTTACTTGTTCATTTAAAAAAGAGTCACGATAGCCGAGTGGTTGGGTGGTCGGAATTTCGTGTCAAGAGACCCGAGTTCGATCCCCAGGTGGCAGTACCAATGAGTTTTTCAAAATCTAATGTACGAATTACATGGTTGGCTTGGACATTAAGACGGCGACGAGCTCATCACCTGTCACGTTGTGTGAACCGTTTAGTTTTACTCCATTCCGAAGATGAGCCCAGTGTAGCGTGAGATCTGTGTTTTTATTTTTTTCGCAAAAGCTTCCATTTTGCTGATTGATGTTTACAAAGCAAAATAAAATTTCGATTGATTTCGGTTTTAAGTTTCTTACTATTGAGTCTACAGTTATAAATGTATGTCTAAAAAGAATTACAACTCAAGTATCGATAGCAGGTCTATATTATATACAGGTACACAGTACTCGATAGCAGGTGTATATACGAGTACAGGTCGGACGATCGACAGAGATCGAAATCGGTTAAAGAGACTCTAGTAGATCTCGAGCAGATTACTAGGAGGTAGGCACGTACCAACGAGTTTTTTTCAGACTTACGTATTTACGAGTATATCGCTGGCTAGGACATAAAGACCATGTTGCTTCAAAATAAGCTCCGCTGCAATTTGGGTCAAAAGGACTTAATTGACGAGACCACTAGTATTGAGAGTAATGAGAAATGCGTGAAGGTAAAAAAATTACAACTCTACTAATAACAACATCAGTAATAATATAAATATGGCATAAAACAAATAAACATTTTGAAGATTGACAACTAAGATATAGGAACTGCTTGTAAACAGATGCTCGCCCTCATAGGTAATAGTCTTAAAACCAATAAAAGAATTTTCAAAATCAGTCTACAATTAACCGAGTTATTGATAAATATACATAATATGTACTATATGAATAATATATATACAAATATAATATGATGAGTATACATACAAACATAATAACCTCCTTTTTATGAGAGCAAACTGATCCGTCTGCTTTGACTTTTAGCGAGGACAAATTGTATTGTATTTTGAAATGTATAAATTCTTCTACGTTCAAAACTAATAAAATGTACAATGCAAACAAAATATCGTAAATAAATTTCTCATATTCATGTTAATATTTATTCAGCCTTATAAAAGTTATATATTAAAGGCCTTAGGCATTATGATAATAACAATAAAATTGGCTGCTTAAGCAAACACACAGGAGTCACTATAGATTAAAAGTGCAATAATAAGCATAGGAAATAAGCTGAAAGGCTTCTGTATATCTTTTTACGCTTGACTGGTTTATCGAAACCGTATTTAAGCGTAAATTGATTAAAAAACGATTTAATGTGTTCAATGGTGAATGAATACTGAAATGGATTATTTTGTCAAAATTATTGAGGAATTGGTATATTCTCAGTATAAATTTATTATATTTATTTTCCATGTGTAGTTGCAAGAATGAACATTTATCTTTCCGAGAATGAAGCTATTCAATGCTATTTAACTCCTAAGAGACTAAGCTTCCAAAGTAAGCGGAATAACTGAAAACCCGAGAAAACAATTTCTGCTAATCAAATCATCAGTAATTTATGACTGGGACATTATTATGTTCTCAGTATTAATTAACATTTATTTTCCGTGTAATATGTTTTGCAGTGTTGTAGTCATTCAGTTACGTATGGTATGAAAGGAACTTTTGATTGTCGACAGAATGAGTGAGATAGAGAGTGATAGAACGTTCATTTGCTATTTGTCATTTTGCTCCCTATCCTCGTGAGTTCTGGCCAAATGTGATATCTAAACTTCTTTTTAAAAAATAATGTCTTCACACCTTTCCCAATACATGGCAAAACAGAGGTCTCGAAAATTAAGTCTTTTCGACCTACTTTCCACCGAAGACATTTTTTGGGACAACGTAACAGGTGGTGAGCCCGTCGTTGTCTTTTTGTCCAAGCCAAAGACATAAATCGTACATAAGTTTTGAAAATACCCGAATTCGAATTCCGAATTCGGGTATTTTCAAAACTTACCACCACCAACTCGGTTTTGGTGACTTATTTAAGCATTTATTTAGGTAATACGATCTAAAACTTGTTTTTTTTTACTTTCACAAAGAATCACAAAGCTTTGAATTCACTTTTAAAGACATTGTTAGAAGTCATCTATACGGAGATCATAGCGTCTACAAAACTGGAAACCTAGGCTGTCTTATTATTTCTTTACTGACTAGACAAAGTACATATGCAACGAGTTTCGTAATAACAAACGTGAATTTATGTGTATTTTATAGAAAGTATTAATAGATTTTAGAATTAATTTAGTAGAGTAGTGTATAGTAAGCGTAAAATAATTTTTATTTTACATAAAATATATTCTTATTTTATAAGAAGTAAGGTTGTATTTAACTTATTATAATAAAGAAAGGGCTCGTTCCATAGAGTGTTATTCAACTACAAATAACCGTAATGATATGTACGTTTTGTACTCTTCTTACTCTTTCATATTTTCCGACCCTCTAGCTGAACCAATTTAGGTTCAGCTAGAGGGAAGCCTTCTGTGAACTTCTTCCAAGGATGCTAAGCAAATGAGATCTTTTAGTATAATATAGATAATCTTTATAGAGTACATTAAAAAACAGACTTTTTTACAGTTTATTGCTGGTTTGCGAACCGATTTAATTTTTACATTAATGAGAGCTTTAAATAAGAACTTCTCTTACCCTCGCTTCTCTACTGTGTCGTCTCGGTTAGTTAAGTTCCTATAGCCTGCCATTGATACGAGCATGCCACCTGGGGATCGAACTCGGGTCTCTTGATTCGAAATTTCCACTACCCAACCACTCGTTAAGTTAAGCTATCGTGACTTATCTAGTGTCTTATCTAGTATCATAGGCTGCAGTATACACTTACTAGGACTCTTAGCTCATTTTTCATTCACCGTTATTCAGAAACAAAATACTTAATTTTGTGTGTAGACCATGTGTAGACATAGAAGCTGAGATGGTAAAGCTATTGCTGTATGTTGATTTGTATTTGGAGCAATTTAATATATCACAAATATTTAGGGAAATTAGAACAGCACACGTCTGATCGTTGCCACACATCAATTGGCAAAGAGCGAGGATAATAATTCCTACACTGCATTAACGTTGTTTTTATATTTACTTATAGTTATGTATTGGTATTGTGATAATAGGCATACTCAAACGAGATACTGTGCTCTGTTGTGTTCTGCGAGATAGACTGTTTCACTTCCGAGGAATCTCTGGATCATTGATCTTTGGGTGTGAGTTGGTGTCTATCTCTCACTGCTTGTGTGTGTAAGCATATTTATCTTAGATCTAAGTATGTGCCTCTGTATTTGGTTATGTGTATGTTTTGTGTATGAGTGACCAAGGCCTGATATATAAGAAGGAATTTCATAGCAGAATATTTTGTTACTTAAACATATTGATATTGATCGAACAAGGATTTAGATCAGAGAAAGGGATTTTCTCCTAGATACTGTAACGATAAACATAGCAGCCTAATAAAAATTTTAATAACTTAATTGCAAGTGAACAACAGATTTATAATTTACAAAGGCTTTAAACAATAGTATCAGAAATAATCAGTACCTTTAAAACACGCATCGGGTGCCGCAATATCCGGTTGAAGATTACTACGCAAATAATAATTAGGTAAGTGATTTAATTTTAGGTTGTTTATTAAACTTCAGTTTGAGGAATTTATTTCTTTGAAAACTGTTATCGGTAAATTAGCTTACTTACTATGTATTGCACGTTTTCCTTCACTTGTTTTCTTAACTATTTAACTTATCAGTAAGTTTTAGGCTAAAAATGTCAAACACAGATCAAAACCTATTGACAATACATAAATAACTAACCTCTTTAGACATATCTTTACTATGTTTGAAATATATATTATTCTAATATTATTATGTAAAATAAATAAATAAATAACATCACGCAGTAGACAGAGGTCTTGTCTAGACAATGATGTCCTTTCAACCCACTTTCCACCGAAAACATGTTTTGATACCACGTGACAGGTGGTGAGCCAGTCGTCGTTTGAAAAAACCCATTGGTAGCCTTGGGGAGCGAACATGGATTGTGACTAAACGCAGTTATTTTGTGTTATAATAAATAATGTACACATAGATAGAGACAAGATCACATACACTGCTTTGTACCCAAAATAAGCAGTTTAAGTTATTGTATTATGGAATCAGAAACAACGGAGGTACCACTACTCGAATTCCGATCACCCAACCACTCGGCTATCGTGACTTTTGTATATTTACTGAGAGAAATATAAATATCTTCGGAATTAAATACACCATAGAGTCGTCAAGTTATGTATCTAAATATAGTCCGTGTAATTTACTTATTAACGTTGTTTATACAGCAAGCAATTGTCTGTTGGACAATGTAATTCTGCAAAGAAACACTATTGTTAATTGAATGGAAGCATGAAAATTCTACCCTACACCCAATTACATTTGCCCGTTGTAACAAAAGGACGCGGTGGAGGTTACAATTCATACACGTGCTGGCCAATTTCGAAATAATTTACTGACTCAATTTACTTAATGTCTCTAATATTTTCAACAACAAAAAAGATGACTAATTTTGTTTGACGATCTCCGTGGACGAGGGACGTACACATCGGTTTTCATGGTGTCACCAGCTAAGAGGACCCGGGTTCGATTCTCGGTCACCTTGAAAACTTTTGTGTGCACCCCTCATCCACGAATGTCGTCAATACCACTTTAGACGCTGTCGTCCGTCATGAATGTATGAAGGGAATAATGAAATAATGTATGAAGGGAATAATGAAAGTGGATGAAGCGAAACAAGTATGTAAGGATAGTAGCAAGTGGAAAGAAGTGGTCTCTGCCTACCCCTACGGCGTGATTATATGTATGTATGTATGTTTTTTTACATTTACTGACCGAACATGAAAGAGGTACTAACTCTATGGAGTCCAGTAACTGGCGGTACGAGCTGATTTTTATTGGTAGAATTCACATTAGTTACTACTAGACTAGACCACTGTCTACCCCTGTATTGGGAATTGCGTGAAGATATTTTTATATATTTATAATGATTGGGTAGTAAATTAAGTAATGTAGTAATGTAATGTATGATTATGTAATCATGATGATAGGTTGAAAAGAAGAAGTAGAAGAAAATCATATACAATAAAGTATAGGCAAGGATTCGATTGTTTTATATATTCGCGTAATTTCCAATACGGAGGTAGAAAGAGGTCTAGGATATTATGTTTTATCGACCCCCTTTCCACAGAAGCTTATTTCCGATGACGCGGATATGTGGCGAGCCTATCATAGATTCTATGTTATTAAACTTACATCGTGTAATGCTTCACAATGAAAACAACAAATTTCCCATGTTTAGTTAATTTTAACTTTATCTCTATGAATGTTAGTCATATTCTGCTCTGAAGGGTCTAAAAATAACCAAATGTTAATCGAGCGCTTCCGTAGCAATTACCTGCGTTTCATCCACTGATGAGCTTTGGGCTTTCAGTGTCTTTCCTGTAATTATTCACTGCATAGGCCATTAATGAAATACGTATTGACGCCTCAGTAAGTAAATGTCCAGAGCGATGGAGATTATTTTTCTATTCAAATTATAGCTTGATTCGAAATTTTCTTGCAGCCTTTCTTCTTCTCCAGTCCAATCTACTCTACCCACCCGTGCAAAGATGAGTAACTTTAGCAATGTTTTACATGTTTTCCTTCCTCCTCATACTTTTCTGAATGTTATCAGTAATGGAATACTGAAAGGTGGTAAGGGTCAAGATAAAAAAGTCACGATAGACAAGTGGTTGCGTAATCGGAATTAGAGTTAGAGACCCGAGTCTCGATCCCCATGTGGTAAGCTCGTACCAATATTTTTAAAAGTAATTTTATTATTAAAAGTTATGTAAGTTTTGTGTCGTTTTCTGGAACATAAAGACAGCGACAGGCTCACCACTTGTCACGTTATCCCAATAAAAATCTTCGGTAAAATTGATATAAAGGCCTTTATTGTTTAGACCTCTGTCAACCCCTGTATTGGGAAGGTCGTGAAGATATTATTTGATTGAAGATTAATTTTTGCTTCATTTTTATTATACAAACAATAAAAGAAGGTAAATTTGTTTCCGTGAAATTCGTGTCCAATATTAGCTCTATTGCGTTCCGATGCTTTAAACGGTGTCTACTAAAATAACCCATATCCGTTCAGCGCTATCATTTCCCTTGCTTCGAGGGAAGCAAATATAAATAGACCATACTCGTATGTAGTTAAGCTTCAAATTCCAATGTGGTATAACAAAAATGTCCACTTCGACGCAGTTCAATATAATCAAACGGAACTGTTGGTAATCACTTGCGCTGTATTCGGCTGATTAATTGCCTTCGGAGACAGCACTCATATCGTTATTCATCCACTGGCGAATTTATTAAAGGCCTCTGCAGATTGATAATTTTAACTAATTAAATCAATAAATACATAGATTGGGACAACGACACATACATTGCTCTGATCCCAGAGTACGTAGCTAAATCACTTACATGAAGATAACGAAGGTATCGCACCACCCAGCTTCGAGACAATGTAGAAATGGTTTCCCTCATTGACCCGTCCAGGAATCGCAGCAGGTCCTCAGAGCAGGCGCCATTTTGAAAACCGCATTGTGTAAGTAATATGACATTCTTATACTTTAGAGCCCATCTAGAGTCCACTGCTGAACATAGGCAATGAACATAGTCCAAAGCTTTCCACAAAGGACGGTCCCCAGCCACCTGCATACATGGACTTCCTGCAATATTTCGCAAGTCGTAAAAAAGCATCTATATTTATATTCATTTAATTTCTTAATTCATCAAGAAAGCTATCTAGCACCGTCTATCATAGAGCCATCACTACAGAATTAGCATTCACACAATTTGAAGAACATAAATTAACAGTAAATTGAAATGTCTTAAACAGCACCCACTCCAATGCGCCTCGAGAAGGACGTAGTGCAGGATGACAGAAATATCGACATCTTTTCTGTGATTTTTAAAATTTTATTTTATTTACTTGTTCATTTAAAAAGAGTCACGATAGCTGAGAGATGGTGAATGGAATTGTGTCAAGAGACCCGAGTTCGATCCCCAGGTGGCAGTACCAATGAGTTTTTCAAAAACTAATGTATGAATTACATGGTTGGCTTGACATTAAGACGGCGACGGGCTCATCACCTGTCACGTTGTCCTGAAAATATCTTCGGTGGAAGGTGGGTCAAAAGGACTTAGTTAAACCAGACTAGACCTCTGTTCACCCCTGTATTGGGAATTGCGTGAAGAAATTTATATTTTTTTAATTTTTTTTATTTAAAAAAGAAATTAGCGTCACGCAATTTCCAATACCGAGGTAGAAAGTGGTCTAGAGAAATAAGTTCTTTCACCAAATCAAGGGTAAACCAAAGACATTTTTTGGGCAATGCGACAGGTGGTAATCCTGTCACCGTCTTCATATCCAAGCATACATTAGTTTTGAAAAAAATACTCAATGATACGAGCATACCATCTGGGAATCGAACTCTGGTCACGTTACCACTCGACTAAGCGAAAGAAGGGCAGTTCCTGAAGGTTTTTTGTCATTCAAATTCAAAATAGAACAAACACTTTCAAAATATAACTTTTATAAATAAAAAAAAATGTCTTTTCGCCTTTTCTAATACCGAGGTAGAAAGAGGTTTAGACAGTTATGTACTTTCAACCCACCTTTCACCGAAGACATTTTTTGGGATAATGCGACAGGTATGAACATGAACCTGTCGCCGTCTTCTGCCCAAGCCAACTTACATAAATAAAAGAAATTCAAGATACAATCCTACCACTAGATCGTACTCTGGTCTCTCGACTCGAATACCCAACCACCAGCTGCCGTGAATTATAATTTAATTTTTGAAATAGAAAATGTATCTGTACGCTAGTTGCTAAAGTGAACCGTTTAGTTTTTTTACTCCATTCCGAAGATGAGCCCAGTGTAGCGTGAGATCTGTGTTTTTTATTTTTATCGCACAAAGCTTCCATTTTGCTGATTGATGTTTACAAAGCAAAATAAAATTTCGATTGATTTCGTATTTAAGTTTCTTACTATTGAGTCTACAGTTATAAATTTATGTCTAAAAAGAATTACAACTCAAAAAGTATCGATAGCAGGTCTATATTATATACAGGTACACAGTACACGATAGCAGGTGTATATACGAGTACAGGTCGAACGATCGACAGAGATCGAAATCGATTAAAGAGACTCTAGTAGATCTCGAGCAGATTACTAGGAGGTAGGCACGTACCAACGAGTTTTTTCAGACTTACGTATTTACGAGTATATCGTTGGCAAGGACATAAAGACGGCGAAAGGCTCACCACCTTTCATGTTGCTTCAAAATAAGCTCCGCTGCAATTTGGGTCAAAAGGACTTAATTGACGAGACCTCTGGTATTGAGAGTAATGAGAAATGCGTAAAGGTAAAAAAATTACAACTCTACTAATAATAACATCAGTAATAATAGGAACTGCTTGTAAACAGATGCTCGCCCTCATAGGTAATAGTCTTAAAACCAATAAAAGAATTTTCAAAATCAGTCCACAATTATTAAGAGTTATTGATAAATATACATAATATGTACTATATGAATAATATATATATACAAATATGATATGATGAGTATACATACAAAAATAATAACCTCCTTTTTATGAGAGCAAACTGATCCGTCTGCTTCGACTTTTAGCGAGGACAAATTGTACTGTATTTTGAAATGTATAATATCTTCTACGTTCTAAACTATTAAAATATACTATGCAAACAAAACATCGTAAATAAATTTCTCATATTCATGTTAATATTTATTCAGCTGATAAATTAAAGGCCTTAGGCATTGTTATAATAACAATAAAATTGGCTGCTTACAAACACACAGGAGTCACTAGAGATTAGAAGTGCAATAATAAGCATAGGAAATAAGCTGAAAGGCTTCTGTATATCTCTTTACGCTTGACTGGTTTATCGAAACCGTATTTAAGCGTAAATTGATTAAAAAACGCTTTAATGTGTTCAATGGTGAATGAATACTGAAATGGATTTTTTGTCAAAATTATTGAGGAATTGTTATATTCTCAGTATAAATTTATTATATTTATTTTCCATGTGTAGTTGCAAGAATGAACATTTATCTTTCCGAGAATGTAGTTAGAAGCTATTCAATGATATTTAACTCCTAAGAGACTAAGCTTCCAAAGTAAGCGGAATAACCGAAAACACTAGAAAACAATTTCTGCTAATTAAATCATCAGTAATTTATGACTGGGACATTATTATGTTCTCAGTATTAATTAACATTTATTTTCCGTGTAATATGTTTTGCAGTGTTGTAGTCATTCAGTTACGTATGGTATGAAAGGAACTTTTGATTGTCGACAGAATGAGTGAGATAGAGAGTGATAGAACGTTCATTTGCTACTTGTCATTTTGCTCCCTATCCTCGTGAGTTCTGGCCAAATGTGATAAAATTTTCTAAACTTCTTTTAAAAATAATATCTTCACACCCTTCCCAATACATGGCAAAACAGAGGTCTCGAAAATTAAGTCTTTTCGACCTACTTTCCACCGAAGACATTTTTTGGGACAACGTAACAGGTGGTGAGCCTGTCGTTGTCTTTTTGTCCAAGCCAAAGACATAAATCGTAC
Source organism: Sericinus montela (assembly GCA_029286605.1). Classification (NCBI taxonomy): domain Eukaryota; kingdom Metazoa; phylum Arthropoda; class Insecta; order Lepidoptera; family Papilionidae; genus Sericinus; species Sericinus montela. Next base: position 564,679 of record JAGSMR010000012.1, on the reverse strand, counting down.
ATAAGTTTTGGGTATTTTCAAAACTTACCACCACCAACTCGGTTTTGCTGACTTATTTAAGCATTTATTTAGTATTGGTAATACCATCTAAAACTTGTTTTTTTTACTTTCACAAAGAATCACAAAGCTTTGAATTCACTTTTAAAGACATTGTTAGAAGTCATCTATACGGAGATCATAGCGTCTACAAAACTGGAAACCTAGGCTGTCTTATTATTTCTTTACTGACTAGACAAAGCACATATGCAACGAGTTTCGTCATAACATACGTGAATTTATGTGTATTTTATAGAAAGTATTAATAGATTTTAGAATGAATTTAGTAGAGTAGTGTATAGAAAGCGTAAAATAATTTTTTATTTTACATAAAATATATTCTTATTTTATAGGAAGTAAGGTTGTATTTAACTTATTAAAATAAAAAGGGCTCGTTCCATAGAGTGTTATTCAACTACAAATAACCGTAATGATATGTACGTTTTGTACTCTTCTTACGCTTTCATATTTTTCGACCCTCTAGCTGAACAATTTAGGTTCAGCTAGAGGGAAGCCTCTGTGAACTTCTTCCATGGACGCTAAGCAGATGAGATCTTTTAGTATAATATAGATAATCTTTTATAGAGTACATTAAAAACAGATTTTTAGAGTTTATTGCTGGTTTGCGAACCGATTTAATTTTACATTATTAAGAGCTTTAAATAAAATTTCTCTTACCCTCGCTTCTCTACTGTGTCGTCTAGGTTAGTTAAGTTCCTATAGCCTGATGCTGCCAAATAGCAGTGTAATGACTATTAAATAATAATAAATATAAATAAATGTGTTTACGTAATTCTAATACAGGTAGACAGAGGTCTAGTCTAGACAACAAGTCCCTTCGACCCACCTTCCAGCGAAGATATTTCGACAACGTGACAGGTGGTGAGGCCGTCGCCGTCTTTATATCGAAGCCAACGATATAATTCGTACATAAGTTGTTGAAGAACTCATTGGTACTGCCATCTGGGGATCGAACTCGGGTCTCTTGATTCGAAATTCCGACCACCGAACCACTCGGTTATCGTGACTTCTTTTTTGTAATGACTATTGCTTTCATTATAACTTCGTGAGATGAGGCATTCCATTCTGAATCATTCATTAAAATGAGGAGTCTTAGTCCTCGGGCTTGAAATTTATCTGTAATGTTCTTCTATTAAAAAGCTTTACAGGTGTTAATAGAAATGTAGCTTTTACCTTCAGGTTAACTATTAGCTCGTTCTACACCAATTTAATTTTCAACTTTGATTTACAAAGTGTTATAAAAAGATATCTAATACACTTACATAACAGTCTCTACTAGATACATTATTTCAAACACACATAGCTGCTGCCTCCATGACCGTAAAGTAAAGCTTCGTATTTTCGATATGATTATACTGCTACCTTTCAATAGCTGATGATAATTCCAAAGTTTTTCCCTCAGATACCTCTCACAACATCCACAAGAAGAAGAAAGCGAGTGGTATATTCTTACGCCGTGAACAAACTTCAAAAACAATCTGTAACAAATATATTTATGTTGACCTCTAATAAATAGAAGATATTGCAATAATCGTTTAAGTGGAGCCAAATTTAATACCAGTTAAGCAACATCACCAAGACACATGCACTGAGATCCGAAGACGTCGTAGACTCGTGCTTCTTCATTCAGCAAACATCCGCGTGGCTTACCCTTGACTGAGTACCGCTTATAATTCATATAATTTTGTAACTAGCGGAGGATAGATTCACGAGTTAATTGCTAAGAAATTAAAGACGAAATGTGTTTCGTATTGATTCTAGGTTGAGGAGGGTGCAAATAAAATTATGGCGTAATTTGCGGCTTTGAGGTCAGCCTTAATCTTGTGTCCTGATTTTTGGTTTCGAATATTAGCTGGTTTTAATAAAATATAAAACAAGGAAAGCGAAAATTAAAAACAAAACCCGATTACCGAGTCACTGCCAGTGAAGTCTTCAAAGCATAGGGTCGCGGGTTCGAGTCCTGCTAGAGGCAAACATGTGTGATGAACTCAAGTCAATTACGTATATTAATATTTCTTCCGGTTCGGGGCGGTTCCAGGAGTCGGTGACTGAATGGAGCCTATAATTAAATAAAATAAATCCTTTCGGTTATAAAAGATTTTGTTCTTATTTTATAGGAAGTAAGGTTGTATTTAACTTATTAAAATAAAAAGGGCTCGTTCCATAGAGTGTTATTCAACTACAAATAACCGTAATGATATGTACGTTTTGTACTCTTCTTACGCTTTCATATTTTTCTGACCTCTAGCTGAACAATTTAGGTTCAGCTAGAGGGAAGCCTCTGTGAACTTCTTCCATGGACGCTAAGCAGATGAGATCTTTTAGTATAATATAGATAATCTTTTATAGAGTACATTAAAACAGATTTTTAGAGTTTATTGCTGGTTTGCGAACCGATTTAATTTTACATTATTAAGAGCTTTAAATAAAACTGCTCTTACCCTCGCTTCTCTACTGTGTCGTCTAGGTTAGTTAAGTTCCTATAGCCTGCCATTGATACGAGCATGCTACCTGGGATCGAACTCGGGTCTCTTGATTCGAAATTCCGACCACCGAACCACTCGGTTATCGTGGACTTATCTAGTGTCTTATCTAGTATCATAGGCTGCAGTATACACCATTAGGACTCTAAGCTCATTTTTCATTCACTGTTATTCAGAAACAAAATACTTAATTTTGTGTGTAGACCATGTGTAGACATAGAAGCTGAGATGGTAAAGCTATTGCTGTATGTTGATTTGTATTTGGAGCAATTTAATATATCACAAATATTTAGGGAAATTAGAACAGCACACGTCTGATCGTTGCCACACATCAATTGGCAAAGAGCGAGGAGAATAATTCCTACACTGCATTAACTTTGTTTTATATTTACTTATAGTTATGTATTGGTATTGTGATAATAGGCATACTCAAACGAGATACTGTGTTTGTTGTGTTCTTATGAGATAGACTGTTTCACTTCCGAGGAATCTCTGGATCATTGATCTTTGGGTGTGAGTTGGTGTCTATCTCTCACTGCTTGTGTGTGTAAGCATATTTATCTTAGATCTAAGTATAAAAATTTCTGTATTTGGTTATGTGTATGTTTTGTGTATGAGTGACCAAGGCCTGATATATAAGAAGGAATTTCATAGCAGAATATTTTGTTACTTAAACATATTGATATTGATCGAACAAAGATTTAGATCAGAGAAAGGGATTTTCTCCTAGATACTGTAACGATATACATAGCAGCGTAGTAAATGCCTAATAAAAATTTTAATAACTTAATTGCAAGTGAACAACAGATTTATAATTTACAAAGGCTTTAAACAATAGTATCAGAAATAATCAGTACCTTTAAAACACGCATCGGGTGCCGCAATATCCGGTTGAAGATTACTACGCAAATAATAATTAGGTAAGTGATTTAATTTTAGGTTGTTTATTAAACTTCAGTTTGAGGAATTTATTTCTTTGAAAACTGTTATCGTTAAATTAGCTTACTTACTATGTATTGCACGTTTTCCTTCACTTGTTTTCTTAACAATTTAACTTATCAGTAAATTTTAGGCTAAAACTGACAAACACAGATCAAAACCTATTGACAATACATAAATAACTAACCTCTTTAGACATATCTTTACTATGTTTCAAAGATGTATTATTGTAATATTATTATGTAAAATAAATAAATAAATATCATCACGCAGTAGACAGAGGTCTTGTCTAGACAATGATGTCCTTTCAACCCACTTTCCACCGAAAACATGTTTTGATACCACGTGACAGGTGGTGAGCCAGTCGTCGTTTGAAAAAACCCATTGGTAGCCTTGGGGAGCGAACACGGATTGTGACTAAACGCAGTTATTTTGTGTTATAATAAATAATGTACACATAGATAGAGACAAGATCACATACACTGCTTTGTACCCAAAATAAGCAGTTTAAGTTATTGTATTATGGAATCAGAAACAACGGAGGTACCACTACTGAATTCCGATCACCCAACCACTCGGATATCGTGACTTTTGTATATTTACTGAGAGAAATATAAATATCTTCGGAATTAAATACACCGTAGAGTCGTCAAGTTATGTATCTAAATATAGTCCGTGTAATTTACTTATTAACGTTGTTTATACAGCAAGCAATTGTCTGTTGGACAATGTAATTCTGCAAAGAAACACTATTGTTAATTGAATGGAAGCATGAAAATTCTACCCTACACCCAATTACATTTGCCCGTTGTAACAAAAGGACGCGGTGGAGGTTACAATTCATACACGTGCTGGCCAATTTCGAAATAATTTACTGACTCAATTTACTTAATGTCTCTAATATTTTCAACAACAAAAAAGATGACTAATTTTGTTTGACGATCTCCATGGACGAGGGACGTACACATCGGTTTTCATGGTTCGATTCTCGGTCATCTTGAAAACTTTTGTGTGCACCCCTCATCCACGAATGTCGTCAATACCACTTTAGACGCTGTCGTCCGTCATGAATGTATGAAGGAATAATGAAAGTGGATGAAGCGAAACAAGTATGTAAGGATCGTAGCAAGTGGAAAGAAGTGGTCTCTGCCTACCCCTACGGCGTGATTATATGTATGTTTGTATTTTTTTACATTTACTGACCGAACATGAAAGAGGTACTAACTCTATGGAGTCCAGTAACTGGCGGTACGAGCTGATTTTTATTGGTAGAATTCACATTAGTTACTACTAGACTAGACCACTGTCTACCCCTGTATTGGGAATTGCGTGAAGATATTTTTATATATTTATAATGATTGGGTAGTAAATTAAGTAATGTAGTAATGTAATGTATGATTATGTAATCATGATGATAGGTTGAAAAGAAGAAGTAGAAGAAAATCATATACAATAAAGTATAGGCAAGGATTCGATTGTTTTATATATTCGCGTAATTTCCAATACGGAGGTAGAAAGAGGTCTAGGATATTATGTTTTATCGACCCCCTTTCCACAGAAGCTTATTTCCGATGACGCGGATATGTGGCGAGCCTATCATAGATTCTATGTTATTAAAATTTTGGATCTTACGACTTACATCGTGTAATGCTTCACAATGAAAACAACAAATTTCCCATGTTTAGTTAATTTTAACTTTATCTCTATGAATGTTAGTCATATTCTGCTCTGAAGGGTCTAAAAAATAACCAAATGTTAATCGAGCGCTTCCGTAGCAATTACCTGCGTTTCATCCACTGATGAGCTTTGGGCTTTCAGTGTCTTTCCTGTAATTATTCACTGCATAGGCCATTAATGAAATACGTATTGACGCCTCAGTAAGTAAATGTCCAGAGCGATGGAGATTATTTTGCTATTCAAATTATAGCTTGATTCGAAATTTTCTTGCAGCCTTTCTTCTTCTCCAGTCCAATCTACTCTACCCACCCGTGCAAAGATGAGTAATCTCTTAGCAATGTTTTACATGTTTTCCTTCCTCCTCATACTTTTCTGAATGTTATCAGTAATGGAATACTGAAAGGTGGTAAGGGTCAAGATAAAAAAGTCACGATAGACAAGTGGTTGGGTAATCGGAATTAGAGTTAGAGACCCGAGTCTCGATCCCATGTAGTAAGCTCGTACCAATATTTTAAAAAGTAATTTTATTATTAAAAGTTATGTAAGTTTGTGTCGTTTTCTGAACATAAAGACAGCGACAGGCTCACCACTTGTCACGTTATCCCAATAAAAATCTTCGGTAAAATTGGATATAAAGGCCTTTATTGTTTAGACCTCTATCAACCCCTGTATTGGGAAGGTCGTGAAGATATTATTTGATTGAAGATTAATTTTTTGCTTCATTTTTACTATACAAACAATAAAAGAAGGTAAATTCTGTTTCCGTGAAATTCGTGTCCAATATTAGCTCTATTGCGTTCCGATGCTTTAAACGGTGTCTACTAAAATAACCCATATCCGTTCAGCGCTATCATTTCCCTTGCTTCGAGGGAAGCAAATATAAATAGACCATACTCGTATGTAGTTAAGCTTCAAATTCCAATGTGGTATAACAAAAATGTCCACTTCGACGCAGTTCAATATAATCAAACGGAACTGTTGGTAATCACTTGCGCTGTATTCGGCTGATTAATTGCCTTCGGAGACAGCACTCATATCGTTATTCATCCACTGGCGAATTAATTAAAGGCCTCTGCAGATTGATAATTTTAACTAATTAAATCAATAAATACATAGATTGGGACAACGACACATACATTGCTCTGATCCCAGAGTACGTAGCTAAATCACTTACATGAAGATAACGAAGGTATCGCACCACCCAGCTTCGAGACAATGTAGAAATGGTTTCATTGACCCGTCCAGGAATCGCAGCAGGTCCTCAGAGCAGGCGCCATTTTGAAACCGCATTGTGTAAGTAATATGACATTCTTATACTTCTTTAGAGCCCATCTAGAGTCCACTGCTGAACATAGGCAATGAACATAGTCCAAAGCTTTCCACAAAGGACGGTCCCCAGCCACCTGCATACATGGACTTCCTGCAATATTTCGCAAGTCGTAAAAAAGCATCTATATTTATATTCATTTAATTTCTTAATTCATCAAGAAAGCTATCTAGCACCGTCTATCATAGAGCCATCACTACAGAATTAGCATTCACACAATTTGAAGAACATAAATTAACAGTAAATTGAAATGTCTTAAACAGCACCCACTCCAATGCGCCTCGAGAAGGACGTAGTGCAGGATGACAGAAATATCGACATCTTTTCTGTGATTTTTAAAATTTTATTTTATTTACTTGTTCATTTAAAAAAGAGTCACGATAGCCGAGAGATGGGTGGTCGGAATTTCGTGTCAAGAGACCCGAGTTCGATCCCCAGGTGGCAGTACCAATGAGTTTTTCAAAAACTAATGTATGAATTACATGGTTGGCTTGGACATTAAGACGGCGACGGGCTCATCACCTGTCACGTTGTCCCGAAAATATCTTCGGTGGAAGGTGGGTCAAAGGGACTTAGTTGTCTAGACTAGACCTCTGTCTACCCCTGTATTGGGAATTGCGTGAAGAAATTTATATTTTTTTAATTTTTTTTATTTAAAAAAGAAATTAGCGTCACGCAATTTCCAATACCGAGGTAGAAAGTGGTCTAGAGAAATAAGTTCTTTCACCAAATCAAGGGTGGGTCACTTTAAACCAATAACATTTTTTGGGCAATGCGACAGGTGGTAATCCTGTCACCGTCTTCATATCCAAGCATACATTAGTTTTGAAAAAAAATACTCAATCATACGAGCATACCATCTGGGAATCGAACTCTGGTCACGTTACCACTCGACTAAGCGAAAGAAGGGCAGTTCCTGAAGGTTTCTTGTCATTCAAATTCAAAATAGAACAAACACTTTCAAAATATAACTTTTATAAATAAAAAAAAATGTCTTTTCGCCTTTTCTAATACCGAGGTAGAAAGAGGTTTAGACAGTTATGTACTTTCAACCCACCTTTCACCGAAGACATTTTTTGGGATAATGCGACAGGTATGAACATGAACCTGTCGCCGTCTTCTGCCCAAGCCAACTTACATAAATAAAAGAAATTCAAGATACAATCCTACCACTAGGGGATCGTACTCTGGTCTCTCGACTCGAATACCCAACCACTCAGCTGCCGTGAATTATAATTTAATTTTGAAATAGAAAATGTATCTGTACGCTAGTTGCTAAAGTGAACCGTTTAGTTTTTTACTCCATTCCGAAGATAAGGCTGGTGTAGCGTGAGATTTGTGTTTTTTATTTTTATCGCACAAAGCTTCCATTTTGCTGATTGATGTTTACAAATCAAAATAAAATTTCGATTGATTTCGTATTTAAGTTTCTTACTATTGAGTCTACAGTTATAAATTTATGTCTAAAAAAGAATTACAACTCAAAAAGTATCGAAAGCAGGTCTATATTATATACAGGTAAACAGTACACGATAGCAGGTGTATATACGAGTACAGGTCGGACGATCGACAGAGATCGAAATCGATTAAAGAGACTCTAGTAGATCTCGAGCAGATTACTAGGAGGTAGGCACGTACCAACGAGTTTTTTCAGACTTACGTATTTACGAGTATATCGTTGGCTAGGACATAAGGACGGCGAAAGGCTCACCACCGTTCATGTTGCTTCAAAATAAGCTCCGCTGCAATTTGGGTCAAAAGGACTTAATTGACGAGACTACTAGTATTGAGAGTAATGAGAATTGCGTGAAGGTAAAAAAAATACAACTCTACAAATAGTAACATCAGTAATAATAGGAACTGCTTGTAAACAGATGCTCGCCCTCATAGGTAATAGTCTTAAAACCAATAAAAGAATTTTCAAAATCAGTCCACAATTATTAAGAGTTATTGATAAATATACATAATATGTACTATATGAATAATATATATATACAAATATGATATGATGAGTATACATACAAAAATAATAACCTCCTTTTTATGAGAGCAAACTGATCCGTCTGCTTCGACTTTTAGCGAGGACAAATTGTACTGTATTTTGAAATGTATAATATCTTCTACGTTCTAAACTATTAAAATATACTATGCAAACAAAACATCGTAAATAAATTTCTCATATTCATGTTAATATTTATTCAGCTGATAAATTAAAGGCCTTAGGCATTGTTATAATAACAATAAAATTGGCTGCTTAAGCAAACACACAGGAGTCACTAGAGATTAGAAGTGCAATAATAAGCATAGGAAATAAGCTGAAAGGCTTCTGTATATCTCTTTACGCTTGACTGGTTTATCGAAACCGTATTTAAGCGTAAATTGATTAAAAAACGCTTTAATGTGTTCAATGGTGAATGAATACTGAAATGGATTTTTTGTCAAAATTATTGAGGAATTGTTATATTCTCAGTATAAATTTATTATATTTATTTTCCATGTGTAGTTGCAAGAATGAACATTTATCTTTCCGAGAATGTAGTTAGAAGCTATTCAATGATATTTAACTCCTAAGAGACTAAGCTTCCAAAGTAAGCGGAATAACCGAAAAACACTAGAAAACAATTTCTGCTAATTAAATCATCAGTAATTTATGACTGGGACATTATTATGTTCTCAGTATTAATTAACATTTATTTTCCGTGTAATATGTTTTGCAGTGTTGTAGTCATTCAGTTACGTATGGTATGAAAGGAACTTTTGATTGTCGACAGAATGAGTGAGATAGAGAGTGATAGAACGTTCATTTGCTACTTGTCATTTTGCTCCCTATCCTCGTGAGTTCTGGCCAAATGTGATAAAATTTTCTAAACTTCTTTTTAAAAAATAATATCTTCACACCCTTCCCAATACATGGCAAAACAGAGGTCTCGAAAATTAAGTCTTTTCGACCTACTTTCCACCGAAGACATTTTTTGGGACAACGTAACAGGTGGTGAGCCTGTCGTTGTCTTTTTGTCCAAGCCAAAGACATAAATCGTACATAAGTTTTGGGTATTTTCAAAACTTACCACCACCAACTCGGTTTTGCTGACTTATTTAAGCATTTATTTAGTATTGGTAATACGATCTAAAACTTGTTTTTTTTTTACTTTCACAAAGAACCACAACCCTTTGAATTCACTTTTAAAGACATTGTTAGAAGTCATCTATACAAAGATCACAGAGTCTACAAAACTGGAAACCTAGGCTGTCTTATTATTTCTTTACTGACTAGACAAAGAACATATTCAACGAGTTTCGTAATAACATACGTGAATTTATGTGTATTTATAGAAAGTATTAATAGATTTTAGAATTAATTTAGCAGAGTAGTGTATAGAAAGCGTAAAATAATTTTTATTTTACATAGAATATAGTCTTATTTTATAGGAAGTAAGGTTGTATTTAACTTATTATAATAAAGAAAGGGCTCGTTCCATAGAGTGTTATTCAACTACAAATAACCGTAATGATATGTACGTTTTGTACTCTTCTTACTCTTTCATATTTTTCGACCCTCTAGCTGAACAATTTAGGTTCAGCTAGAGGGAAGCCTCCTGTGAACTTCTTCCAAAGATGCTAAGCAGATGTGATGTGATCTCTTTAGTATAATATAGATAATCTTTATAGAGTACATTAAAGAACAGATTTTTAGTTAGTTTATTGCTGGTTTGCGAACCGATTTAATTTTTTACATTATAAAGAGCTTTAAATAAAAACTTCTCTTACCCTCGCTTCTCTACTGTGTCGTCTAGGTTAGGTAAGTTCCTATAGCCTGATGCTGCCAAATAGCAGTGTAATGACTATTAAATAATAATAAATATAAATAAATGTGTTTACGTAATTCCCAATACAGGGGTAGACAGAGGTCTAGTCTAGACAAATAAGTCCCTTCGACCCACCTTCCAGCGAAGATATTTTCGGGACAACGTGACAGGTGGTGAGGCCGTCGCCGTCTTTATATCGAAGCCAACGATATAATTCGTACATAAGTTGTTGAAGAACTCATTGGTACTGCCATCTGGGGATCGAACTCGGGTCTCTTGATTCGAAATTCCGACCACCGAACCACTCGGTTATCGTGACTTCTTTTTTGTAATGACTATTGCTTTCATTATAACTTCGTGAGATGAGGCATTCCATTCTGAATCATTCATTAAAATGAGGAGTCTTAGTCCTCGGGCTTGAAATTTATCTGTAATGTTCTTCTATTAAAAAGCTTTACAGGTGTTAATAGAAATGTAGCTTTTACCTTCAGGTTAACTATTAGCTCGTTCTACACCAATTTAATTTTCAACTTTGATTTACAAAGTGTTATAAAAAGATATCTAATACACTTACATAACAGTCTCTACTAGATACATTATTTCAAACACACATAGCCGCTGCTCCATGACCGTAAAGTAAAGCTTCGTATTTTCGATATGATTATACTGCTACCTTTCAATAGCTGATGATAATTCCAAAGCTTTTCCCTCAGATACCTCTCACAACATCCACAAGAAGAAAGCGAGTGGTATATTCTTACGCCGTGAACAAACTTCAAAACAATCTGTAACAAATATATTTATGTTGACCTCTAATAAATAGAAGATATTGCAATAATCGTTTAAGTGGAGCCAAATTTAATACCAGTTAAGCAACATCACCAAGACACATGCACTGAGATCCGAAGACGTCGTAGACTCGTGCTTCTTCATTCAGCAAACATCCGCGTGGCTTACCCTTGACTATGTACCGCTTGCGTGAATTCATATAGACTGCAGCAAACTTAGCGAGGATAGATCTACGAGTTAATTGCTAAGAAATTAAAGACGAAATGTGTTTCGTATTGATTCTAGGTTGGAGGAGGGTGCAAATAAAATTATAGTGTAATTTGCGGCTTTGAGGTCAGCCTTAATCTTGTGTCCTGATTTTTGGTTTCGAATATTAGCTGGTTTTAATAAAATATAAAACAAGGAAAGCGAAAATTAAAACAAAACCCGATTACCGAGTCACTGCCAGTGAAGTCTTCAAAGCATAGGGTCGCGGGTTCGAGTCCTGCTAGAGGCAAACATGTGTGATGAACTCAAGTCAATTACGTATATATTAATATTTCTTCCGGTTCGGGGCGGTTCAGGAGTCGGTGACTGAATGGAGCCTATAATTAAATAAAATAAATCCTTCAAGTTATAAAAGATTTTGTTCTTATTTTATAACATTAAATATATAATTGTAAACTACGAACGTTTTGAAAAAAGTGCGCAATATTCGAGTAATTGGGTAATTGTAATCCGAGTCCAGAGACCCAAGATCGATCCCCAGGAGACACGCAAGGGAGAAGACCAATGGGTTCTTTCGAAAACTTAAGTACAATTTACATCGTTGGATTTGGAGATAAAGTTGGCGAAAGGCTAGCTAGCCGTCACTTTCACCCTAAATAAGTTTCGGTGAAATGTGGGTCGAACTTACTAAATTGTCAACAACTCTGGCCACCTCTGAACTTGGAAATGCGTGAAGATAAAAATATTATTTTATGTAATATGGTACGCTTAAGATAGTTCATTCTCTATTTGAAAGAGGTGCAAATGGTTTATGTAAGAACGTGACCCAAATCATGAGATGATTTCTTCCTACTAACTCCTTCATATGTTGTTATAAATAACGACTGATATGAAGATAAAACTGTCGCTAATGTTAAAGCTTACCTTAACTACGGATAAGGGTCAGATGACTCCATAAGTTTGATAAGCCCAGTGTTAACAAACTCAATTACAAATTAACCTATTACAAATTTGTACACGTAAACTTTTGGAAAGAAGTGCTTCGTTTATAATTTTATTATGGAAAACGGAATTTTTTATTATTCTATTCACGTAAATGGTGCGGGACAAGAATATATCAAATAGGAATTTAAGAGTATTTCTTTTATCATAACGCATTTTCAATCCATGGTTAGCCGGAGGTCTAGACAGTTCAGCTCTTTCGACCTACATTTCACCGGAGCTTATTTCGAAGATCTTATCAGGTGGTGAGCCCATCGCCATCTTAGTGTCCGAGGTAACGGTACAATATTATTATATTTATTTACTTAGAGCAATATTCCCGTATCCCGTAAGTATGTAGGTTTTCCCGAAGCAGGATTTTATGAATATGTGTTTTAAAGCAAAAAGATGTTGAACACAAACTGTGGATATTACATCACGTATTGATCATAAAACTAAACGCGGCAATCTCCTTTACACAATCATAAATCTTTAGCACGGTAGCTATTAGCAAATGTTCCGAGCCGTATTTTAGAGTCTCATATAATAAGGTGTCATCCTTAGAAGTCCCGAAAGGCGAGTATTTGGGTGATCGGGATTGAGTCAAGAGCCCGAGTACGATCTCCAGGTGGTAGGTTCGTAACATTGGACATAAAGACGGCAACAGGTTCATCTCCTATCACCCTGTCCGAAAAGCTCAAGAAAGTTAGAGCCTGAAAGGATTTAATTGTGTGGACCACAGAGGTCCAGACAATTAAACCCTTTGGAACTACCCACCTTGATATTGGAAATGGCGTGAAGATTATTTTTGTGGTAGACGCTCCTCTGCATAGAAGTTGTATGGGCCAGTACCACACTCTTACCTATTTCGACTGCCAAACTGCAGTGAAATTATTATTCTATTCCAGTATCATGATGTAGAGCCAGTGTTTAAAGATGGAAGTTGAAAGTCGGGTCGAGAGATGGCAATCGAGTCATTAAGTATTAGTTAAAGTCAGTACGAGTACTACACTCTATACTACTCTGTATAGATTAAAACTGCAATAATAAGCATAGGAAATAAGCTGAAAGGCTACTGTATATCTCTTTACGCTTGACTGGTTTATCGAAAGCGTATTTAAGCGTAAATTGATTAAAAACGCTTTAATGTGTTGCAAACAAAATATCGTAAATAAATTTCTCATATTCATGTTAATATTTATTCAGCTGATAAATTAAAGGCCTCAGGCATTGTTATAATAACAGTAAAATTGGCTGCTTAAGCAAACACACAGGAGTCACTAGAGATTAGAAGTGCAATAGTAAGCATAGGAAATAAGCTGAAAGGCTACTGTATATCTCTTTACGCTTGACTGGTTTATCGAAAGCGTATTTAAGCGTAAATTGATTAAAAAACGCTTTAATGTGTTCAATGGTGAATGAATACTGAAATAGATTTTTTTGTCAAAATTATTGAGGAAGTATTAATATTCTTAGTATAAATTTATTACATTTATTTTCCATGTGTAGTTGCAAGAATGAACATTTATCTTTCCGAGAATGTAGTTAGAGGCTATTCAATGCTATTTAACTCCTAAGACACTAAGCTTCCAAAGTAAGCGGAATAACCGAAAAACACTAGTACACATTTTCTACTAATTAAATCATCCGTAATTTATGCTTGGGACATTATTATGTTCTCAGTATTAATTCACATTTATTTTCCGTGTAATATGTTTTGCAGTGTCGAAGTCATTTAGTTTCGTATGGTATGAAAGGAACTTTTGATTGCCGACAGAATAAGTGAGATAGAGAGTGACAGAACGTTCATTTTTTATTTGTCATTTTGCTCCCTATCCCCGTGAGTTCTGGTCAAATGTGATAAAATTTTCTAAATTTCTTTTTAAAAAATAATATCTTCACATCCTTCCCAATACATGGCAAAACAGAGGTCTCGACAATTAAGTCTTTTCAACATACTTTCCACCGAAGACATTTTTTGGGACAACGTAACAGGTGGTGAGCCCGTCGTTGTCTTTTTGTCCAAGCCAAAGACAAATATCTTTCATAAGTTTTAAAAAATACCCGAATTCTAATTCCGATTACCCAACCACTCGGTTTTGGTGACTTATTTAAGCATTTATTTAGTATTGGTAATACGATCTAAAACTTGTTTCTTTTTTTAACTTTCACAAAGAATCACAAAGCTTTGTATTCACTTTTAACGACTTTGTTAGAAGTCATCTATACGAAGATCAAAGCGTCTACAAAACTGGAAACCTAGGCTATCTGATTATTTTTTACTGACTAGACAAAGTACATATTCAACAAGTTTCGTAATAACATACGTGAATTTATGTGTATTTTATAGAAAGAATTAATAGATTTTAGAATTAATTTAGTAGAGTAGGTTATAGAAAGCGTAAACTAATTTTTATTTTACATAAAATATATTCTTATTTTATAGGAAGTAAGGTTGTATTTAACTTATTATAATAAAGAAAGGGCTCGTTCCATAGAGTGTTATTCAACTACAAATAATCTTACTCTTTCATATTTTCCGACCCTCTAGCTGAACCAATTTAGGTTCAGCTAGAGGGAAGCCTCCTGTGAACTTCTTCCAAGGATGCTAAGCAGATGAGATCTTTTAGTATAATATATTTTTTTTTATTTATTTATCTTCACGCACAATCCCTGACGGGGTAGCCAGAGATCCCTACATACTTCTTTCGCTTCTTTCAGATTCATCATCTTCTTCATACATGCACGTCTAGGTATCCGAGTACTCTTGACCCTCCTCTTCGAGCAATTTGCTCACATGGTCTTCGAAAGTTAGTCTCGGTCTACCTCGACACCTTTTAATATTAACTTTTGCGCTATATATTTTCTTCACCATTCGGTCTTCACTCATTCGCTCAACGTGCCCAAACCATTGAAGCACGCCCTTACCCATTTTTGAGACAAGGTCATCTTTCAAACCTTTCATATTGCGAATCTCTTCGTTTCGCTTTCGGTCGGCCACGGTAAGGCCGCACATTTTACGAAGAGCACACATCGCATCTCCACTGCATTCAACCTGCTTTTATGCTTCTTCTGGCATACCCAGGTTTGTCTGCCATATAACAAAGTCGGTACCAACACTGCGTTATGTATTGCAAGGCGTGCACTTTTCACAACGCCTTGCCTTTTGATTAACGCAGTCAGGGCACCATTAACTTTGTTCCCGGCAGCGACACGCCTGTCGACATCTAAATCACATCTTCCATCCCGTCTAAACGCACTGCCTAAGTATACAACTTCATTCACCTGTTCTAGACATTCCTGATTTATTTATAGTATATAGATAGTAGATATAATAGAAAGTAATATAGATAATGTTTATAGAGTACATAAAAAACAGATTTTTTTAGAGTTTATTGCTGTTTTGCGAACCGGTTATTTTTTAAATTATTAAGAGCTTTAAATAAAAATTTCTCTTACCCTCGCTTCTCTACTGTGTCGTCTAGTTTAGTTAAGTTCCTAATGATGTTACCAAATAGCAGTGTAATGACTATTAAATAATAATATATATAAATAAATATGTTTACGCAATTCCCAATACAGGGGTAGACAGAGGTCTAGTCTAGACAATTAAGTCCCTTCGACCCACCTTCCACCAAAGATATTTTCGGGACAACGTGACAGGTGGTGAGCCCGTCGCTGTCTTTATATCGAAGCCAACGATATAATTCGTACATAAGTTTTTGAAAAACTCATTGGTACTGCCACCTGGGGATCGAACTCGGGTCTTTTGATTCAAAATTCCGACCACCCAACCACTCGGCTATCGTGACTTCTTTTTTGTAATGACTATTTTTTTCATTATAACTTCGTGAGATGAGGCATTCCATTCTGAATCATTCATTAAAATGAGGAGTCTTAGTCCTCGGCTTGAAATTTATCTGTAATGTTCTTCTATTATCTAACAGAAATGGAGCTTTACCTTCAGGTTAACTATTAGCTCGTTCTACATCAATAAAGGTTTCAACTTTGATTTACAAAGTGTTATAAAAGATACCCAATACACTAACATAACAGTCTCTACTAGATACATCATTTCAGACACATAGCCGCTGCTCCATGATCGTAAAGTAAAGCTTCGTATTTTTCGACATGATTATACTGCCACCTTTCAATAGCTAATGATAATTCCAGGGCTTTTCCCTCAGACACCTCCTCACAACATCCACAAGAAGAAAGCGAGTGGTATATTCTTACGCCGTAACCAAACTTCAAAAACAATCTGTAACAAATATATTTATGTCAACCTCTAATAAATGGAAGATATTGCAATAATCGTTTGCATGAAGCCAAATCTAAATACAAGTTAAGCAACAACACTGATATCGGAAGACGTCGTAGACTCGTGCCTCTTTATTCAGCAAACATCCGCGTGGCTTCCTTGACTGAGTACCGCTTGCGTGTGTTAATATAGACTGCAGCAAACTTAGCGAGGATAGAGCTACGAGTACTGAATTTGCTTAGAAATTAAATAAATTGTGGTTCCTATTGATTCTAGGTTGAGGAAGTTGCAAATAAAATTATACTGTAATTTGCCGCTTAGAGGTCACTTTAACCCTAAATAAGTTTCGGTGAAATGTGGGTCGGACTTACTAAATTGTCTACAACTCTGGCCAACTCTGTACTTGGAAATGCGTGTACGCTTAAGATAGTTCATTCTCTATTTGAAAGAGGTTCAAATGTACAAATGTTCAAATGTAGGTTCAAATGTACAAACTAAATTACAAATTAACCTATTACAAATTTGTACACGTAAACTTTTGGAAAGAAGTGCTTCGTGTATAATTTTATTATGGAAAACGGAATTTTTTATTATGCTATTCACGTAAATGGTTTGTCAGAGCAATGGTTTATATAATTTTTTGCAGAATTGTTGCGATGTCATACCGTGGCAAAGCTCAACCGTGTCGTATGTGATCTGACGTTACCGTAATGGTAGCGGGTTCGAATCTCGCTTGTGTTAGCTGGAATTTAAACAATATTCTGCTTTCATTTAAGAGCAATGGTATATTGCAATATCACAAAAAACAAAAAATTAAGAACAAAGTAGAACCTGTACTTAATATCCAAGATTGCCGAGTGACTCGGTTGCTAACGACTAGACTATCGAGTCATTACTATCCGTAGAAAAAAAATAATGATAAATAACTACGTTACTTTGATGAGCTCATTAAGCTGTCAAACAAAGCTGTAAAAGTAAAGTTCGTTAAGAATTTCAAACTTAAGATTCCTCAAATGTCCTTTTTACTGCATCGTAATGTTTTCGGTAGTAAATTCATTGCTGAACGGCTCCATAAAATGCAAATAATTTGATCTCAAACACATTAACATGTTTATATTCTTTTTCGAATGCAAATATATTTAATAACAGGTCAGTACAGTTCTTTGTGTTTTTTTTTTTATTATGATCGAAGTTACAGAATACTGGCAGGACTTTAACGTATTATTATTGCAGGAAAATATGGATACTAAACGGAGTGTAAAGTTTATTTCTGAAAACAACTTGTTAATACCATAAGGAATACGAGTAAACCAGTGATGGTCCTACCTACATATGATGTTGCCCCAAGTTTGATTCGAAAGGACTATATTTTCTAGATCTCTGACTATCACCGTTTTGGGTGCATCAGTTTGAAAAAAGTCAAGATAAGTAAGTCACGATAGCCGAGTGGTGAGGTGGTCGGAATTTCGAGTCAAGTGGCCCGAGTATGATCCCCAGGTGGCAGAATCGTACCAATGGTTTACGGATATAATCGTATGTACGACTACATCGTTGGCTTGGACATGAAGCGGCGACGGCTCACCGCCTGAATAGACATGTCAAGCCTCTTTCTATAATACTGACTATATACCCCTATTCGGAATGGTGAATTTTTTCTTTATACATGTATTAAAGACTATTCTTCCGTCATCTTGATCACTAAAACGGCGTCCAAAATAAAAAAAGGGAAAAAGTAGATCGAAGTGAATAAATTGTCTACTCAGAGATGCGTGACGATATATAAAAATACATAATAATATTAGAACACTTGCGTGAAGATATTTATTTATTTATTATTATAGTTTTGAAAAAAGTCATAGTTACGAGCTTACCACCTTACAACTCGTCTATCGTGACCTAAATATAATAATGTAATTAAAGTGATATGGATAAATAAAAAAAATAAAAACAAAAAAAAGAAAATGTCTTCACGTACTTCCCAATACAGGGGTAGACAGAGGTCGAGTCTAGACAATTAAGTCTCTTCGACCCACCTTCCACCGAAGATATTTTCGGGACAACGTGACAGGTGGTGATCCTGTCGCCGTCTTCATGTCCAAGCCAACGATATTCGTACATAAGTTTTTGAAAAACCAATTGCATGAGCCTACCAACTGGGGATTGAACTCGGTCTATTAAATCGAAATTCCGACCACCCAGCCACTCGGCTATCTCGATCGGGATAAATAGTCACAAAATCCATAATTCAAGTAGATTCATTCATGTGCATCACACTAGTGTTTTAGCGGAAATTGAATCTACGGCCTCAGCTTTCTAGGCTTCTTCTAACTAGGCTATCTGGACATCTTAGCTTTCTTCAGGGCAATACCATTACTTTCATAAACAGAAGGTTACTATAGCATTGTTTAATGAAACTAATATATTATTAAAGAAGCGTTTAGTAGCCGCATACTAAATTATCCACCATTACTGCACGTATATCCTGGCAGGCATTGCTGGCATGTCAAAAATCTAACTCGTAGCTTACTGAGAAGACGCTGGCTTCATGCCAACAGCGTCGTAATCGGCGTGTTGCACAATAGGCGATTACTTCATGGTATGTTTGTAAAATGTTATTATTTGTGTAGTTAAAATACTTGCTTACGGTACATTGCTTGTAAATAGGCCACTGAAGGACGTAGGTCTTTCTTGAGGGAGGGTTTCGCTTCTACCTAACATCTTGTTTAAGTCACCGTAGAATGTAGCTTATCCTGAGAGGGAAGGTTTGTCATCGGCACGCTTGATAAGAGGATTGGCGATCGTTGTACCAGACAACTTAGACCTTGTATCTTAGACGCTGCTGCCCATCAGTGGTCTGCTTATTTTGGTCTGGTATGTTTTAGGTAGTTATCCTGTCATCTGTCGGTAGCCTTTGCATTTTAAAGCTTTTCTCTTAGTCGCCTTGACATTGTCAAGGCTTTTTTCATAGACCCCTTGTTCGGGCATTAATGCACCGACCGGTATCTAGAGGTTCAGTGATGCGCATGCCGTGGGTTCACTGGTTCAAATGATCAGCTGATCTGTCTAAAACTTACTTCTAATCGTGCTACCGACGACTACGGGTACTTACTTGTCCGTGTACAGTTGGAAAAATAATTATTATACATTTCGTAAATCTTATTTATAAGGTCCTAATAAAGTTTCACCCACGAGGGTGTTACCATACCCATGGAAAGAAAAGGATGGTATATTCTGACGTAACCACATCGATAACATTTATTAAATTCACAATTAAAAGTATTATATATTTAATTATATATGTAATGTATGTTTTCAATATTTTTCACACCTATTATTTACTTTTCTCCATCAACCAGAGTTGACTGGTAGAGAATGCCTCAAGCATTCAGTTCGCTCATTGGAACCCTTAGTTTATAACTGTAACTGTGCACCACAATAAAGTATTAAAAATATGTACGTATTAAACTATAACATAGTATACTTCACGATATTCTCTACAAATTCTTATAACGGTACTTCGTTATACATTTGAGACTCATCGGCTTAGTAACCGACAATCACTTAACCTACCAAGTTAGAGATATTCAAGCGGTCAGACGCGCCGACCAGGTTCTAAGCAAGGAGTCACATATTAAGTAATATCGTATATTGTGACTGCACTTAAGGAGTTGGAATGGCGATGGGGAATTATGAAAGCAATTGTTCAATATAATATAGCGGGACAAGAATTTCGGATATCAAATAGAAATTTAAGACTATTTCTTTTATCACAACGCATTTCTCAATTCATGGTTAGCCGAAGGTCTAGACAGTTCAGTTCTTTTCGACCCACATTTCACTGAACACCATTAAGACAACTTATCAGGTGGTAAGCCCATCACCCCGTCTTAGTGTTAGAGGTAACGGTACAATACTATACTATTTGATTTACTAAGAGCAATATTCCGGTATCCCGAAAGTATGAAGGTTTCCGAAGCGGTATTCGATCCGAAACCCGTAGCTTCGAAGGCAGGGTAACTATTAACTCATTTACCGGTCGTCACATACTTTATGGCTATGTGTTATAAAGCAAAAAATTTTGAACACAAACTGTGGATATTACGTCACGTGTTGAGCATAAAATAAACGCGGCAATCTCCTTTAAACAATCATAAATCTTAGCACAGTAGCTATTTGCAATGCTCCGAGCTTTATTTTAGAGTTAAATATAATAAGGCTTAAAGGTGTCACCATTAGAAGTCTCGATAGTCGAGTGTTTGGGTGATCGTGATTGGAGTCAAGAGACCCGAGTACAACCTCCAGGTCGTAGGTTCGTAACATTGGACATAAAGACGGCAACAGGTTCATCACCTATGACGCTGTCATAAGCTGACGAAAAGTCTTCGGTGAAAGGTAGTTCGAGTGATCTCTAATTGTTCGACCACTGTCACCCTGACATTACCGTAGCGCCCACCAAAAAAAGAATCTTTTTTTGGTAGACGCTTCTCTGCGTAGAAGTTGTATGGGCGAGTACTCATTAATCTATTTCATTTCCACTGCCAACTGCAGGAAATAATTGTTCTGTACCAGTGTGATGATATAGAGCCAGTATTTAAAGATGGAAGTTGAATTGAGTCAAGAGATGGCAATCGATTCATTAAGTATTAGTTAAAGTCAGTCAGAGTACTACACTCTAAACTACTCTTCTTCTTCTTCTTCTTCTTCCTGCCCTTATCCCATGCTAGTGGGGTCGGCACAACATGCTCCTCTTCCTCTCCTATTTCCTGTCATCTCAATACTTCCTCTCATTTCCCTAAGCTATGTCAATACTCCCTAATTACAGTGTAATAACTATTCTGTTCCGGTTTGAAGGGCGTAGATAGCTAGTGAAATTAGAAATTACGGGATATAATCTATTATATCTATGGACCACATTCGAAACAATGTTAGACTAAAAATCACTTTTGATGGATGTAAATTATTTTACTTATATCGATCAATAAATTATTTCTTTTGCTAAATTCAAGAGAATTTTTTTAAAATTTCAGCTGACACGGCGTGATTAATTATTTGTTTTGATTTGATCTTCGTCCTCAGAGGTGAAATCGTTTCCATAACCTTCTCCTTTTGAACTAATTTTCGCGTCATAAATAAATAAAATATCTTCACACAATCAATACAGGAGTAGACAGAGGTTCAGTCTAGACGATTAAGTCCTTGACCCACCTTCCACCGAAGACATTTCTTCGGGACAACGTGACACAGGTGGTGAGCCCGTTGCCGACTTTTATGTCTAAGTCGTAGTGCAAAACCCGCCTGGTAGAGCCTGCCACCTGGGGATCGAACTCGGGTCTCTTGATTCCCACCCCCAACCACTGGGCTATCGTGACTTATCATGTCATAGGGGCTGTAGTATACACTTACCAGGACTCTAAGCTCATTTTTAATTCACTGAATTCCATAACAAAAGCCCTGTACTTTTTTCCAAAATATGTATGTCTGTAGACGATGAGATGGTAAAGCTATTGCTGTATGTTGATATGTGTGTGGAGCAACTTAAATTATCACAAATATTTTGGAAAATAAGAACAAAGCACACGTCTGGTCGTTACCACACATCAAGTGGCAAAGAGAGAGGAGTAATATTCTTACACTGCATTAACGTTGTCTTATATTTCATATAGTTATATATTGGTATTTGATAAAAAAGGCAGGCTAAATTGAGATACTGTGTTTGCTGTGTTCTGCGAGATAGTCTGTTTCCTACTTCCTAGGAGTCGTCTGATCTTTGTGTGTGAGTTGGTGTCTATCTCACTGCGTGTGTGTGTGTGTGTGTGCATTTATATAAGATCTACGTATGTGCCCTCTGTATTTGAGTATGTGTCTGTTTTTGTGCGTATGTGTGACAAAGGCCTGTTGTAAGAAGCAATTTCATATTAGAATATTTTGGAAATTCAACATGTTATAATGATAGGCAGCATTGTTCAAAGGTATTATTATTAAAAATATTTTGCTGAAAATAGTAGAACAAAGATTAAGACCAGAGAAAGGGCTTTTTCTCCTACATACTGTAACGATAAACAGCTGCGTAGTATATGCTTAATAAAAAACTCAATTACGACCAAGTGAACAACAGATTTATAATTTAATATAAAGGCTTTAAACAAAGAAAATCAGAAATAATCAGTACCTTTATAACACACGCAGTGGAAGCCGCAATATCCGGTTGAAGATTACTACGCAAATAGTAATTAGGTAAACCACCTCACAATTTTAGGGTTGGTTTGTCTTCAACTCAGCTTGAAAAATTTATTTCTTTGAATATTTTTATCGATAAATTAACTTACTTACTATGCATTTTCTAAACTTATTTTCTTAACTAAGTCACGATAGCCACAGTGGTTGGGTGGTCGGAATTTCAGTCAATAGACCTGAGTTCGACCCCAGTTGGTGAAGCTCGTACCAATGGGTTTTTCAAAACTTATGTACGAATATCGTTGCTTGGACATAAAAGGCGGCGACAGGCTCACCACCTGTCACGTTGTCCGAAAATATCTTCGGTGAAAGGTGGGTCGAAGGGACTCCGTTGTCTAGACTCGGCCTCTATCTACCCTACTTCAAATTAGAATTTGCGTGAAGATGTTTCTTTTATTTATTTATTTTCTTAACTCTTAACTTGTTGTTAACAATACATAAAACTCTTTAGTAACAATGAATAACCTCTATAAACGTATCATACTCTGTTTTCAAAATACACACTTAGCAAAAACGAAGTTGGGTGAGGGCTAAATAAATATATCTTCCTGCCATTCCCAATACAGGGGTAGACAGAGTACTAAGTCCCTCCGACCACCATCCACCGAATATATTTCCCAAGGACATCGTGACGGGTGGTGTTGGGCCGCATATCAAGCCAACGGTATGATCGTACGCCAAGTTTTGATAAAGTATTGTTGAAACCTGCCGCCTGAGGCCGGGCTCAGGTTTTTACTCAGGGTTTGGGCTACCCATATCATCGTTGACTAAGACCACGACGAATATGGGTGATACGTACAATGACTTGTTTTAACATTAAAAGTATTAATATTATAATATAAAATAAATAAATAAATATATTTCCTGATTCCTATTCAAGGGTGTTTAATATAATGTTTTAACAATGGTAAGAACCACGCAGTATTTTGTTGTTGCATGAATAGGCACGACACCGACCTGAGGAGTACCATTCACTAATACCGGCATGAAGTAGAAATTCTGGCCAACAAAACTTCTGCGTTTTGTATCCTGAAGCGAAAATTACAGGTAACCAGTGGCCACCTCCTCCCCATTTCCGAGGGTGGGGGCTCTAAGTGTAACGCTGTCTAAATGTATATATAGTTCGTGAAATTTACTTATTAACGTTGTTATACAGCAAGCAATTGTCTGTTGGACAATGTAATTCACAAAAGTAACACACTATTCTTGGTTGAATGGAAGCACAAGAGATTCACCCTTTCACACAGTTACATTTAACCGTTGTAACAAAGGACGCGGTGGAGGTTGTACAATTCTTACCAGAGTCCTGGCCAATTTCGAAATAATTTTGACTCAGTTTACTTAGTAATATAATATTTTCATCAACGAAAAAAGATAACTAATTTTGTTTATTAAATCATGGATTTGTTATGCAGTTTGTGGTGTCACACCAGCTCAGGAACCACAGGTACGACTCTCAGAATGCATCGATGTAGAAAACTGTTCCTACATTTTTGCAACTTCGGGTCTTTGTGGTTCTTATATTGGCCTTGCAGGTCATAGTACATGTTTTGCGTGCGGTACAGTAACGGTGTGGTGTTGCTTTCAAATGATCCCTTGCCTTTTGTAAAACAACGTCGTAAGGGCGACAAAGAACTGATCCGAGAATATCATCGTCATGACAGCCGATAGATGGCGCGGTGTCTATCTCTAAAAATATCGAGACCAAAAATAAAATCAGATCTGAGACAGGCAGCGCAGTATCTGAGGTGCAGATTGATTCTGCTACGCGTCGCCGATCCACTGGCCAAGCCTGGCGTTGTCGCAATCCTCCATATGGTGAGGCCTGTCCTGCATGTTGCTAAAGGCCAAATGCGTATTTGTTTGACAATATGTGTAATAACGCTTCATTACGTAGCCTACACAAAGTGTTCAACAATAGATTTGATACAGTACTATTTCGCAAATGTCATAAATAAATAACATGTCTTCTTCTTCCACTCTCCTCTATTTCCCGTTATGTCAATACTCCCAAATTACAGTGTAATAACTATTCTGTTCCGGTTTGAAGGGCGTAGATAGCTAGTGAAATTAGAAATTACGGGATATAATCTATTATATCTAGGAACCACATTCGAAACAATGTTAGACTAAAAATCACTTTTGATGGATGTAAATTATTTTACATATATCTATCAATATATTACTTCTTTTGTTAAATTCAAGAGATTTTTTAAATTTCAACTGACACGGGCGTGATTAGAATTATTTGTTTTGATTTGATCTTCGTCCTCAGAGGTGAAATCGCTTCCATAACCTTCTCCTTTTGAACTAATTTTCAAATGTCATAAATAAATAACATGTCTTCTTCTTCCACTCTCCTCTATTTCCCGTTATGTCAATACTCCCAAATTACAGTGTAATAACTATTCTGTTCCGGTTTGAAGGGCGTAGATAGCTAGTGAAATTAGAAATTACGGGATATAATCTATTATATCTAGGAACCACATTCGAAACAATGTTAGACTAAAAATCACTTTTGATGGATGTAAATTATTTTACATATATCTATCAATATATTACTTCTTTTGTTAAATTCAAGAGATTTTTTAAATTTCAACTGACACGGGCGTGATTAGAATTATTTGTTTTGATTTGATCTTCGTCCTCAGAGGTGAAATCGCTTCCATAACCTTCTCCTTTTGAACTAATTTTCAAATGTCATAAATAAATAACATGTCTTCACACACCCCAATACAGGAGTTAACAAAGGTCTAGTCTAGACAATTAGGTCCCTTTGACCCACCTACCATCGAAGACATTTTCGGGACAACGATAGGTGGTGAGCCTGTCGCCGTCTTTTATATCCAAGCAAACGACATAATTCGTTCGTAAGTTTTTGAAAAACCTATTGGTACGAGCATGCCACCTGGGGATCGAACTCGGTTCTCTTTGATTTGAAATTCTACCACCCAACCACTCGGCTATCGTGACTTATTTAATGTCTTATCTAGTGACTTATCTAGTATCATAAGCTAGTATACACTTACTAGGACTCTAAGCTCATTTGTAATTCATCGTAATTCCATAACAAAATGTTGCTACTTTTTTCCAAACTATGTTTGTGTGTAGACGTAGAAGCTGAGATGGTAAAGCGATTGCTGTATGTTGATATGTACTTGGAGCAATTTAAATTATCACAAATATTTTGGAAAATAAGAACAGCACACGTCTGGTCGTTACCACACATCAAGTGGCAAAGAGCGAGGAGCAATATTCCTACACTGCATTAACGTTGTCTTCATATTTACATTTAGTTATATATTGGTATTGTGGAGAAGAGGCAGGCTCAACTGAGATACTGTGCCTGGTGTGTACTGCAAGATAGACTGTTTCACTACCTAGGAGTAGTCTGGATCATTTATCTTTGGATGTGAGTTATTGTCTATCTTTCACTGCGTATGTGAGTGTGCATATTTATCTTAGATCTAAGTATGAGCCTCTGTATTTGGGTATACGTGTCGATTTTGTGTATATGTGTGACAAAGGCTTGTTATATAAGAAGAATTTTCATAGCAGAATATTTTGTTATTTAAACATGTTGATAATGATAGGCAGCATTGTCTTAGTGTATTATTATTAAAAACATTACTGTTAGAAATATTAGAACAAAGAGTAAGATCAGAGAAAGGCTTTTCTCCTAGATACTGTAACGATAAACATAGGAGCATAGTATATACTTAATAAAAATTTAATAAAACTTGCATTATAATAATTTACTTAAGCCTTTAATAAGAATTTTTGACATTTACTAAGTGAACATGAAAGAGGTACTAACACTATAGGTCAGTAACTTTAGCTGGTACAGGCCTGGAATTTTTATTCGCCAGTATTCTCTATTGGGTACATTAATTATAATTATAATTGGTGTACATAATGTGAATACTACTAATATAAACAGATACTGAAGTTACGATAGCCGAGTGGTTGATGGTCGGAATTTTGAGTAAAGAGACCCGAGTTCGATCCCCAGATGGCAGGCTCGTACCAATGGGTTTTTCAAAAACTTATGCATGAATATCATTGGCTTGACATAAAGGCGGCGACGGCTCACCACCTGTCACGTTGTCCGAAAATATCTTCGGTGAAAGGTGGGTCGAAGGGACTCCGTTGTCTAGACTCGGCCTCTGTCTACCCCTGTATTTGGAATTGCTTGAAGATATTTGTTTGTTTATTTTATTTATTTTCTTAACTACTTAACTTATTGGTAACAATACATAAAACTCTTTATTAACAATGAATAACCTCTATAAACGTATCATCACTCTGTTTCAACACATATGCGGAAAACGAAGCGGTAAAGAACCAAATAAATATATTCACGCCATTCCCAATACAGGGGTAGACAGAGGTCTAGTCTGGACAATTAAAACCCTTTGACCCACCTTTCACCGATGATATTTTCGGGACAACGTGACAGGTGGTGAGCCCGTCGCCGTCTTTATGTCCAAGCCAACGATATAAATCGTACATAAGTTTTGAAAACCCATTGGTACGAGCCTGCCACCTGGGGATCGAACTCGAGTTTTTTACTGAAGTTTCGACCACCCAGCCACTGGCTATCTTTGACTAAAGATTGACGAATATGGGCATAAATACACGACTTGTTTTAACATTGCTAAAGTGTTCTAACATTATTATGTAAAATAAATAAATACAAAGGTAGACAGATGTTTAGACAGGTAAGGTAGACAGCAGTTATTTTGTGTTATAATAAATATTGTATACATAGATAGAGACAAGATTACATACACTTCTTTGTCCCCAAAATAGGCAGTTTAAGCACTTGTATTATGGAATCAGAAACAACGGAGGTACACTACTCGAATTCCGATCACCCAACCACTCGGCTATCGTGACTTTTATATATTTACTGAGAGAAATATAAATATATTCGGAAGCAAATAACCGTAGAGTCGTCAAGTTATATATTTAAATAAATATGTATATTTACTCCATGTAATTTACTTATTAACGTTGTTTATACAGCAAGCAATTGTCTGTTGGACAATGTAATTCTGCAAAGTAACACTATTCTTAATTGAATGGAAGCATGAAAATTCTACCCTACACCCAATTACATTTAACCGTTGTAACAAAAGGACGCGGTGGAGGTTGTACAATTCATACAAGTCCTGGCCAATTTCGAAATAATTTACCGACTCAATTTACTTAATGTCTCTAATATTTTCATCAACAAAAAAAAGATAACTAATTTTATTTGTCGTCCTTCGTGGACTGTTGGCGTATACACCAGTTTACATGGTGTCACCAGCTCAGAGGACCCGGGTTCGATTCTAGGTCACGTCGATGTAGAAAACACTATTTCTACATTTTCTCGGCTTTGGGTCTTTGTGGTTCTTATATTGTTTCTGATTCCATAGTACATGTTCGTACGTAGTACGTACCGTGTGGTAACGGTGTAAGAATATTGCTTTCAATAATTCAGTTTCTTCCCTTGGGTGTCGGAAGAGGCTGGAAGGAAACAGTCCAGAATATCGTCATGACAACCGATAGATGGCGCGATATCTATCTCTAAAATATCAGACCAAAATAATCAGATCGAAGATGGGCAGCAATGTCTGAGGTGCGATTGGTCTGCTACTGCGATCGCAAATCCACTGGCTGCTCTGCGATTATCGCAAATCCTCCATATGGTAGAGGCCTGTCCTGCATGTTACTTTAAAGGCCGTCATGTATGTTATTTAACAATATGTGTAATATGTATGTTATGTACAAGTGTTCAACAATGAATTTTAATGCAATGCTATTTCACCAAGTGACAACAATCGTAAGTATAAATTAAGAGTAAAATTACTGATTTTACTTTTATAAGTTCATGAATTTATTTTTTATCGCCAATATATTATTGTAATTATATTACTGCAGGACAAAAGCTTTTCCCAGTAGGGAGATTTAAAATAAGCTCCACGGGTGCCTAGTGGATCTGCGATTGCATTAATTATGTATAATAATAAACAGTATATACACAGATAGGGACAACATCACTGCTTTGATCCCAAATTAAGCATCTTAAACAGAAACAACGAAGGTAGTACAACAAGTAAGGTAGTGAACACTAAAACTCAGACCCGAGAAAATGCAGACAAAGGGTTTTCTAAATTGACCCGAACGGGAATCGAAACCGGGACCTCAGAGCTAGCGACACCTTGAAAACTAGTGTGTGCACCACTCATCCACGAATGTCGTCAATACCACTTTAGACGCTGTAGTCCATCATCGATCTGCTTAATTTGCTCTGGGGTTTTATGATATCTTTATACCACTAACTGTCAACATCAATTGAGATTTACGAGACATAATCTCCCAGTCTAAACTCTTACGAAACTCTTGTAAAGGGAGGGCGTGGTAAACTCAATACACGTCGTCAATTACAAACTACATCCCAGTGTAGTAACCCTGCCTTCGAAGCTAAGGGTTGCGGTTTCGAGTTCCACTAGTGTATATTAAGTATATTGTACCGTTCGCTTGGACTCTAAGACGGCGATGGGTTCACCACCCGTCACGTTAGTTATTTGTCTGCACCTGTCTACCCAAGCTTTGTGGAAACGTGTGAATATAAAAAAAAAGTAAATTATTAGTTAGACGCTGTAGCACTGAAAATCAATGTTTCGTGTACCCGCAATTAATATAACACGACTCTTTTGTTATAGTACTGCAACGTGACCAAGGATAACTACCATTGGTGTTTAATATATTATAGCCATTGGTAAAGTGTTTGTCGGTAGGTCGATACGTTTTCATTTATAGTATAATAGAGTAATGAGAAAGGTTCTTATAAAGTCTTTCTATATTAGATGAGATGATACATATTAGATAAAAAAATAATGTCTTCACGCCGTTCCCAAAACTGAGGTAGACAAAGGTCTAGACAATTAAGTCCTTTCGACTTACTTTCTCCCGAAGATATGTCTGGGACAACGTGACAGTTGGTGAGCCCGTCCCGCCCGTGTTTTGAAAAAACCTATTCGTACGAGCCTATAACTTTAGGAACGAACTCGGGACTCTTGTCTCGAATTCCGATTCAACTACTCAGATATCGTGACAGCTTTATTTAGTGTATAGTCCTTTATCGTGCCGTGAAAAATATCTCACTAATTTTATATAAAAGTCTAGCATGACTTACATTCTTTATAATTTAATAAAACTTGCATGATATTAAATTACTTAAAACCTTTTAAAAAAGACTTTTTTTTACATTAACTGAGTGAACATGAACGAGTTACTAACTCTATGGAGTCTAGTAACTGGCGGGACGAGCTCGATTTCATCGAAGTTTTCACATTATGTACATCAATTTGATTTATAATGTGTGTAATAATGTAATAGTGGTTGGGTGGTCGAAATTTCGAGTAAAGAGAGTGAGTTCGATCCTAGGAGGCAGGCTCGTGCCAATGGGTTTTTCAAAAACTTATGTACGAATTGTATCGTTGGCTTGGACATAGGGATGTCGAAGGGCTCACCACCTGTCACGTTGTCCCGAATATATCTTCTTATCATCTAATTCTTCTTTGAAGAAATTTGTTTGTTTATTTTTTTATTATTTTAATTATAATTATAACATTTGATTTATCGAAGTAAGTAATATAATGGTTTGTTATGTAATCATAATGATAGGATGTAAAGAAGAAGACAATCGTACTCAGTTAAGGATAGGCAAATATTCGATTGTTTCATATATTCACGTAATTTCCAATAATGAGGTAGGAAGAGGTCTAGGCTGATGATGATGTTGATAATGTTTTATCGACCCACTTTCCACTGATGCTTATTTTCCTATAACGCGGATATGTGGTGAGCCCATCATAGATTCGATATTATTAAAATTTTCGATCTTACGACTTATATCGTGTATTGCTTCACCATTGAAACAACAAATTTTTCATGTTTAGTTAAATTTAACCTTATCTCTTTGAATGTTAGTTATATTCTACTCTGAAGGGTCTTCAAAATAACGAATTGTTAATCGAGCGCTCCTGTAGCAATCATCTGCGTTTCATCCACTGATGAGCTTTGAGCTTTCAGTGTATTTCCCTGTAATTATTCACTGCATAGGCCATTAATGAAATACGTATTGACGCCTCAGGAAGTAAATGTCCAGAGCGATGGCGATTATTTTACTGTGCAAATTATAGTTTGATTCGAAATCCGATGAAACTATATCTCTCGAAGACGACCTCTTGTTCTCAAAATAAAATTATCAAATTATTATTTTTTTCTCCATGCGGTATGGCATAATCTCTATATTCAACTTAATATTTGTATAAACATTTTGTATAAAATAGTCACGATAGCCGAGTGGTTGTGTGGTCGGAATATTGAGCCTCTCGACGACCTCACCGACCAAGCCAAGCAAGAATTGCGTGAAGATATTTATATTTATTTATTTGTATAAACATCCAGGAACAGGGTACAAATACTCTTGTTCATCGCACAAATATTTCTTCCTGACGGTATTAGAACACGAAAGAAGCTATAAGGTCGCCATTATGAACTTATTATAAATTTCTGCAAGCGAAAGTAATAACAAATATGACATTTGACGATATCCGCGACGATTTTCATTGTGTTGTTTTCTTTTTGTTTTTTTTTGTCATTGTTTTGTGAGCTTTGAGGTCACGGATCGACTCTGTAATGGGTCAATTTTAAAAAGTACTTTCTCTACATTTTCTCAGATCTTGGTGTTTATTGTACTTTCGTGGTTACTGATTCCTTTGGGATCAGAGCAATGTATGTTATTGTGTTCCAAACTGTGTTATATGTATTTATGTATAAATAAAATAAATCGTCTATGTACTTATGAATTATATTTAAATACTGATACAGCAGTAGTCTCATAAGACATAGTTTATTTTTCAAATTTTTCGCATTAAGTTTTTTAATACTTTATTTACAGAAACTGTGTCTATATTAACAATACTAATTAACTAAAACTACAATAATCGTATAGTCGCCCTCCTTGTGGAACGGTACCATGAATGCTGGCTGCATTTTCTTGTTGACTAGAATTAACCGTTGAGCGAGAAATGAACGGGCCCTCTTGTCACCAGCTGCTACGTGTATGCTTCTATCCCTCCAGTGAGTGATCAAAATCCCTTGCAGCCTTTCTTCTTCTCCAGTCCAATCTAGAGGTGGGTAGAGTACCCGTCCAAAGATGAGTAATCTCTTAGCAATGTTTTACATGTTTTCCTTCCTCCTCATACTTTTCTGGATGTTATCAGTAATGGAACACTGAAAACTGGTAATAGTCAAGATAAAAAAGTCACGATATACGAGTGGTTCGGTGATCGGAATTAGAGTTAGAGACCCGAGTCTCGATCCCCATGTGGTAAGCTCGTACCAATATTTTTAAAAGTAATTTTATTATTAAAAGTTATGTAAGTTTTGTGTCGTTTTCTGGAACATAAAGACAGCGACAGGCTCACCACCTGTCACGTTGTCCCGAAAATATCTTCGGTGGAAGGTGGGTCGAAGGGACTTAATTGTCTAGACTAGACCTCTGTCTATCCCTGTATTGGGAAGGTCGTGAAGATATTATTTGATTGAAGATTAATTTTTGCTTCATTTTACTATACAAACAATAAAAGAAGGTGAATTCTGTTTCCGTGAAATTCGTGTCCAATATCAGCTCAATAGCGTTCCAATCCTTTAAACGGTGTCTACTAAATAACCCATATCCGTTCAGCACTATCATTTCCCCCTGCTTCGAGAGAAGCAAATGTAAATAGATCATACTCGTATGTAGTTAAGCTTCAAACTCCTATATGATATAACAAGAATGTCCACTTCGACGCAGTTCAATATAATCATACGGAACTGTTGGTAATCACTTGCGCTGTATTCGGCTGATTAATTGCCTTTGGAGACAGCACTCATATCGTTATTCATCCACTGTCGTATAAATTAAATGCCTCTGCAGGTTGAAAATTTTAACGAATTAAATCAATAAATACATAGATAGGGACAACATCACGTACTTTGCTCTGACCCCAGAGTAAGTAGCGAAAGCACTTACATGAAGATAACGAAGGTATCGCACCACCCAGCTTCGAGACAATGTAGAAATGGTTTCCCTCATTGACCCGTCCAGGAATCGCAGCAGGTCCTCAGAGCAGGCGCCATTTTGAAAACCGCATTGTGTAAGTAATGTGACATTCTTATACTTCTTCTTTAGAGCCCATCAAGAGTCCACTGCTGAACATAGGCAATGAACATAGTCCAAAGATTTCCACAAAGGACGGTCCCCAGCCACCTGCATACATGGACTTCCTGCAACATTTCGCAAGTCGTGAAAAAAGAATCTATATTTATATTCATTTAATTTCTTAATTCATCAAGAAAGCATTCTAGCGCCGTCTATCATAGAGCCATCACTACAGAATTAGCGTTCACACAATTTGAAGAACATAAATTAACAGTAAATTGAAATGTCTTAAACAGCACCCACTCCAATGCGCCTCGAGAAGGACGTAGTGCAGGATGAAAGAAATATCGACATCTTTTCTGTGATTTTTAAAATTTTATTTTATTTACTTGTTCATTTAGAAAAGAGTCACGATATCCGAGTGGTTGGGTGGTCGGAATTTCATGTCAAGAGACCCGAGTTCGATCCCCAGGTGGCAGTACCAATGAATTTTTCAAAAATTAATGTACGAATTACATGGTTGGCTTGGACATTAAGACGGCAACGGGCTCATCACCTGTCACGTTGTCTCGAAAATATCTTCGGTGGACGGTGGGTCGAAGGGTCTTAATTGTCTAGACTCGAACTCTGTCTACTCTTGTATTGGGAATTGTGTGAAGAAATTTATATTTTTTAAGTTTTTTATTTAAAAAGAAATCAGCATCACGCAATTCCCAATACCGAGGTAGAAAGTGGTCTAGAGAAATAAGTTCTTTCACCAAATCAAGGGTGAGTCACTTTTAAGCGAAGACATTTTTGGGATAATGCGACAGGTGGTAATCCTGTCACCGTCTTCATATCCAAGCATACATTAGTTTTGAAAAAATACTCAATGATACGAGCATACTATCTGGGAATCGAAATCTGGTCACGTTACCACACGACTAAGCGAAAGAAGGGCAATTCCTGAAGGATCTTTGTCATTCAAATTCTAAATTGTAAATGGCGTGAAGATATTTATTTATTATTTATAAATAGAAATAGTTTGTTATTTATTTGATTTTATAAATCATAAATAAATACCTTCACGCCATTTCTAATACCAGAGGTTTAGGCAATTAAGTTCTTTCAACCCACCTTTCACCGAAGACATTTTTTGGGCTAATGCGACAGGTATGCACATGAACCTGTCGCCGTCTTCTGCCTAAGCCAACATAAATAAAAGAAATTCAAGATACAAACCTATCACTAGGAGATCGTACTCTGGTCTCTTGACTCGAATACACAACCACTCAGCTACGGTGAACTATAATTTAATTTTTGAAATAGAAAATGTATCTTTACGCCAGTTGCTAAAGTGCACCGTTTAGGTTTTTACTCCATTGCGAAGATGAGGCCGGTGTAGCGTGAGATTTGTGTTTTTTATTTTTATCGCACAAAGCTTCCATTTTGCTGATTGATGTTTACAAAGCAAAATAAAATTTCGATTGATTTCGGTTTTAAGTTTCTTACTATTGAGTCTACAGTTATAAATGTATGTCTAAAAAGAATTACAACTCAAGTATCGATAGCAGGTCTATATTATATACAGGTACACAGTACTCGATAGCAGGTGTATATACGAGTACAGGTCGGACGATCGACAGAGATCGAAATCGGTTAAAGAGACTCTAGTAGATCTCGAGCAGATTACTAGGAGGTAGGCACGTACCAACGAGTTTTTTTCAGACTTACGTATTTACGAGTATATCGCTGGCTAGGACATAAAGACCATGTTGCTTCAAAATAAGCTCCGCTGCAATTTGGGTCAAAAGGACTTAATTGACGAGACCACTAGTATTGAGAGTAATGAGAAATGCGTGAAGGTAAAAAAATTACAACTCTACTAATAACAACATCAGTAATAATATAAATATGGCATAAAACAAATAAACATTTTGAAGATTGACAACTAAGATATAAGAACTGCTTGTAAACAGATGCTCGCCCTCATAGGTAATAGTCTTAAAACCAATTAAAGAATTTTCAAAATCAGTCCACAATTAACCGAGTTATTGATAAATATACATAATATGTACTATATGAATAATATATATACAAAAATGATATGATGAGTATACATACAAACATAATAACCTCCTTTTTATGAGAGCAAACTAATCCGTCTGCTTCGACTTTTAGCGAGGACTAATTGTACTGTATTTTGAAATGTATAAATTCTTCTACGTTCAAAACTAATAAAATATACTATGCAAACAAAATATCGTAAATTAAAGGCCTTAGGCATTGTTATAATAACAATAAAATTGGCTGCTTATGCAAACACACAGGAGTCACTAGAGATTAGAAGTGCAATAATAAGCATAGGAAACAAGCGGAAAGGCTTCTGTATATCTCTTTACGGTTGACTGGTTTATCGAAACCGTATTTAAGCGTAAATTGATTAAAAAACGCTTTAATGTGTTCAATGGTGAATGAATACTGAAATGGATTTTTTGTCAAAATTATTGAGGAATTGCTATATTCTCAGTATAAATTTATTATATTTATTTTCCATGTGTAGTTGCAAGAATGAACATTTATCTTTCCGAGAATGAATTTAGCTAGAAGCTATTCAATGCTATTTAACTCCTAAGAGACTAAGCTTCCAAAGTAAGCGGAATAACCGAAAAACACTAGAAAACAATTTCTGCTAATTAAATCATCAGTAATTTATGACTGGGACATTATTATGTTCTCAGTATTAATTAACATTTATTTTCCGTGTAATATGTTTTGCAGTGTTGTAGTCATTCAGTTACGTATGGTATGATAGGAGCTTTTGATTGTCGACAGAATAAGTGTGATAGAGAGTGATAGAACGTTCATTTGTTATTTGTCATTTTGCTCCCTATCCTCGTGAGTTCTGGCCAAATGTGATAAAATTATCTAAACTTCTTTTTAAAAAATAATATCTTCACACCCTTCCCAATACATGGCAAAACAGAGGTCTCGAAAATTAAGTCTTTTCGACCTACTTTCCACCGAAGACATTTTTTGGGACAACGTAACAGGTGGTGAGCCCGTCGTTGTCTTTTTGTCCAAGCCATAGACTTAAATCGTACATAAGTTTTGAAAATACCCGAATTTGAATTCCGATCACCCAACCACTCGGTTTTGGTGACTTATTTAAGCATTTATTTAGTATTGGCAATACGATCTAAAACTTTTTTTTTTTTTACTTTCACAAAGAACCACAACCCTTTGTATTCACTTTTAACGACTTTGTTAGAAGTCATCTATACGAAGATCAAAGCGTCTACAAAACTGGAAACCTAGGCTATCTGATTATTTTTTACTGACTAGACAAAGTACATATTCAACAAGTTTTGTAATAACATACGTGAATTTATGTGTATTTATAGAAAGTATTAATAGATTTTAGAATTAATTTAGTAGAGTAGTGTATAGTAAGCGTAAAATAATTTTTATTTTGCATAAAATATATTCTTATTTTATAGGAAGTAAGGTTGTATTTAACTTATTATAATAAAGAAAGGGCTCGTTCCATAGAGTGTTATTCAACTACAAATAACCGTAATGATATGTACGTTTTGTACTCTTCTTACTCTTTCATATTTTTCGACCCTCTAGCTGAACAATTTAGGTTCAGCTAGAGGGAAGCCTCCTGTGAACTTCTTCCAAGGATGCTAAGCAGATGAGATCTTTTAGTATAATATAGATAATCTTTATAGAGTACATTAAAAACAGTTTTTTTTTAGTTTATTGCTGGTTTGCGAACTGATTTAATTTTTTACATTATTAAGAGCTTTAAATAAAACTTCTCTTACCCTCGTTTCTCTACTTTGTCGTCTCGGTTAGTTAAGTTCCTATAGCCTGATGTTGCCAAATAGCAGTGTAATGACTATTAAATAATAATAAATATAAATAAATGTGTTTACGTAATTCCCAATACAGGGGTAGACAGAGGTCGAGTCTAGACAATTAAGTCCCTTCGACCCACCTTCCAGCGAAGATATTTTCGGGACAACGTGACAGGTGGTGAGGCCGTCGCCGTTTTTATATCGAAGCCAACGATATAATTCGTACAAAAGTTGTTGAAAAACTCATTGGTACTGCCACCTGGGGATCGAACTCGGGTCTCTTGATTCGAAATTCCGACCACCGAACCACTCGGTTATCGTGACTTCTTTTTTGTAATGACTATTGCTTTCATTATAACTTCGTGAGATGAGGCATTCCATTCTGAATCATTCATTAAAATGAGGAGTCTTAGTCCTCGGGCTTGAAATTTATCTGTAATGTTCTTCTATTAAAAAGCTTTACAGGTGTTAACAGAAATGTAGCTTTTACCTTCAGGTTGACTATTAGCTCGTTCTACACCAATTTAAGTTTCAACTTTGATTTGCAAAGTGTTATAAAAAGATATCTAATACACTTACATAACAGACTCTACTAGATACATTATTTCAAACACACACAGCCGCTGCTCCATGACCGTAAAGTAAAGCTTCGTATTTTTCGACATGATTATACTGCTACCTTTCAATAGCTGATGATAATTCCAAAGCTTTTCCCTCAGATACCTCTCACAACATCCACAAGAAGAAAGCGAGTGGTATATTCTTACGCCGTGACCAAACTTCAAAAACAATCTGTAACAAATATATTTATGTTAACCTCTAATAAATAGAAGATATTGCAATAATCGTTTAAAAGGAGTCAAATTTAATACCAGCTAAGCAACATCACCAAGACACAGTCACTGAGATCCGAAGACGTCGTAGAGTCGTGCTTCTTCATTCAGCAAACATCCGCGTGGCTTACCCTTGACTGAGTACCGCTTGCGTGTATATAGACATATAGACTGCAGCAAACTTAGCGAGGATAGATCTACGAGTTAATTGCTAAGAAATTAAAGACGAAATGTTTCGTATTGATTTTAGGTTAGAGGAGGGTGCAAATAACATTATAGTGTAATTTGCGGCTTTGAGGTCAGCCTAAATCTTGTGTCCTGATTTTTGGTTTCGAATATTAGCTGGTTTTAATAAAATATAAAACAAGGAAAGCGAAAATTAAAAAAACAAAACCCGATTACCGAGTCACTGCCAGTGAAGTCTTCAAAGCATAGGGTCGCGGGTTCGAGTCCTGCTAGAGGCAAACATGTGTGATGAACTCAAGTCAATTACGTATATATTAATATTTCTTCCGGTTCGGGGCGTTTCAGGAGTCGGTGACTGAATGGAGCCTATAATTAAATAAAATAAATCCTTCAAGTTATAAAAGATTTTGTTCTTATTTTATAACATTAAATATATAATTGTAAACTACGAACGTTTTGAAAAAAGTGCGCAATATTCGAGTAATTGGGTAATTGTAATCCGAGTCCAGAGACCCAAAATCGATCCCCAGGAGACACTCAAGGAAGAAGACCAATGGGTTCTTTCGAAAACTTAAGTACAATTTACATCGTTGGATTTGGAGATAAAGTTGGCGAAAGGCTAGCTAGCCGTCACTTTCACCCTAAATAAGTTTCGGTGAAATGTGGGTCGAACTTACTAAATTGTCTACAACTCTGGCCGCCTCTGAACTTGGAAATGCGTGAAGATAAAAATATTATTTTATGTAATATGGTACGCTTAAGATAGTTCATCCTCTATTTGAAAGAGGTGCAAATGGTTTATGTAAGAACGTGACCCAAATCATGAGATGATTTCTTTATTTGATTTGTTCCTACTAACTCCTTCATATGTTGTTATAAATAACTACTGATATGAAGATAAAAACTGTCGCTAATGTTAAAGCTTACCTTAACTACGGATAAGGGTCAGATGACTCCATAAGTTTGATAAGCCCAGTGTAAACAAACTCAATTACAAATTAACCTATTACAAATTTGTACACTTAAACTTTTGGAAAGAAGTGCTTCGTTTATAATTTTATTATGGAAAACGGAATTTTTTATTATTCTATTCACGTAAATGGTGCGGGACAAGAATATATCAAATAGGAATTTAAGAGTATTTCTTTTATCATAACGCATTTTCAATCCATGGTTAGCCGGAGGTCTAGACAGTTCAGCTCTTTCGACCTACATTTCACCGGAGCTTATTTCGAAGATCTTATCAGGTGGTGAGCCCATCGCCATCTTAGTGTCCGAGGTAACGGTACAATATTATTATATTTATTTACTTAGAGCAATATTCCCGTATCCCGTAAGTATGTAGGTTTTCCCGAAGCAGGATTTTATGAATACGTGTTTTAAAGCAAAAAGATGTTGAACACAAACTGTGGATATTACATCACGTATTGATCATAAAACTAAACTCGGCAATCTCCTTTACACAATGAAAAATCTTTAGCACGGTAGCTATTAGCAAATGTTCCGAGCCGTATTTTAGAGTCTCATATAATAAGGTGTCATCCTTAGAAGTCCGGAAAGGCGAGTATTTGGGTGATCGGGATTGGAGTCAAGAGCCCGGAGTACGATCTCCAGGAGGTAGGTTCGTAACATTGGACATAAACACGGCAACAGGTTCATCTCCTATCACCCTGTCCGAAAAGCCTTCGGTGAAAGGTAGTTCGAAAGGATTTAATTGTGTGGACCACAGAGGTCCAGACAATTAAACCCTTTGGAACTACCTACCTTGATATTGGAAATGGCGTGAAGATTATTTTTGTGGTAGACGCTCCTCTCTGCATAGAAGTTGTATGGGCCAGTACCACACTCTTACCTATTTCGACTGCCAAACTGCAGTGAAATTATTATTCTATTCCAGTGTCATGATATAGAGCCAGTGTTTAAAGATGGAAGTTGAAAGTCGGGTCAAGAGATGGCAATCGAGTCATTAAGTGTTAGTTAAAGTCAGTACGAGTACTACACTCTATACTACTCTGTCGCCAAATTGCAGAATAATAACTATTCTGTTCTGGTTTGAAGGGAAGAGATAGCTAGTGAAATTACGGGATATAAACTAATAATAATATTAAATGACCCACATTCGGAACAATCGTCGACCTCCGTGGACGAGTGGCGTAAACATTGGTTTTCTAGGTGGTGTCGCCATCTCGTGGTCCCGGGTTCGATTCCCGGTCGGGTCCATGTAGAAACACAACCTTTCTACATTTTCTCGGGTCTGGGTGTTTGTGGTGCCTTCGTTATTTCCGATTCCCATACCTCAAGTGCTTTATCATCTTACTTTGGAATCGGAGCAATGTATGTGATGTTGTCCCTATTTATATATGTATTTATTTATTATTTAATGGAAGATTAAAAATCACTATCGATGGATGTAAATTATTTTACTTATATCGATAAATTATTTGATTTCTTAAATTAAAGAGATTTTTTTTCATTTCACCTAACACGGGTGTGATTTGAGTTATTTGTTTTGATTTGATCTTAGTCCTCAGTGGTAAAAACGCTTCTATAACCTTCTCTTTTTGAACTAATTTTCAAGTGTCATAAATAAATAAAATATCTTCACAGAATTCCCAATACAGGAGTAGACAGAGGCTTAGTCTAGACAAATAAGTCCCTTTGACCCACCTTCCACCGAAGACATTTTCGGGACAACGAGACAGGTGGTGAGCCTGTCGCCGTCTTTTATGTCCAAGCCAACTATATAATTCGTACATAAGGTTTTGAAAAACCCATTGGTACGAGCATGCCACCTGGGGATCGAACTCGGGTCTCTTGATTCGAAATTTCCACTACCCAACCACTCGGCTATCGTGACTTATCTAGTGTCTTATCTAGTGACTTATCTAGTGACTTATCTAGTGACTATCATAGGCTGCAGTATACACTTACTAGGACTCTAAGCTCATTTTTAATTCACCGTTATTCTGAAACAAAATACTGCTACATTTTTCCAAAACATGTATGTGTGCAGACATAGAAGCTGAGACCGTAAAGCTATTGCTGTATGTTGATTTGTATTTGGAGCAATTTAAATTATGACCAATATTTAGGGAAATTAGAACAGCACACGTCTGATCGTTACCACACAACAATTGGCAAAGAGCGAGGAGAATAATTCCTACACTGCATTAACGTTGTTTTTATATTTACTTATAGTTATATATTGGTATTGTGATAATAGGCAGACTCAAACGAGATACTGTGCTCTGTTTTGTTCTGCGAGATAGACTGTTTCACTTCCGAGGAATCTCTGGATCATTGATCTTTGGGTGTGAGTTGGTGTCTATCTCTCACTGCTTGTGTGTGTAAGCATATTTATCTTAGATCTAAGTATGTGCCTCTGTATTTGGTTATGTGTATGTTTTGTGTATGAGTGACCAAGGCCTGATATATAAGAAGGAATTTCATAGCAGAATATTTTGTTACTTAAACATATTGATATTGATCGAACAAAGATTTAGATCAGAGAAAGGGATTTTCTCCTAGATACTGTAACGATAAACATAGCAGCCTAATAAAAATTTTAATAACTTAATTGCAAGTGAACAACAGATTTATAATTTACAAAGGCTTTAAACAATAGTATCAGAAATAATCAGTACCTTTAAAACACGCATCGGGTGCCGCAATATCCGGTTGAAGATTACTACGCAAATAGTAATTAGGTAAGTGGTTTAATTTTAGGTTGTTTATTAAACTTCAGTTTGAGGAATTTATTTCTTTGAAAACTGTTATCGGTAAATTAGCTTACTTACTATGTATTGCACGTTTTCCTTCAC
Source organism: Sericinus montela (assembly GCA_029286605.1). NCBI lineage: Eukaryota > Metazoa > Arthropoda > Insecta > Lepidoptera > Papilionidae > Sericinus > Sericinus montela. The sequence continues at coordinate 523,032 of JAGSMR010000012.1, read as the reverse complement.
TTGTTTTCTTAACTATTTAACTTATCAGTAAGTTTTAGGCTAAAACTGACAAACACAGATCAAAACCTATTGACAATACATAAATAACTAACCTCTTTAGACATATCTTTACTATGTTTCAAAGATGTATTATGCTAAGACACCCAGAAGTGTAGTGATAAATAATAATGACTTGTTTTAACACTAATAAATGTTCTAATATTATTATGTAAAATAAATAAATAAATATCATCACGCAGTAGACAGAGATCTTGTCTAGACAATGATGTCCTTTCAACCCACTTTCCACCGAAAACATGTTTTGATACCACGTGACAGGTGGTGAGCCAGTCGTCGTTTGAAAAAACCCATTGGTAGCCTTGGGGAGCGAACACGGATTGTGACTAAACGCAGTTATTTTGTGTTATAATAAATAATGTACACATAGATAGAGACAAGATCACATACACTGCTTTGTACCCAAAATAAGCAGTTTAAGTTATTGTATTATGGAATCAGAAACAACGGAGGTACCACTACTCGAATTCCGATCACCCAACCACTCGGCTATCGTGACTTTTGTATATTTACTGAGAGAAATATAAATATCTTCGGAATTAAATACACCGTAGAGTCGTCAAGTTATGTATCTAAATATAGTCCGTGTAATTTACTTATTAACGTTGTTTATACCGCAAGCAATTGTCTGTTGGACAATGTAATTCTGCAAAGTAACACTATTGTTAATTGAATGGAAGCATGAAAATTCTACCCTACACCCAATTACATTTGCCCGTTGTAACAAAAGGACGCGGTGGAGGTTACAATTCATACACGTGCTGGCCAATTTCGAAATAATTTACTGACTCAATTTACTTAATGTCTCTAATATTTTCAACAACAAAAAAGATGACTAATTTTGTTTGACGATCTCCATGGACGAGGGACGTACACATCGGTTTTCATGGTGTCACCAGCTAAGAGGACCCGGGTTCGATTCTCGGTCATCTTGAAAACTTTTGTGTGCACCCCTCATCCACGAATGTCGTCAATACCACTTTAGACGCTGTCGTCCGTCATGAATGTATGAAGGGAATAATGAAATAATGTATGAAGGGAATAATGAAAGTGGATGAAGCGAAACAAGTATGTAAGGATCGTAGCAAGTGGAAAGAAGTGGTCTCTGCCTACCCCTACGGCGTGATTATATGTATGTATGTATGTTTTTTTACATTTACTGACCGAACATGAAAGAGGTACTAACTCTATGGAGTCCAGTAACTGGCGGTACGAGCTGATTTTTATTGGTAGAATTCACATTAGTTACTACTAGACTAGACCACTGTCTACCCCTGTATTGGGAATTGCGTGAAGATATTTTTATATATTTATAATGATTGGGTAGTAAATTAAGTAATGTAGTAATGTAATGTATGATTATGTAATCATGATGATAGGTTGAAAAGAAGAAGTAGAAGAAAATCATATACAATAAAGTATAGGCAAGGATTCGATTGTTTTATATATTCGCGTAATTTCCAATACGGAGGTAGAAAGAGGTCTAGGATATTATGTTTTATCGACCCCCTTTCCACAGAAGCTTATTTCCGATGACGCGGATATGTGGCGAGCCTATCATAGATTCTATGTTATTAAAATTTTGGATCTTACGACTTACATCGTGTAATGCTTCACAATGAAAACAACAAATTTCCCATGTTTAGTTAATTTTAACTTTATCTCTATGAATGTTAGTCATATTCTGCTCTGAAGGGTCTAAAAAATAACCAAATGTTAATCGAGCGCTTCCGTAGCAATTACCTGCGTTTCATCCACTGATGAGCTTTGAGCTTTCAGTGTCTTTCCCTGTAATTATTCACTGCATAGGCCATTAATGAAATACGTATTGACGCCTCAGTAAGTAAATGTCCAGAGCGATGGAGATTATTTTGCTATTCAAATTATAGCTTGATTCGAAATTTTCTTGCAGCCTTTCTTCTTCTCCAGTCCAATCTACTCTACCCACCCGTCCAAAGATGAGTAATCTCTTAGCAATGTTTTACATGTTTTCCTTCCTCCTCATACTTTTTTGAATGTTATCAGTAATGGAATACTGAAAGGTGGTAAGGGTCAAGATAAAAAAGTCACGATAGACAAGTGGTTGGGTAATCGGAATTAGAGTTAGAGACCCGAGTCTCGATCCCCATGTAGTAAGCTCGTACCAATATTTTAAAAAGTAATTTTATTATTATAAGTTATGTAAGTTTTGTGTCGTTTTCTGGAACATAAAGACAGCGACAGGCTCACCACTTGTCACGTTATCCCAATAAAAATCTTCGGTAAAATTGGATATAAAGGCCTTTATTGTTTAGACCTCTGTCAACCCCTGTATTGGGAAGGTCGTGAAGATATTATTTGATTGAAGATTAATTTTTTGCTTCATTTTTATTATACAAACAATAAAAGAAGGTAAATTCTGTTTCCGTGAAATTCGTGTCCAATATTAGCTCTATTGCGTTCCGATGCTTTAAACGGTGTCTACTAAAATAACCCATATCCGTTCAGCGCTATCATTTCCCCTTGCTTCGAGGGAAGCAAATATAAATAGACCATACTCGTATGTAGTTAAGCTTCAAATTCCAATGTGGTATAACAAAATGTCCACTTCGACGCAGTTCAATATAATCAAACGGAACTGTTGGTAATCACTTGCGCTGTATTCGGCTGATTAATTGCCTTCGGAGACAGCACTCATATCGTTATTCATCCACTGGCGAATTTATTAAAGGCCTCTGCAGATTGATAATTTTAACTAATTAAATCAATAAATACATAGATTGGGACAACGACACATACATTGCTCTGATCCCAGAGTACGTAGCTAAATCACTTACATGAAGATAACGAAGGTATCGCACCACCCAGCTTCGAGACAATGTAGAAATGGTTTCCCTCATTGACCCGTCCAGGAATCGCAGCAGGTCCTCAGAGCAGGCGCCATTTTGAAAACCGCATTGTGTAAGTAATATGACATTCTTATACTTCTTTAGAGCCCATCTAGAGTCCACTGCTGAACATAGGCAATGAACATAGTCCAAAGCTTTCCACAAAGGACGGTCCCCAGCCACCTGCATACATGGACTTCCTGCAATATTTCGCAAGTCGTAAAAAAGCATCTATATTTATATTCATTTAATTTCTTAATTCATCAAGAAAGCTATCTAGCACCGTCTATCATAGAGCCATCACTACAGAATTAGCATTCACACAATTTGAAGAACATAAATTAACAGTAAATTGAAATGTCTTAAACAGCACCCACTCCAATGCGCCTCGAGAAGGACGTAGTGCAGGATGACAGAAATATCGACATCTTTTCTGTGATTTTTAAAATTTTATTTTATTTACTTGTTCATTTAAAAAAGAGTCACGATAGCCGAGAGGTTGGGTGGTCGGAATTTCGTGTCAAGAGACCCGAGTTCGATCCCCAGGTGGCAGTACCAATGAGTTTTTCAAAAACTAATGTATGAATTACATGGTTGGCTTGGACATTAAGACGGCGACGGGCTCATCACCTGTCACGTTGTCCCGAAAATATCTTCGGTGGAAGGTGGGTCAAAGGGACTTAGTTGTCTAGACTAGACCTCTGTCTACCCCTGTATTGGGAATTGCGTGAAGAAATTTATATTTTTTTAATTTTTTTTATTTAAAAAAGAAATTAGCGTCACGCAATTTCCAATACCGAGGTAGAAAGTGGTCTAGAGAAATAAGTTCTTTCACCAAATCAAGGGTAAACCAAAGACATTTTTTGGGCAATGCGACAGGTGGTAATCCTGTCACCGTCTTCATATCCAAGCATACATTAGTTTTGAAAAAAATACTCAATGATACGAGCATACCATCTGGGAATCGAACTCTGGTCACGTTACCACTCGACTAAGCGAAAGAAGGGCAGTTCCTGAAGGTTTTTGTCATTCAAATTCAAAATAGAACAAACACTTTCAAAATATAACTTTTATAAATAAAAAAAAATGTCTTTTCGCCTTTTCTAATACCGAGGTAGAAAGAGGTTTAGACAGTTATGTACTTTCAACCCACCTTTCACCGAAGACATTTTTTGGGATAATGCGACAGGTATGAACATGAACCTGTCGCCGTCTTCTGCCCAAGCCAACTTACATAAATAAAAGAAATTCAAGATACAATCCTACCACTAGGGGATCGTACTCTGGTCTCTCGACTCGAATACCCAACCACTCAGCTGCCGTGAATTATAATTTAATTTTTGAAATAGAAAATGTATCTGTACGCTAGTTGCTAAAGTGAACCGTTTAGTTTTTTTACTCCATTCCGAAGATGAGCCCAGTGTAGCGTGAGATCTGTGTTTTTTATTTTTATCGCACAAAGCTTCCATTTTGCTGATTGATGTTTACAAAGCAAAATAAAATTTCGATTGATTTCGTATTTAAGTTTCTTACTATTGAGTCTACAGTTATAAATTTATGTCTAAAAAGAATTACAACTCAAAAAGTATCGATAGCAGGTCTATATTATATACAGGTACACAGTACACGATAGCAGGTGTACGAGTACAGGTCGAACGATCGATAGAGATCGAAATCGATTAAAGAGACTCTAGTAGATCTCGAGCAGATTACTAGGAGGTAGGCACGTACCAACGAGTTTTTTCAGACTTACGTATTTACGAGTATATCGTTGGCAAGGACATAAAGACGGCGAAAGGCTCACCACCTTTCATGTTGCTTCAAAATAAGCTCCGCTGCAATTTGGGTCAAAAGGACTTAATTGACGAGACCTCTGGTATTGAGAGTAATGAGAAATGCGTAAAGGTAAAAATTACAACTCTACTAATAATAACATCAGTAATAATAGGAACTGCTTGTAAACAGATGCTCGCCCTCATAGGTAATAGTCTTAAAACCAATAAAAGAATTTTCAAAATCAGTCCACAATTATTAAGAGTTATTGATAAATATACATAATATGTACTATATGAATAATATATATATACAAATATGATATGATGAGTATACATACAAAAATAATAACCTCCTTTTATGAGAGCAAACTGATCCGTCTGCTTCGACTTTTAGCGAGGACAAATTGTACTGTATTTTGAAATGTATAATATCTTCTACGTTCTAAACTATTAAAATATACTATGCAAACAAAACATCGTAAATAAATTTCTCATATTCATGTTAATATTTATTCAGCTGATAAATTAAAGGCCTTAGGCATTGTTATAATAACAATATAATTGGCTGCTTAAGCAAACACACAGGAGTCACTAGAGATTAGAAGTGCAATAATAAGCATAGGAAATAAGCTGAAAGGCTTCTGTATATCTCTTTACGCTTGACTGGTTTATCGAAACCGTATTTAAGCGTAAATTGATTAAAAACGCTTTAATGTGTTCAATGGTGAATGAATACTGAAATGGATTTTGTCAAAATTATTGAGGAATTGTTATATTCTCAGTATAAATTTATTATATTTATTTTCCATGTGTAGTTGCAAGAATGAACATTTATCTTTCCGAGAATGTAGTTAGAAGCTATTCAATGATATTTAACTCCTAAGAGACTAAGCTTCCAAAGTAAGCGGAATAACCGAAAAACACTAGAAAACAATTTCTGCTAATTAAATCATCAGTAATTTATGACTGGGACATTATTATGTTCTCAGTATTAATTAACATTTATTTTCCGTGTAATATGTTTTGCAGTGTTGTAGTCATTCAGTTACGTATGGTATGAAAGGAACTTTTGATTGTCGACAGAATGAGTGAGATAGAGAGTGATAGAACGTTCATTTGCTACTTGTCATTTTGCTCCCTATCCTCGTGAGTTCTGGCCAAATGTGATAAAATTTTCTAAACTTCTTTTTAAAAAATAATATCTTCACACCCTTCCCAATACATGGCAAAACAGAGGTCTCGAAAATTAAGTCTTTTCGACCTACTTTCCACCGAAGACATTTTTTGGGACAACGTAACAGGTGGTGAGCCTGTCGTTGTCTTTTTGTCCAAGCCAAAGACATAAATCGTACATAAGTTTTGGGTATTTTCAAAACTTACCACCACCAACTCGGTTTTGCTGACTTATTTAAGCATTTATTTAGTATTGGTAATACCATCTAAAACTTGTTTTTTTTACTTTCACAAAGAATCACAAAGCTTTGAATTCACTTTTAAAGACATTGTTAGAAGTCATCTATACGGAGATCATAGCGTCTACAAAACTGGAAACCTAGGCTGTCTTATTATTTCTTTACTGACTAGACAAAGCACATATGCAACGAGTTTCGTCATAACATACGTGAATTTATGTGTATTTTATAGAAAGTATTAATAGATTTTAGAATGAATTTAGTAGAGTAGTGTATAGAAAGCGTAAAATAATTTTTATTTTACATAAAATATATTCTTATTTTATAGGAAGTAAGGTTGTATTTAACTTATTAAAATAAAAAAAGGGCTCGTTCCATAGAGTGTTATTCAACTACAAATAACCGTAATGATATGTACGTTTTGTACTCTTCTTACGCTTTCATATTTTTCGACCCTCTAGCTGAACAATTTAGGTTCAGCTAGAGGGAAGCCTCTTGTGAACTTCTTCCAAGGACGCTAAGCAGATAAGATCTTTTAGTATAATATAGATAATCTTTATAGAGTACATTAAAAAACAGATTTTTTAGAGTTTATTGCTGGTTTGCGAACCGATTTAATTTTTACATTATTAAGAGCTTTAAATAAAAACTTCTCTTACCCTCGCTTCTCTACTGTGTCGTCTAGGTTAGTTAAGTTCCTATAGCCTGATGCTGCCAAATAGCAGTGTAATGACTATTAAATAATAATAAATATAAATAAATGTGTTTACGTAATTCCCAATACAGGGGTAGACAGAGGTCTAGTCTAGACAAATAAGTCCCTTCGACCCACCTTCCAGCGAAGATATTTTCGGGACAACGTGACAGGTGGTGAGGCCGTCGCCGTCTTTATATCGAAGCCAACGATATAATTCGTACATAAGTTGTTGAAGAACTCATTGGTACTGCCATCTGGGGATCGAACTCGGGTCTCTTGATTCGAAATTCCGACCACCGAACCACTCGGTTATCGTGACTTCTTTTTTGTAATGACTATTGCTTTCATTATAACTTCGTGAGATGAGGCATTCCATTCTGAATCATTCATTAAAATGAGGAGTCTTAGTCCTCGGGCTTGAAATTTATCTGTAATGTTCTTCTATTAAAAAGCTTTACAGGTGTTAATAGAAATGTAGCTTTTACCTTCAGGTTAACTATTAGCTCGTTCTACACCAATTTAATTTTCAACTTTGATTTACAAAGTGTTATAAAAAGATATCTAATACACTTACATAACAGTCTCTACTAGATACATTATTTCAAACACACATAGCCGCTGCTCCATGACCGTAAAGTAAAGCTTCGTATTTTCGATATGATTATACTGCTACCTTTCAATAGCTGATGATAATTCCAAAGCTTTTCCCTCAGATACCTCTCACAACATCCACAAGAAGAAAGCGAGTGGTATATTCTTACGCCGTGAACAAACTTCAAAAACAATCTGTAACAAATATATTTATGTTGACCTCTAATAAATAGAAGATATTGCAATAATCGTTTAAGTGGAGCCAAATTTAATACCAGTTAAGCAACATCACCAAGACACATGCACTGAGATCCGAAGACGTCGTAGACTCGTGCTTCTTCATTCAGCAAACATCCGCGTGGCTTACCCTTGACTATGTACCGCTTGCGTGAATTCATATAGACTGCAGCAAACTTAGCGAGGATAGATCTACGAGTTAATTGCTAAGAAATTAAAGACGAAATGTGTTTCGTATTGATTCTAGGTTGGAGGAGGGTGCAAATAAAATTATAGTGTAATTTGCGGCTTTGAGGTCAGCCTTAATCTTGTGTCCTGATTTTTGGTTTCGAATATTAGCTGGTTTTAATAAAATATAAAACAAGGAAAGCGAAAATTAAAAAAACAAAACCCGATTACCGAGTCACTGCCAGTGAAGTCTTCAAAGCATAGGGTCGCGGGTTCGAGTCCTGCTAGAGGCAAACATGTGTGATGAACTCAAGTCAATTACGTATATATTAATATTTCTTCCGGTTCGGGGCGGTTCAGGAGTCGGTGACTGAATGGAGCCTATAATTAAATAAAATAAATCCTTCAAGTTATAAAAGATTTTGTTCTTATTTTATAACATTAAATATATAATTGTAAACTACGAACGTTTTGAAAAAAGTGCGCAATATTCGAGTAATTGGGTAATTGTAATCCGAGTCCAGAGACCCAAGATCGATCCCCAGGAGACACGCAAGGGAGAAGACCAATGGGTTCTTTCGAAAACTTAAGTACAATTTACATCGTTGGATTTGGAGATAAAGTTGGCGAAAGGCTAGCTAGCCGTCACTTTCACCCTAAATAAGTTTCGGTGAAATGTGGGTCGAACTTACTAAATTGTCAACAACTCTGGCCACCTCTGAACTTGGAAATGCGTGAAGATAAAAATATTATTTTATGTAATATGGTACGCTTAAGATAGTTCATTCTCTATTTGAAAGAGGTGCAAATGGTTTATGTAAGAACGTGACCCAAATCATGAGATGATTTCTTTATTTGATTTGTTCCTACTAACTCCTTCATATGTTGTTATAAATAACGACTGATATGAAGATAAAAACTGTCGCTAATGTTAAAGCTTACCTTAACTACGGATAAGGGTCAGATGACTCCATAAGTTTGATAAGCCCAGTGTTAACAAACTCAATTACAAATTAACCTATTACAAATTTGTACACGTAAACTTTTGGAAAGAAGTGCTTCGTTTATAATTTTATTATGGAAAACGGAAATTTTTATTATTCTATTCACGTAAATGGTGCGGGACAAGAATATATCAAATAGGAATTTAAGAGTATTTCTTTTATCATAACGCATTTTCAATCCATGGTTAGCCGGAGGTCTAGACAGTTCAGCTCTTTCGACCTACATTTCACCGGAGCTTATTTCGAAGATCTTATCAGGTGGTGAGCCCATCGCCATCTTAGTGTCCGAGGTAACGGTACAATATTATTATATTTATTTACTTAGAGCAATATTCCCGTATCCCGTAAGTATGTAGGTTTTCCCGAAGCAGGATTTTATGAATATGTGTTTTAAAGCAAAAAGATGTTGAACACAAACTGTGGATATTACATCACGTATTGATCATAAAACTAAACGCGGCAATCTCCTTTACACAATCATAAATCTTTAGCACGGTAGCTATTAGCAAATGTTCCGAGCCGTATTTTAGAGTCTCATATAATAAGGTGTCATCCTTAGAAGTCCCGAAAGGCGAGTATTTGGGTGATCGGGATTGGAGTCAAGAGCCCCGAGTACGATCTCCAGGTTGTAGGTTCGCAACATTGGACATAAAGACGGCAACAGGTTCATCTCCTATCACCCTGTCCGAAAAGTCTTCGGTGAAAGGTAGTTCGAAAGGATTTAATTGTGTGGACCACAGAGGTCCAGATAATGAAACCCTTTGGAACTACCTACCTTGATATTGGAAATGGCGTGAAGATTATTTTTGTGGTAGACGCTCCTCTCTGCATAGAAGTTGTATGGGCCAGTACCACACTCTTACCTATTTCGACTGCCAAACTGCAGTGAAATTATTATTCTATTCCAGTGTCATGACATAGAGCCAGTGTTTAAAGATGGAAGTTGAAAGTCGGGTCGAGAGATGGCAATCGAGTCATTAAGTATTAGTTAAAGTCAGTACGAGTACTACACTCTATACTACTCTGTATAGATTAAAACTGCAATAATAAGCATAGGAAATAAGCTGAAAGGCTACTGTATATCTCTTTACGCTTGACTGGTTTATCGAAAGCGTATTTAAGCGTAAATTGATTAAAAACGCTTTAATGTGTTGCAAACAAAATATCGTAAATAAATTTCTCATATTCATGTTAATATTTATTCAGCTGATAAATTAAAGGCCTCAGGCATTGTTATAATAACAGTAAAATTGGCTGCTTAAGCAAACACACAGGAGTCACTATAGATTAAAAGTGCAATAATAAGCATAGGAAATAAGCTGAAAGGCTTCTGTATATCTTTTTACGCTTGACTGGTTTATCGAAACCGTATTTAAGCGTAAATTGATTAAAAAACGATTTAATGTGTTCAATGGTGAATAAATACTGAAATGGATTTTTTTGTCAAAATTATTGAGGAAGTATTAATATTCTTAGTATAAATTTATTATATTTATTTTCCATGTGTAGTTGCAAGAATGAACATTTATCTTTCCGAGAATGCAGTTAGAGGCTATTCAATGCTATTTAACTCCTAAGAGACTAAGCTTCCAAAGTGAGCGGAATAACAGAAAAACACTAGTACACATTTTCTGCTAATTGAATCATCAGTAATTTATGCTTGGGACATTATTATGTTCTCAGTATTAATTCAAATTTATTTTCCGTGCAATATGTTTTGCAGTGTCGAAGTCATTTAGTTTCGTATGGTATGAAAGGAACTTTTGATTGTCGACAGAATAAGTGAGATAGAGAGTGACAGAACGTTCAATTGATATTTGTCATTTTGCTCCCTATCCCCGTGAGTTCTTGTCAAATGTGATAAAATTTTCTAAATTTCTTTTTAAAAAATAATATCTTCACACCCTTCCCAATACATGGCAAAACAGAGGTCTCGAAAATTAAGTCTTTTCGACCTACTTTCCACCGAAGACATTTTTTGGGACAACGTAACAGGTGGTGAGCCCGTCGTTGTCTTTTTGTCCAAGCCAAAGACTTAAATCGTACATAAGTTTTGAAAATACCCGAATTCTAATTCCGATTACCCAACCACTCGGTTTTGGTGACTTATTTAAGCATTTATTTAGTATTGGTAATACGATCTAAAACTTGTTTCTTTTTTTAACTTTCACAAAGAATCACAAAGCTTTGTATTCACTTTTAACGACTTTGTTAGAAGTCATCTATACGAAGATCAAAGCGTCTACAAAACTGGAAACCTAGGCTATCTGATTATTTTTTACTGACTAGACAAAGTACATATTCAACAAGTTTCGTAATAACATACGTGAATTTATGTGTATTTTATAGAAAGTATTAATAGATTTTAGAATTAATTTAGTAGAGTAGGTTATAGAAAGCGTAAACTAATTTTTATTTTACATACAAAAATATTCTTATTTTATAAGAAGTAAGGTTGTATTTAACTTATTATAATAAAGAAAGGGCTCGTTCCATAGAGTGTTATTCAACTACAAATAATCTTACTCTTTCATATTTTCCGACCCTCTAGCTGAACCAATTTAGGTTCAGCTAGAGGGAAGCCTCCTGTGAACTTCTTCCAAGGATGCTAAGCAGATGAGATCTTTTAGTATAATATATTTTTTTTTATTTATTTATCTTCACGCACAATCCCTGACGGGGTAGCCAGAGATCCCTACATACTTCTTTCGCTTCTTTCAGATTCATCATCTTCTTCATACATGCACGTCTAGGTATCCGAGTACTCTTGACCCTCCCCTCTTCGAGCAATTTGCTCACATGGTCTTCGAAAGTTAGTCTCGGTCTACCTCGACACCTTTTAATATTAACTTTTGCGCTATATATTTTCTTCACCATTCGGTCTTCACTCATTCGCTTAACGTGCCCAAACCATTGAAGCACGCCCTTACCCATTTTTGAGACAAGGTCATCTTTCAAACCTGCCATATTGCGAATCTCTTCGTTTCGCTTTCGGTCGGCCACGGTAAGGCCGCACATTTTACGAAGAGCACACATCGCATCTCTACTGCATTCAACCTGCTTTTATGCTTCTTCTGGCATACCCAGGTTTCGCTGCCATATAACAAAGTCGGTACCAACACTGCGTTATGTATTGCAAGGCGTGCACTTTTCACAACGCCTTGCCTTTTGATTAACGCAGTCAGGGCACCACATTGACTTTGTTCCCGGCAGCGACACGCCTGTCGACATCTAAATCACATCTTCCATCCCGTCTAAACGCACTCCCTAAGTATACAATTTCATTCACCTGTTCTAGACATTCCTGATTTATTTATAGTATATAGATAGTAGATATAATAGATAGTAATATAGATAATGTTTATAGAGTACATTAAAAACAGATTTTTTTAGAGTTTATTGCTGTTTTGCGAACCGGTTATTTTTTTAAATTATTAAGAGCTTTAAATAAAAACTTCTCTTACCCTCGCTTCTCTACTGCGTCGTCTAGTTTAGTTAAGTTCCTAATGATGTTACCAAATAGCAGTGTAATGACTAGTAAATAATAAAAAATATAAATAAATATGTTTACGCAATTCCCAATACAGGGGTAGACCGAGGTCTAGTCTAGACAATTAAGTCCCTTCGACCCACCTTCCACCAAAGATATTTTCGGGACAACGTGACAGGTGGTGAGCCCGTCGCCGTCTTTATATCGAAGCCAACGATATAATTCGTACATAAGTTTTTGAAAAACTCATTGGTACTGCCACCTGGGGATCGAACTCGGGTCTTTAGATTCAAAATTCCGACCACCCAACCACTCGGCTATCGTGACTTCTTTTTTGTAATCACTATTGTTTTCATTATAACTTCGTGAGATGAGGCATTCCATTCTGAATCATTCATTAAAATGAGGAGTCTTAGTCCTCGGGCTTGAAATTTATCTGTAATGTTCTTCTATTATCTAACAGAAATGGAGCTTTTACCTTCAGGTTAACTATTAGCTCGTTCTACATCAATAAAGGTTTCAACTTTGATTTACAAAGTGTTATAAAAAGATACCCAATACACTAACATAACAGTCTCTACTAGATACATCATTTCAGACACACATAGCCGCTGCTCCATGACCGTAAAGTAAAGCTTCGTATTTTTCGACATGATTATACTGCCACCTTTCAATAGCTAATGATAATTCCAAGGCTTTTCCCTCAGACACCTCTCACAACATCCACAAGAAGAAAGCGAGTGGTATATTCTTACGCCGTAACCAAACTTCAAAAACAATCTGTAACAAATGTATTTATGTGAACCTCTAATAAATGGAAGATATTGCAATAATCGTTTGCATGAAGCCAAATCTAAATACAAGTTAAGCAACAACACTGAGATCGGAAGACGTCGTAGACTCGTGCCTCTTTATTCAGCAAACATCCGCGTGGCTTACCCTTGACTGAGTACCGCTTGCGTGTGTTAATATAGACTGCAGCAAACTTAGCGAGGATAGAGATACGAGTACTGAATTTGCTTAGAAATTAAAGAAGAATTGTGGTTCCTATTGATTCTAGGTTGGAGGAAGTTGCAAATAAAATTATACTGTAATTTGCCGCTTAGAGGTCATTTTAACCCTAAATAAGTTTCGGTGAAATGTGGGTCGGACTTACTAAATTGTCTACAACTCTGGCCAACTCTGTACTTGGAAATGCGTGTACGCTTAAGATAGTTCATTCTCTATTTGAAAGAGGTTCAAAAGTAACACGAATTTATGAAAACAAACTCAATTACAAATTAACCTATTACAAATTTGTACACGTAAACTTTTGGAAAGAAGTGCTTCGTGTATAATTTTATTATGGAAAATGGAAATTTTTATTATGCTATTCACGTAAATGGTTTGTCAGAGCAATGGTTTATATAATTTTTTGCCGAATTGTTGCGATGTCATACCGTGGCAAAGCTCAACCGTGTCGTATGTGATCTGACGTTACCGTAATGGTAGCGGGTTCGAATCTCGCTCGTGTTAGCTGGAATTTAAAAAATATTCTGCTTTCATTTAAGAGCAATGGTATATTGCAATATCACAAAAAACAAACAATTAAGAACAAAGTAGAACCTGTACTTAATATCCAAGATTGCCAAGTGACTCGGTTGCTAACGACTAGACTATCGAGTCGTAACTATCCGTAGAAAAAAAATAATGATAAATAACTACGTTACTTTGATGAGCTCATTAAGCTGTCAAACAAAGCTGTAAAAGTAAAGTTCGTTAAGAATTTCAAACTTAAGATTCCTCAAATGTCCTTTTACTGCATCGTAATGTTTTCGGTAGTAAATTCATTGCTGAACGGCTCCATAAAATGCAAATAATTTGATCTCAAACACATTAACATGTTTATATTCTTTTTCGAATGCAAATATATTTAATAACAGGTCAGTACAGTTCTTTGTGTTTTGTATTTTGATCGAAGTTACAGAATACTGGCAGGACTTTAACGTTTTATTATTGCAGGAAAATATGGGATACTAAACGGAGTGTAAAGTTTATTTCTGAAAACAACTTGTTAATACAATAAGGAATGCGAGTAAACCAGTGATGGTCTCACTACATATTATGTTGCCCCAAGTTTGATTCGAAAGGACTATATTTTCTAGATCTCTGACTATCACAGTTTTGGGTACATCAGTTTTGAAAAAGTCACGATAAGTAAGTCACGATAGCCGAGTGGTGAGGTGGTCGGAATTTCGAGTCAAGTGGCCCGAGTATGATCCCCAGGTGGCAGAATCGTACCAATGGTTTACGGATATAATCGTATGTACGAATTACATCGTTGGCTTGGACATGAAGCGGCGACGGGCTCACCGCCTGAATAGACATGTCAAGCCTCTTTCTATAATACTGACTATATACCCCCTATTCGGAATGGTGAATTTTTTCTTTATATTCGGGTCTTTTGATTCAAAATTCCGACCACCCAACCACTCGGCTATCGTGACTTCTTTTTGTAATGACTATTTTTTTCATTATAACTTCGTGAGATGAGGCATTCCATTCTGAATCATTCATTAAAATGAGGAGTCTTAGTCCTCGGGCTTGAAATTTATCTGTAATGTTCTTCTATTATCTAACAGAAATGGAGCTTTTACCTTCAGGTTAACTATTAGCTCGTTCTACATCAATAAAGGTTTCAACTTTGATTTACAAAGTGTTATAAAAAGATACCCAATACACTTACATAACAGTCTCTACTAGATACATCATTTCAGACACACATAGCCGCTGCTCCATGACCGTAAAGTAAAGCTTCGTATTTTTCGACATGATTATACTGCCACCTTTCAATAGCTAATGATAATTCCAAGGCTTTTCCCTCAGACACCTCTCACAACATCCACAAGAAGAAAGCGAGTGGTATATTCTTACGCTGTAACCAAACTTCAAAAACAATCTGTAACAAATATATTTACGTCAACCTCTAATAAATGGAAGATATTGCAATAATCGTTTGCATGAAGCTAAATCTAAATACCAGTTAAGCAACATCACTGAGATCGGAAGACGTCGTAGACTCGTGCTTCTTCATTCAGCAAACATCCGCGTGGCTTACCCTTGACTGAGTACCGCTTGCGGGTATTAATATAGACTGCAGCAAACTTAGCGAGGATAGAGATACGAGTACTGAATTTGCTTAGAAATTAAAAAGACTATATTTTCTAGATCTCTGACTATCACTGTTTTGGGTGCATCAGTTTTGAAAAAGTCAAGATAAGTAAGTCACGATAGCCGAGTGGTGAGGTGGTCGGAATTTCGAGTCAAGTGGCCCGAGTATGATCCCCAGGTGGCAGAATCGTACCAATGGTTTACGGATATAATCGTATGTACGAATTACATCGTTGGCTTGGACATGAAGCGGCGACGGGCTCACCGCCTGAATAGACATGTCAAGCCTCTTTCTATAATACTGACTATATATCCCCTATTCGGAATGGTGAATTTTTTTCTTTATACATGTATTAAAGAATATTCTTCCGTCATCTTGATCACTAAAACGGCGTCCAAAATAAAAAAAGGGACAAAGTGGATCGAAGTGAATAAATTGTCTACTCAGAGATGCGTGACGATATATAAAAATACATAATAATATTACAACACTTGCGTGAAGATATTTATTTATTTATTATTATAGTTTTGAAAAAAGTCATAGTTACGAGCTTACCACCTTACCACTCGTCTATCGTGACCTAAATATAATAATGTAATTAAAGTGATATGGATAAATAAAAAAAAAAATATAAACAAAAAAAAGAAAATGTCTTCACGTACTTCCCAATACAGGGGTAGACAGAGGTCGAGTCTAGACAATTAAGTCTCTTCGACCCACCTTCCACCGAAGATATTTTCGGGACAACGTGACAGGTGGTGATCCCGTCGCCGTCTTCATGTCCAAGCCAACGATATTCGTACATAAGTTTTTGAAAAACCAATTGGTACGAGCCTACCAACTGGGGATTGAACTCGGGTCTATTGAATCGAAATTCCGACCACTCAGCCACTCGGCTATCTCGATCGGGATAAATAGTCACAAAAATCCATAATTCAAGTAGATTCATTCATGTGCATCACACTAGTGTTTTAGCGGAACTTGAATCTACGGCCCTCAGCTTTCTAGGCTTCTTCTAACTAGGCTATCTGGACATCTTAGCTTTTCTTCAGGCAATACCATTACTTTCATAAACAGAAGGTTACTATAGCACATTGTTTAATGAAACTAATATATTATTAAAGAAGCGTTTAGTAGCCGCATACTAAATTATCCACCATTACTGCACGTATATCCTGGCAGGCATTGCTGGCATGTCAAAAATCTAACCTCGTAGCTTACTGAGTAGACGCTGGCTTCATGCCAACAGCGTCGTAATTTTATGTAAGTTGCACAATAGGCGACGCTACTGTTAGGCGTTTTGTAAATGTTATCATTTGTGTAGTTAAAATACTTGCTTACGGTACATTGCTTGTAAATAGGCCACTGAAGGACGTAGGTCTTTCTTGAGGGAGGGTTTCGCTTCTACATAACATCTTGTTTAAGTCACCGTAGAATGTAGGCTTATCCCGAGAGGGAAGGTTTGTCATCGGCACGCTTGATAAGAGGATTGGCGATGGTTGTAGCAGACAACTTAGACCTTGCATCTTAGACGCTGCTGCCCATCAGTGGTCTGCTTATTTTGGTCTGGTATGTTTTAGGTAGTTATCCTGTCATCTGTCGGTAGCCTTTTGCATTTTAAAGCTTTTCTCTTAGTCGCCTTGACATTGTCAAGGCTTTTTTCATAGACCCCTTGTTCGGGCATTAATGCACCGACCGGTATCTAGTGGGGTTCAGTGATGTGCGCATGCCGTGGGTTCACTGGTCTGCACGATCAGCTGATCTGTCTAAAACTTACTTCTAATCGTGCTACCGACGACTACGGGTACTTACTTGTCCGTGTACAGTTGGAAAAATAATTATTATACATTTCGTAAATCTTTTATTTATAAGGTCCCTAATAAAGTTTCAACACGAGGGGTGTTACTATACCTACGGAAAGAAAAGGGATGGTATATTCTGACGTAACCACACGATAACATTTATTAAATTCACAATTAAAAGTATTATATATTTAATTATATATGTAATGTATGTTTTTCAATATGTTTCACACCTATCATTTACTTTTCTCCATCAACCAGAGTTGACTGGTAGAGAATGCCTCAAGCATTCAGTTCGCTCATTGGAACCCTTAGTTTATAACTGTAACTGTGCACCACAATAAAGTATTAAAAAATATGTACGTATTAAACTATAACATAGTATACTTCACTATATTCTCTTTACAAATTCTTATAACGGTACTTCGTTATACATTTGAGACTCATCGGCTTAGTAACCGACAATCACTTAACCTACTTGCTGAGAGATATTCAAGCGGTCAGACGCGCCGACCAGGTTCTAAGGCGAGTCATATATTATGCATATCGTATAATGTGATCGCACTTAAGGAGTTGGAATGGCGCGATGGGGAATTATGATAGCAATTGTTCGATATAATATAGCGATTTACTAAGATTTGATTTACTAAGAGCAATATTCCGGTATCCCGAAAGTATGAAGGTTTTCCCGAAGCGGTATTCGATCCGAAACCCGTAGCTTCGAAGGCAGGGTAACTATTATCTCATTTACCGGGTCGACACATACTTTATGGCTATGTGTTATAAAGCAAGAAATGTTGAACACAAACTGTGGATATTACGTCACGAGTTGAGCATAAAAATAAACGCGGCAATCTCCTTTAAACAATCATAAATCTTTAGCACAGTAGCTATTTGCAAATGCTCCGAGCTTTATTTTAGAGTTAAATATAATAAGGCTTAAAGGTGTCACCATTAGAAGTCTCGATAGTCGAGTGTTTGGGTGATCGGGATTGCAGTCAAGAGACCCGAGTACAACCTCCAGGTGGTAGGTTCGTAACATTGGACATAAAGACGGCAACAGGTTCATCACCTATGACGCTGCCCGAAAAGTCTTCGGTGAAAGGTAGTTCGAAAGGACTTAATTGTCTGGACCTCTGTCTACCCTGATATTGGGAATTGCAGAAAGAAGCGTCTACCAAAAAAAAGGAATATTTTTTTTTGGTAGACGCTTCTCTCTGCGTAGAAGTTGTATGGGCGAGTACCACAATCTTACCTATTTCCACTGCCAAACTGCAGTGAAATAATTGTTCTGTACCAGTGTGATGATTTGGAGCCAGTATTTAAAGATGGAAGTTGAAATTCGAGTCGAGAGATGGCAATCGAGTCATTAAGTATTAGTTAAAGTCAGTCAGAGTACTACACTCTAAACTACTCTTCTTCTTCTTCTTCTTCTTCCTGCCCTTATCCCATGCTATGTGGGGTCGGCACAACATGTCTTCTTCTTCCACTTCCTCTATTTCCCGTCATGTCAATACTTCTCCTCTATTTCCCGTTATGTCAATACTCCCAAATTACAGTGTAATAACTATTCTATTCCGGTTTGAAGGGCGTAGATAGCTAGTGAAATTAGAAATTACGGGATATAATCTATTATATCTAGGAACCACATTCGAAACAATGTTAGACTAAAAATCACTTTTGATGGATGTAAATTATTTTACTTATATCGATCAATAAATTATTTCTTTTGTTAAATTCAAGAGAATTTTTTAAATTTCAACTGACACGGGCGTGACTAGAATTATTTGTTTTGATTTGATCTTCGTCCTCAGAGGTGAAATCGCTTCCATAACCTTCTCCTTTTGAACTAATTTTCAAGTGTCATAAAAAAATAAAATATCTCCACACAATTCCCAATACAGGAGTAGACAGAGGTCTAGTCTAGACGATTAAGTCCCTTTGACCCACCTTCCACCGAAGACATTTTCGGGACAACGTGACAGGTGGTGAGCCCGTTGCCGTCTTTTATGTCTAAGCAAATGATATGATTCATACATAAGTTTTTGAAAAACCCATTGGAAGGAGCCTGCCACCTGGGGATCGAACTCGGGTCTCTTGATTCCCACCCCCCAACCACTGGGCTATCGTGACTTATCAAGTGTCATAGGCTGTAGTATACACTTACCAGGACTCTAAGCTCATTTTTAATTCACCGAAATTCAATAACAAAATGCTGGTACTTTTTTCCAAAATATGTATGTCTGTAGACGTAGAAGCGGAGATGGTAAAGCTATTGCTGTATGTTGATATGTGTGTGGAGCAAATTTAAATTATCACAAATATTTTGGTAAATAAGAACAGCACACGTCTGGTCGTTACCACACATCAAGTGGCAAAGAGAGAGGAGTAATATTCTTACACTGCATTAACGTTGTCTTTATATTTACATATAGTTATATATTGGTATTTGGATAAAAGGCAGGCTAAACTGAGATACTGTGCTCTGCTGTGTTCTGCGAGATAGTCTGTTTCACTTCCTAGGAGTCGTCTGGATCTTTGTGTGTGAGTTGGTGTCTATCTCTCACTGCGTGTGTGTGTGTGCATATTTATATAAGATCTACGTATGTGCCTCTGTATTTGAGTATGTGTCTGTTTTTTATGTATGTGTGTGACAAAGGCCTGTTGTATAAGAAGCAATTTCATATTAGAATATTTTGTAACTTAAACATGTTGATAATGATAGGCAGCATTGTCTAAAGGTATTATTATTAAAAATATTTTTGTTGAAAATAGTAGAACAAAGATTAAGACCACAGAAAGGGCTTTTCTCCTACATACTGTAACGATAAACAGCTGCGTTGCGTAATAAAAATTTAATTACTTAATTGCAAGTGAACAACAGATTTATAATTTACAAAGGCTTTAAACAATAGTATCAGAAATAATCAGTACCTTTATAACACGCAGCGGGTGCCGCAATATCCGGTTGAAGATTACTACGCAAATAGTAATTAGGTAAACCACCACAATTTTAGGTTGTTTGTTCAACTTCAGCTTGAAAAATTTATTTCTTTGAATATTTTTATCGATAAATTAACTTACTTACTATGTATAGCACATTTTCCCAAACTTATTTTCTTAACTACTTAACTTATTGGTAACAATACATAAACCTCTTTATTAACAATGAATAACCTCTATAAACGTATCTTCACTCTGTTTCAAATACATATGCGAAAACGAAGTTGGGTAAAAGAACTAAATAAATATATCTTCACGCTATTCCCAATACAGGGGTAGACAGAGGTAAGTCCCTCCGACCCACCATCCACCGAATATATTTTCGGGACATCGTGACAGGTGGTGAGCCCGTCGCCGTCTTTATGTACAAGCCAACGATATAATTCGTACATAAGTTTTTGATAAAACCCATTGTTACGAGCCTGCCACCTGGGAATCGAACTCGAGTTTTTTTACTCGAAGTTTCGACCACCCAGCCACTCGGCTATCTTTGACTAAAGATTGACGAATATGGGTGATAAATACAATGACTTGTTTTAACATTAAGAAGTGTTCTAATATTATTATGTAAAATAAATAAATAAATATCTTCACGCAATTCCCTATACAAGGGTATTTTAATATAATATTTTAACAATGGTAGAGCCACGCATCAGCTTTTGTTGTTGCATGAATAGGCCGGCTCGACTGGGGAAGTACCACGACCTCACATAATACCGGCATGAAGTAGAAGTCTAACAAACTTCTGCGTTTTGTCTGGTGAGTGCAGGTAACCGGTGGCCCACACACCTCCCTCCCCCATTTCCGAGGGTGGGGGGCACTCTAAGGGTGGCAACGCTGTCTAAATATATATATAGTCCGTGAAATTTACTTATTAACGTTGTTTATACAGCAAGCAATTGTCTGTTGGACAATGTAATTCTGCAAAGTAACACTATTCTTAATTGAATGGAAGCATGAAAATTCTACCCTACACCCAATTACATTTAACCGTTGTAACAAAAGGACGCGGTGGAGGTTACAATTCATACACGTCCTGGCCAATTTCGAAATAATTTACCGACTCAATTTACTTAATGTCTCTAATATTTTCATCAACAAAAAAAAGATAACTAATTTTATTTGACGACCTTCGTGGACTGTTGGCGTATACACCAGTTTACATGGTGTCACCAGCTCTGAGGAACCGGGTACGACTCTCAGTCACGTCGATGTAGAAAACACTATTTCTACATTTTCTCGGCTTTGGGTCTTTGTGGTTCTTATATTGTTTCTGATTCCATAGTACATGTTCGTACGTAGTACGTACCGTGTGGTAACGGTGTAAGAATATTGCTTTCAATAGTCCCCTTTCTTCCCTTAGCTGTCGTAAGAGGCGACAAAGGGAAACGGCCCAGAATATCGTCATGACAACCGATAGATGGCGCGATATCTATCTCTAAAAATATCAGACCAAAATAATCAGATCGAAGATGGGCAGCAATGTCTGAGGTGCGATTGGTCTGCTACTGCAATCGCAAATCCACTGGCCAAGCCTGGCGATTATCGCAAATCCTCCATATGGTAGAGGCCTGTCCTGCGGTGGACTTTAAAGGCCGTCATGTATGTTATTTAACAATATGTGTAATATGTATGTTATGTACAAGTGTTCAACAATGAATTTTAATGCAATGCTATTTCACCAAGTGACAACAATCGTAAGTATAAATTAAGAGTAAAATTACTGATTTTACTTTTACAAGTTCATGAATTTATTTTTTATCGCCAATATATTATTGTAATTATATTACTGCAGGACAAAAGCTTTTCCCAGTAGGGAGATTTAAAATAAGCTCCACGGGTGCCTAGTGGATCTGCGATTGCATTAATTATGTATTATAATAAACAGTATATACACAGATAGGTACAACATCACTGCTTTGATCACAAAGTAAGCATTATAAGCAGAAACAGCGAAGGTTCTACTAAAACTCAGACACGAGAAAATGTAGACTAAGTGTTTTCTACATTGACCCGACTGGGAATCGAACCCGGGACCTCAGAGCTGATGACACATTGAACCAGTGTGTGCGCCGAATGGTGGTTCAAGGGTTTACACGCCACGCCACGGATGTCGTCAATACCACTTTAGACGCTGCCGTCCGTCACCGATGTGCTTAATTTGGTTGGTATATTATGATATCGTTATACCACTGACGACTCTTGTCTGGAATTCCGATTCAACCACTTAGATATCAGATATCTAGACTATATATCGATATGACGGCTATATTAAAAAGAAATTTAAATAATAAAGCGTCCTTAGCCGTGCCGTGGCAAATATCTCACTAATTTAATATAAAAGTCTATCATGACTTACATTCTTTAAAATTTAATAAAACTTGCATTATAATAATTTACTTAAACCTTTTAATAAGAATTTTTTGACATTTACGAAGTGAACATGAAAGAGGTACTAACACTATGGAGTCCAGTAACTGGCGGTACGAGCTGATTTTTATTCGTAGTATTCTCATTAGGTACATTAATTATAATTATAATTGGTGTACATAATGTGAATACTACTAATACTAAACGAATACTGAAGTTACGATAGCCGAGTGGTTGGATGGTCGGAATTTTGAGTAAAGAGACCCGAGTTCGATCCCGAGGACTCGTACCAATGGATTTTTCAAAAACTTGTAAACGAATTGTATCGTTGGCTTGGACATAGGATGTCGACGGGCTCACCATCTGCCACGTTGTCCCGAATATATCATCAGTGTAAGGTGGGACGAAGGGAGTTAATCATCTAGACTAGACCTCTGTCTACCCCTGTATTGGGAATTGCTTGAAGATATTTGTTTGTTTATTTATTTATTGTAAGTATAATTAGGTAAACGTAAAGTCACGATAGCCGAGTGGTTGGGTGGTCGGAATTTCGAGTCAAGAGACCCGAGTTCGATCCCCAGATGGCAGGCTCGTACCAATGGGTTTTTCTAAAACTTATGTACTAATTAAACCGTTGGCTTGGACATAAAGACTTGTCCCAAAAATATCTTCGGTGGAAGGTGACCCACCTGGGACCCCAATGGGACTTAATTGTCGAGACTCTCAACCCCTGTATTGGGAATTTCGTGAATATATTTATTATATATTAATTATAATTAGGTAGTAAAGTAAGTAAAGTAGTATGATTATGTAATCATGATGATAGGATGAAAAGAAGAAGAAGAAGAAAATCATATACAATTAAGGATAGGCAAAGATTCGATTGTTTTATATATTCGCGTAATTTCCAGTACTGAGGTAGGAAGAGGTCTTGGAAATTATGTTTTATCGACCCACTTTCCACCGAAGCTTATTTCCGATAACGCGGATATGTGGCGAGCCTATCATAGATTCGATGTTATTAAAATTTTGGATCTTACGACTTACATCGTGTAATGCTTCACCATTAACACAACAAATTTCCCATGTTTAGTTAATTTTAACTTTATCTCTATGAATGTTAGTTATATTCTACTCTGAAGGGTCTTCAAAATAACGAGATGTTAATCGAGCGCTCCTGTAGCCCTCACATGCGTTTCATCCACTGATGAGCTTTGAGCTTTCAGTGTCTTTCCCTGTAATTATTAACTGCATAGGCCATTAATGAAATACGTCTCGATGCCTCAGTAAGTAAATGTCAAGAGCGACGGCGGTTATTTTGCTGTTCAAATTATAGTTTCATTCGAAATCCGATGAAACTATATCTCTCAAAGACGACCTCTTGTTCTCGAAGTAAAATTATCAAATTCTTGTTTTTTACTCCATGCGGTATGGGATAATCCCTATATTCAACTTAATATTTGTATAAACATTTTGTATAAACTAGTCACGATAGCCATGTGGTTGGGTGGTCGGAATATTGAGCCTCTCGACGACCTCGCCGATCAAGCCTCGACGAACTCTATCTACCTCTGTATTGGAATTGCGTGGAGATATTTATATTTATTTATTTGTATAAACATCCACGAACTGGGTACAAATACTCTTGTTCATCGTACAAATATTTCTTCCTGGCGGTATTAGAATACGAAAGAAGCTATAAGGTATCCATTATGAACTAATTATTTGTATAAATTATTAATATAAAATTTCTGCAAGCGAAAGTAATAACAAATATGACATTTGACGATCTCCGCGACGAGTTTCATTGTGTTGTTTTTTTTTTTAGTTTTTTTTTGTCATTGTTTTGTGAGTCTGAGGTCATGGATCGACTTTGTAATAGGTCAATTTTAAAAAGTACTATCTCTACATTTTCTCGGATCTGGGTGTTTGTGGTTACTGATTTTTTTGGAATCAGGGAAATGCATGTTATTGTGTTCCAATCTGCGTTATATGTATTTATGTATTTATAAAAGAAATATTCTATGTACTTATGAATATATTTAAATACAGTTACAGCAGTAGTCTCATATGACATAGTTTATTTTTCAGCTTTTTCGTATTAAGTTTATTAATACTTTATTTATAGAAACCAAACTGTCTATATACAATACCAATTAACTAAAAACTATAGTCGCCCTCGTGGAACTGTACCAAGAAAGCCGGCAGCATTTCCAAGTTGACTAGAATTAACCGTTGAGCGAGAAAAGAACGGGCCCTCTTGTCACCAGCTGCTACGTTTATGTTTCCATCCCTCCAGCGAGTGATCGGAATCTTTGCAGCCTTTCCTCTTTTTCAGTCCTAGCTCCTTTAGTGTTATGAACGTACATGGTTGCGAGTGATTACTTCCCACCGGTTCAAAAATGAGTAATCTCTTAGCAATCTTATACATGTTTTAGCAATTTTGATCCTTGATTTTACACAAAAATTTTATGTATATGCTAATGGGACTTGATTTTCGTACTTTTCTGAATACACTGTAAGGGTAAAAAAAAAGTCACGATATACGAGTGATTGGGTGATTGGAATTGGACCCGAGTCTCGATCCCAATGTGATGAGCTCGTACCTATGGGGTTCCTCAAAAACAGATGCACGTTTTGTATCATTGGCTTGGACATAAAAACAGCGACAGGTTCACCACTGTATTTTTTTATATAAAACTAATTAATTTAAGTAATTTTTTGTTTAATTTTCACTATAAGGACGAAATAAGAAGGTAAATTCTGTTTCCGTGAAATTCGTGTCCAATATCAGCTCAATTGCGTTCCAATGCTTTAAACGGTGTATACTAAAATAACCCATATCCGTTCAGCGCTCATTTCCCCCGCTTCGAGAGAAGCAGATTTAAAATAGACCATGCACTTATGTAATTAAGCTTCAAATTCCTATGCGATATAAAAATGTCCACTTCGACGCAGTTCAATATAATCAAACGGAACTGTTGGTAATCACTTGCGCTGTATTCGGCTGATTAATTGCCTTCGGAGACAGCACTCATATTGTTATTCATCCACTGGCGTATTAATTAAAGGCCTCTGCAGTTTGAAAATTTTAAGTAATTAAATCAATAAATACATAGATATGGACCACAACACAAACATTGCTTTGATCCCAGACTAAGTAGCTAGCTTTAGCTAAGTGCTTACTTATACACGAAAATAAAGGAGGTGCCACACTACCCACCTCCGAGACAAAGTAAAAATAGTTTCTTGTATTGACCCGTCCAGGAATCGCAGCAGGACCTCAGAGCACGCGCCATTTTGAAAACGGCACAGCCTAAGTATTTTGAGATTCTTCTTCTTTACAGCCCACATAACATAGGCCTATAACGTAGGTCTCACCCAAAGCTTTCCACAAAGAACGATATTACGGTACTAAATCAATGGTAGTTTTAAGAGTTTTCGTTGTTAGGTCTGTTTTGAGCTTTTTATAAGTACTTTCGTCCGATAATAACTGATGTATTTTTGAATTATAATCCGACGAGCCCATTACTACCGTAGCATTACCTTTTGTCTGCGCGGAGAATTGTAAGTTCCGTATTTTGTCTTAAACTTTTTAACGCTATATATTCATCCTTGGGAATTGGGAATCCTTCGGTTTTGGCACAGTACTTCGGCGTAACGATGATGAAACATCTATAGAAAATCAGGTATATAGGAAAAATACCCATACCCATCGTTACTTAAACGGTGAATCCCACCATCATCCATCACAGCTATCTACCGTCGCTAAATCTTTGTTTCAGAGAGCACGAGGGATCTGTGACAGTAAACACTTGGCCGCCGTGCTTCAGCTCGTCAAGCAAGTTCTGCACGACAACAAGCTTCGGGTTCCGCGCCTACGTCACAGTGACCGAGTGAAGCCGGCGACGGTCGAACGAGTGCCTGCTGTGTTACCATACATCAGAGGAGTCACTGACAAGATTGGCTATTTCTTAAAAACAGCTTCCATTAAGACATTTTACAAGCCTCCGAGAAAGATTAGTCAGTTATTACCATCTGTTAAGTGTAATATCCCTCTGGAAGATGCAGGAGTGTACAAGCTTGACTGTGAATGTGGTCTCTCTTACAAAGGACAAACTAAAGGATCTATAAACACTCGCGTTAAACAAAACATAGCTGATGTAAACGCTCTAGGAAGTCTGCTGTCTGTGATCACATTCTAAATGGGCCTTACCATTATAAAAGATTTGACAAGCCACATATTGTCGCGAAAGAACACCAATTCCTACCCAGGATGATCCGTGAGGCTATTGAAATTAAAAAAACATTCTAATTTAAATAGAGAAGATGGTTGGGTACTCCCACCTGCTTGGGATCCAGTCATTAATAAAATAAAATCCAAGACCAAGCATACCACTGCAAGACCTCAAGATACAGTGAGCACATTCTGCGTAATTCGGATCCAAAATTAATAAATAAAGTAGACGGTAGCCGGAGGTAGCTGTGACAGTTGGATGATCAAGACCTCAGTCCCCCCGTAACCACGAATGCTGTTAAGCATCCGAAACGTCGGGAATTTTAACAGTGGTAGAGCCACGCATCAGGTTTGGTTGTTGCAGGAATGGGCCGGCTAGACCGGGGAAGTACCTCTAACTTACAGAATACTGGCATGAAGTATAAGTTAAACAAACTTCTGCGTTTCGTCTGGTGAGTGCAGGCAACCGGAGGCCCACACACCCTCCTCCCCCAATTCGGGGGCACTCTAAGGCCGGCAACGCATCTGCTATGCCTCTGGTATTGGGGGTGTTCATGGGCGGCGGTAATCACTTACCATCACGTGGGCCACCTGCTCGTTTGCCTCACAGTTTGTTTCACAGGCAGAGTACTACTCACTACCAATTAGGCTAACGGGTCTGTTAAATCATAGAGCCATTACTACAGAATTAGCTTCCTTCCAATGCGAATAACATAAATTAACAGTAAATTGAAATGCCTTAAACAGCACCCACTCCAATGCGCTTCGAGAAAGACGTAACCGTAACTTTCACCGTTTTTTGGGACAATATGACAGGTGGTCAGCCTGTCATCGTCTTTATGTCTAAGTATACATACGTATTTAAAAAAATACTTAATGATACGAGCATACCATCTGGGAATCGAAGTCTGACTTAACTCGAATTCTGATCATTTAACTACTCGGCAGTTCCTAAAGGATCTTCTTTATTCAAATTCCAAATTGGATGTGGCGTGAAGATGTTAAAATAAATATCTTCACGCAATTCCCAATACAGGGGTAGACAGAGGTCTAGTCTAGACATTTAAGTACCTTCGACCCACCTTCCACCTAAGATGTTTTCGGGACAACGTGACAGGTGGTGAGCCCGTCGCCGTCTTTATGTCCAAGCGAACGATATAATTTGTACATAGGTTTTTAAAAAAACCCATTGGTACGGCCACTTGAGGATCGAACTTGGGTCTCTTGACTTGAAATTCCGACCACCCAACCACTCGGCTATCGTGAGTGAAGATATTTATTTACTATTTATAAAATCAAATAGTTTGTTATCTATTTAATTTTATGAATAATAAACAAATATCTCTCACGCCATTTCTTATACCGGAGTAGACAGAGGTTTAGACAATTAAGTACTTTCAACCCAACTTTCAACGAAGACATGATTTTTGAGATAATGCGACAGGTATTAACATGAACCTGTCGCCGTCTTTATGCCCAAGCCAACGTATATAAGTTTTAAAAGAAATACTCAATGATACGAGCCTACCACTTGGGGATTGAACTCTCGTCTCTTGACTCGAATACCCAACCACTCGGCTACCGTGAACTATAATTTAATTTTTAAAATATATAAATGTCAGTTGCTAAAGTGCACCGTTTAGTTTTTTTACTCCATTCCGAAGATGAGGCCGGTGTAGCGTGAGATCTGTGTTTTTTTATTTTTATCGCACAAAGCTTCCATTTTGTTGATTGATGTCTACAAAGAAAAATAAAATTTCGATTCATATCGTTTTCAAGTTCCTTGCTATTGAGTCTACTGCTATAAACGTATATCTAAAAACAATTATAACTCAAAAAATACAGTATAAAAATACAGCCAAATGGTCGGAGGATCGATAGGGATCGAATTCGAGTCAAGAGACTCGAGTAGATTCCTAGGCGGTAGGCTAGTACCAACGGGTTTTTTATATATATATATATATATATATATATATATATATATATATATATATATATATATATATATATATATATATATCATATATGATTAGTATACACACAAACATACTATATTTTGAATAGTATAAAATCTTCTACCTTCTAAACTAATAACATATACTATGCAAACAAAATATCATAAATTAATTTCTCATGATCATGTTAATACTTATACTAATATATTAAAGACCTTAGGCATTGTTACAACTTAAATAAAATTGGCCACTTAAGCAAAAATAACGGAGCCACTGGAGATTAGAAGTGCAATAAGCATAGTACATAAACTCGTACGAATCTCGGCTTCTGTGCCTATTTAAGCCGTATTTAACCCTAAATTGATTTAACAACCCTTTTATGTATTCAATGGTGAATGAAAGTACTGAAATGGATTTTATTATCAAAATTATTGAGAAATTGTTATATTCTCAGTTTTAATTTTTTATATTTATTATCCCTGTGCAGTTGCAAGAATGAACATTTATCTTTCCGAGAATGTAGTTAGAGGCTATTTAAGGCTATTTACCTCCTAAGAGACTAAGCTTCCAAAGTAAGCGGAATAAACGAAAATACTAGTAAAAATTTTCCGCTATTTAACTCATTAGTAATTTATGCTTGGGACATTATTATGTTCTCAGTATTAATTAATATTTATATTCTGAGTAATATTTTTTGCAGTGTCGTAGTCATTCAGTTACGTATGGCATGAAAGGAACTCTTTGATTTTCGACATAAGAAGAGAGATGGAAAGCCATAGAATGTTCATTTGTTATTTGTCACTTTGCCCCCTATCCTCGTAAGTTCTGGTAAAATTTGATAAAATTTTCTAAACATCTTTTTAAAAAATAATATCTTCACACCATTCCCAATATATGGGAAAACAGAGGTCTCGACAATTAAGTCTTTTCGACGAACTCTCCACCGAAGCCATTTTTTTGGGACAACGAGACAGGCGGTGAGTCTGTCTCCGTCTCTTTGTCCAAGCCAACGAAAAAAATCGTACATAAGTTTAGAAAACACCCATTGGTACAAGCCATGTGGATCGAACTCGGGTCACGTAACTCTAGACAGAGGTCTAGTCTAGACAATTAATTCCCTTCGACCCACCTTCCACCGAAGATATTTTCTGGACAATGTGACAGGGGGTGAGCCCGACGCCGTCTCAATGTCCAAGCCAACGATATAATTCGTACATAAGTTATTGAAAAACCCATTGTTACGAGCCTGTTACCTGGGGATCGAACCTATTTACCTAGATTGTCTACTTATTTCTTAAATGACATGTATGTACAAAGTACATGTTCCACAAGTTTCGTAATAACATACGTGAATGTACCTATATTTTATAGAATAAATTAGTAGAATTTAGAACGAATTTAGTAGAGTAGTGTGTATAAACACTAATTACGCTAACTTGGTCTTCGAAAGTTAGTCTCGGTCTACCTCGACACCTTTTAATATAAACTTTCGCGCTATATATTTTCTTCACCATTCGGCCTTCACTCATTCGCACATGCTTTTTTATTTTATAAAACCGTATTTAACTTATTATGTGAAAGAAAGGGCTCGTCCCATAGAGTGTTATTAGACTACAACAAACCGTAATGATATATACGTTTTGTACTCTTCTTACTTTTTCATATTTTCCGACCTAATTTGGTTCAGACAGAGGGAAGCCTCGTTTGAACTTCTTCCAAATATTCTAAGCAAATGAGATCTTTTAGTACAATATAGATGATATTTAAAGAGTCTATTAAAAAGTCAAGAGCCTGCCACCTGGGGATCGAACTTGGGTCAAGTTCGATCCCCAGGTGGCAGGCTCGTCGCTTGGATATAAAGATAGCGACGGGCTCACCACCTGTCACGTTGTCCCGTAAACATCTTCGGTGGATGGTGGGTCGAAGAGACTTAACCTCGGTCTACCCCTGTATTGGGAATTGCGTGAAGATATTTTTTTTTATAAAAGAGGTACTGAATACACTTACATAACAGTCTCTAAAATTCCACTGCAGGACATAGGCATATTCCGTAATTTAGGGTTAGTCATAATCGCTACGCTTAGAAAGCAGATTGCTCTACCAGATACATTATTTCAGACATAGACGATGCTCCATCACCGGAAAGTAAAGCTTTGGTTTAGTATTTTTAGAGATGGTTATCCGCCATCTTTCAAAAGCATGATATTTCCAACGCTGGAACAGCATTGGAAATATCTTGCTTTTGAAAGATGGCGCCTAAGTCGCCTTTCACCCACGGGAAGAATATTCGGGTGGCATATTCTTACGCCATAACCAAACGACGAAAAGAGGAGATACAATGCAGTATATTTCAAACCGTAACAAACATATTAATGTAAACCTGTAATAAATAGAAAAGATATATTTTATTAATCATTAGCGTGAAGCTAAATCTAAATATCAGTTAAGCAACATTACCAAGACACAGTCATTGAGATCGGAAGACGTCGTAGACTCGTCCTTATCCATTCAGCAAACATCCGCGTGGCTTACCCTTGACTGAGTACCGCTTGCGTGTATTCAAATAGACTGCAGCAAACTTAGCGAGGATAGATCTACGAGTACTGAATTTGCTTAGAAATTAAAGAAGAATTGTGGTTCCTATTGATTCTAGGTTGGAGGAGGTTGAAAATAAAATTATACTGTAATTTGCGGCTTAGAGGTCAGCCTAAATCTCTTGTCCTGAGATCTGGTTTCGAATATTAACTGGTTTTTTAAAGTAAAGTAATATATGAAAAATACAAAACATATAAATACTAAAAAAGTAAAGATATGTACGATGAACATAAATTTGTGACGGCAAAATGAGAAGCGAACTGAATAAATTGTCTACATCTGTGGTCAGTCCTGCATAGGAAAATGCATGAAGATAAAAAATTAAATGTGGTGGTGTGTGGTGGCACGCGTTAGATTGCTCATTCTCTATTCGAAAGAGGTTCTATTAAACAGCAAAAAATATTTCAAATATAACTCTCATTTATGTAAGAATGTGACCCAAATAATGAGATGATTCCTATAGTTGATTTGTTCCGACTAACTCCTTCATGTGTTTTTATAAATGTAACACTTGACGTGTAAGGTTTATCCTCTTCCAGTTTTTATATTTTTTTTTTGAATTAATTTTTGTGTATGATTTCATAAGATGATTAAGTAAAAAAGTTGTTGATCCCATACAAATCTTATATTAAAGCTAAAAAAATTACAAAAAATGGGTACATAATAGAGTTCCATAAGAAAGTTTTTTCATCGTAGAAAGAACAAAAATCTTATTTTTTTTATTATAATGTTATCTTTCAGTTATGTAATTTATGTCTTACTAATGACAAAAGGCTATTATAACTGTATATAATTCGATAGAATTCGAAGTGTAGTAGTGCCAGGGTTAGATTTCCGCTAGAAACAATTTACGTTTATGAGTATTTATGACTCATAATTTAAATGTTAACCTTATTTTCAAAAACTGAAACTGTCACCTTTCATACAAAAAAAAAGCAGAGCTCCACAAAAATAATTCGACGGCGAAGATTGTTTCTTTCTACAGATTGGAAACGCTTGTTCAATTTATGCAAATTTCTTTCAGCTTCAGCGTTCTATTTAATTATGACAATCCTCGGCGCCAATTTCTCTTTTGTCCTGATTTGTTCTTTAATTTAAGACACGGGAAATCTTATCTCTACCATTGTAAGGCTCGGGTGAGGTTTGTGACATTGATTTTTTATTCATAGTCACGATAGCTGAATGGCTGGATGATCGGATTTAGAGTGGAGAGACCCGAGTACGAACCTCTCGCTCATACCAAGGAGTTTTTCAAAACTTATGTGCGATTTATGTCGTTGATAGGACATAAAGTCGGCGACTGGCTGTCTGGGGAACATGAAGTCGGCCCCGTCTTGATGTCCTGAACAATCTTTAGTGAAAGGTGAATTGAAAAGACTTAACTGATAAGACTTACCTATCCCACTATTTGTAATATGCTTGAAAATCTCTCGCATAGGGCGTCTCATAAATATTCACTTTCTACTACTTTAGTGCTAAAAAAATTAGGAACTTTCTTAAAGAAAATTTAGACACAGCTGCCTGTCACCAATTACATCCATTTGGTTTTATGTTTAACAAAATGGATATCGCACAATCTATCGACTATTTCATTCATTTAAGACTTTTCTCTTATTAATTTGTAACGACAACCACAGGTAGAAAGGAATGTCGTTAATCTTATGCTGATAGGACTGTCAGACACAAAAGAAATAACTGCAAACTAAGCTATTATATGTGTTAGACCATATGTTAGACCATATCATATATGTTAGACCTATGTTTGAATGTTTATATGAATATTTACTATTGGGGTCAAGAGTACTCGGATATCTTAAAGTATATGCTCGTATGAAGATTCTGATAAATTTGAATGAAACGAAAGAGATATGCAAGTATCGTGACACTTGGCGGTCTGTTCTCTCTGGCTAATACTTAAAAAAAGATTAAAAACTCTTCTATGTGCGCTCAAAAACACTCAAAACGATTTGCGTTGCTGTAATCGAAGAGCGGCTTTGAGAAGACCTGACTTTCTGTTGCCTTTACTACGTCTGTAGAACGATTACACTGGCAAGTATATTTAAATGAAAACTATAGTGCGGCCAATGTTTATTTTCTTTGACGGGGAGGTGTGCTGTAGTAATTGCAGAGTGTTGCTGTTTAATAAACTTCTAACATTGATGCAAAATTATGACTCATTCGATTGACTATAGCCGATCGATTGAGTTAGTTCCCCAGATGGCAGGCCCGTACCAATGGGGTTTTCAAAACCTATGTACGTTTCATATCGTTCGCTTGGACATAAAGACGACAACGGGCTCACCACCTGTCACGTGGTCCCGAAAATATCTTCGGTGGAAGGTGGCTCGTAAGGACTTGATTGTGTGGAAATCTGTTTAGATGTTTCTGTTCCGTGAAGATATTATTTGGAAATATATGGAAGTTCCTTGTAGCGAATCAATAACCTCCTGTTATCAAAATCCGTTTAAATTTATAAGGAATTTATCTTTTCGGAAGGAGGCTTCGCAAAAAAGCAGCAAGTGGGCGCCAATCTAGCAGCTGGTTTGCTCACTCGTTCAACAACGACACCGCTCTCATGGATTACTTTTAAATTTTAAGTATTGCGTTTAATTTGGACTTCAGTTGTATTTATATTCGATATTTGTAGGTAAACTAAAGTTTCGAAATCTTTCCCTCGTTATTTCGCGTTTCAAAGGTTCTCAGCAAAGAAATGGTTGCAGGCAATCGTGAATGCACTGACTAGTGTATATAAATGAAACTTTTCATTGCAACTGGAAAATAAACGTATTTTATCAAAGTGAACCAACTGTTCATTCTTACAATTAAATATAGTTAAATGTAACTTTTATACAGATAATATATGTACATTACGGCAAAGTCCTTGTGCCAGAAAAGTCGACCAGTTAGGCCTCCACGGGCTTTTTTTCCAAAATAATGAAACTAAACTTATAAAATTTACATGAAAAACAATATATAAATATCTTCACGCTATTCCCAATACAGGGGTCTACCCCTCAGACCCTACAGAGGTCTAGCCTAGACAATTAAGTCCCTTCGACCCACCTTCCACCGAAGATATTTTCGGGACAACGTGACTGGTGGTGAGCCCGTCGCTGTCTTTAAGTTCAAGCCAACTATATAATTTGAATATAGGTTTTTTTTTAGAAAATCCCATTAGTACGAGCCTGCCATCTGGGGATCGAACTCGGATCAAAAACAACATATCGTAAGTTAATTTCTTGTATTTATTTTTATTATGCAATTTTATTGATTTTTAAAGCATATTTATACTGAACTTAAAGATTTTTTTTTCTTTATTAAATTAAAGAGAAAAAAAATTTTTTGAAATTTTAATTTTATTACATTATTTTACGTGTGTAGTTTGTTTACATTATTAACCAAAATTTGTCTTTACGGGAATGTCATAAGAGGCGATTTAACTACTAAGCGATAAAGCTATCAAAGTAACCGATATAAACATCTAAAAAATAGCTTTTAAAAATTTCCAGGCAGGAAACGGATCGCAGTGTGAGCGCGACGGATCTGGTGCCCGTCAATAAGCTTGGCAAGCATGGCGGTTACGGTTAAGCGCCCACACCAAATAGGCACATATCCAACAGCGAAGGCCACTGACTTTTACAGGCCGTCAAGAAAGAAAGTATCTTATTTTTAACTCTATAACAATAAACAAAAGCAACCTCTTTTTCACTGTAAAAAAAACTTCATTTAAAATAATATTGTAATAAGTACAAAGTTTTTGACTGTAGAGAGACTAAAAGGCTGAGGGAGAGGGAGAAAGAGATAGTGTTAACCTTTATTTGTTCCGTAGTAAGTTGCATTGTCACATTACTCTCAAAACATGTAAGTTTTGGTCGAATGTATATTTTAGATATGTAATATTTTAGAGATTTTTCTACAGTATTCGTAATATGATCTAAAATCTTTTTTAACAGTTGTTATTAATATGCTTATGATTTTATCATAGACAAATCACAGAGCTTTAAATAAATTGTATGAGTTCATCTTCACGAATATCAAAGCGTCTACAAAACTGGAAACCTGGGCTGTCTATGAATTTCTTTCATGACAATTTTTTTATGTAATTATGTCTTTTTTTGTAATAGATACAATAAAAATATAATTTATCAACGAGATACATTCTAATTAATGTTAAACTGTAACAAATAGAAGATATTTACAATGGTAGAGCCACGCATCAGCTTTTGTTGTTGCATGAATTGGCCGGCTCGACCGGGGAAGTACCACGACCTCACAGAATACCGGCGTGAACTAGAAGTCTAACAAACTTCTGCGTTTCCTCTGGTAAGTGCAGGTAACCGGAAGCCCACACACCCCCTTCCCCCAATTCTGGGGGGGGGGCACCCCAAGGCCGGCAACGCATTTGCTATGCCTCTATTATTGCGGGTGTTCATGGGCGGCGGTAATCACTTACCATCACGTGCGCCACGTGCTCGTTTGCTTCCTTTTTCTATAAAAAAAGAGACATATCTCTTTTTTGCAACATATTGCAGTAATCGTTCGCGTGAAGCCAAATCTAAATACCAGTTAAGCAACATCACCAAGACACAGTCACCGAACTCAAAAGACGTCGTAGACTCGTGCTTATCAATTTCGCAAACATCCTCTTTGCTTACCCTTGACTGAGTACCGCTTGCGTGTATTCAAATAGACTGCAGCAAACATAACGAGGATAGATCTACCAGTGAATTGCTAAGAAATTAAAGGCGAATTGTGGTTCGTATTGATTCTTTATAGGTTGGAGAACCCGCAAATTCTATTCAAATTAAAATTCATTAATAAATTTATTAAAATTTTATTTCGTTCGTTTTGGTTCTAGATCAACCTATAATCAATGCGAACGAAATAAAATTATAATAGAAATTGCGGCTTAGAGGTCAGCCTAAATCTTGTGCTCTGAGTTTTGGTTTCGAATATTTACTGGTTTTACTAAAGTATAACAACAAAAAGAGTAAACATTTAAAAAAACACCCAATTGCCGAGTTGGTGGTGAAGTCTTAAGAAGCTTAGGTTGCGGGTTCGAGTCATGCTAGAGGCAAACATTTGTGTGATCAATATGGACGTCGGTACTCACGTCAATTATGTATATATTAATATTTTAAACGGACTGTGGTGGTTCTGAAATCGGTGACTGAATGGAGCCTTTAAATAAATAAAATAAATCCTCCTTTTTAGAAAGGATTTTGTCCTTATATTAAACAATAAATTCATAATTTTTAACTACAACTGTTATAAAAGAAGGCGCAATATCCGAGTAGTTGGGTAATTGTAATCCGAGTGGAGAAACCCGAGTTCGATCTCTAGGAGACACGCAGGGAAAACCAATGGATTCTTTCAAGAAAACTTGAGATGACCAAATCATGAGATGATTCCTTCATTTTATTTATTCCGACAACTCCTGCATGTGTTGTTATAAAAGTAACATTCTTCCTCCTCCAGTTTTTAGTAATTTTTGTGTATGATTTCATAAGATGATTAAGTGAAAAAACTCTATAGTTGTTGCTCCCACACTAGTTTTATATTAAAGCTAAAAAAATTCCAAAAAGTGGGTACATACTAGAGTTTCTTTAGAATGTTTACTTATTGTAGAATGATTTCAAATCTTATTTTTTGTTACTATGCTATAGAGATATACCTGTTATGTTATTTATGTCTTACTCGTGACAAAAGGCTAATATTTAAGGCGATTGTAATAAGTAGTGACATGGTTAGAATTTCGCAAGAAACAATGGACGTTTATAAGTATTTATAACTCATAACATAAGTATTAAAGAAAGGAAGGGCAAAATCGAACCCCATTTTCAAAAACTAAAACTGTCACGTTTCATATAAAAAATGTAGAGCTCCACAAAATAATATTCGACGGTGAAGATTGTTTCTTTCTACAGATTGGAAATGCGTGTTCAATTTATGCAAATTTCTTTCAGATTCAGCGATCTATTTAATTATGACAATCCTCGGCGCCGATTTCTCCGTCTATTGTTTAGTCCTGCTTTGTTCTTTAATTTAGGACTCGGGAAATCTTATCTGTGCCATTGTAAGGATCGGGTGATTTTCATTTTACATTAATTTTTTATTCATAGTCACGATAGCTGAATGGTTGGGTGATCGGAATTAGAGTGAAGAGACCCGAGTACGAACCTCTGGCTCATACCAATGTGTTTTTCAAAACTTATGTACGATTTCTGTCGTTGATAGGACATAATATCGGCGACTGGCTGTCTGGTGGACATAAAGTAGGTCCTGTCATGATTTCCTTATCAATATTTAGTGAAAGTTGAATTAAAAAGACTTAACTGATTAGACTAACCTATCCTATTATTTGGAATATGCTTGAAAATCTCTCGCCTAGGGCGTCTCATACATTTTTACTTTCTGCTACTTTACTGCTGAAAAAAATTAGGAACTTTCTTAAAGAAAATTTAAGAGACGTCTGTCACCAATTATATTCATTTGGTTTGATATTTTTCAAAAAGGATATTGCACAATCTGTCGACTGTTTCATATATATCTAAGACTTTTCTCTTATTAATTTTTAACGACGACCACAGTAAGAAAGGATGTTGTTAATCTTATGCTGATAGGACTCTCAGACACAAAACACATAACTGCTAAGCAACGCGTTCCATAACACAAGACTTAGTATTTTCCGTTCGTACATAAGCGGAATATTAATTGTTGTAGTAATTCGAGCTCGGTGCATGCGATCGTCCCGTTGGGGGATGCAGAGAGGGCTCACTGTCGCATCTTGTGCGAAAGATGGGAGTTAGTTTTGAAATCGCATTGTAATTTTTTTTAAATTGGATAAGAAAGGGACTTTTATGTTTGTCTTTTACTCATAAATTTTAGACCTTTGTTTGAATGTTTATATAAATATTTACTTTTGGGATCAAAACTACTCGGATACTTAAACGTGCTCGTATGAACATTGTGATAAATTTGAATGAAACGAAAGAGGTATGCAAGTATTGTGACACTTGTCGGTCTATTCTCTGTGGCTAATAAATATAAAATAAAGATTAAAAAACCTTCTATATAATCTCAAAAACACTCAAAGTGATTCGCGTTGCGTTCTGTAATCGAGGAGCGATTACACTGGGAAGCATATTTTACTAAAAACTGTAGCGCGGCCAATGCTTATTTCCTTTGACGGGGTTTTTCATTTTATTTGACAAACTGTAAAGGTGTAATTGCAGAGTGCTGGCGTTTAAAAAAACGTCCAATATCGATTCAAGACCCTCTTTTTAAAAATAAACGTTCGGCTGGCGATGCTCGATGACTTCAGTGGTCGAGTGTCGTACTGCAGTTGGTGCGTACGTCACTCGCCCACCGAACTCGTCACTGGCCAGTATCTGTCATCGCAAATATCGATC
This sequence comes from Sericinus montela, assembly GCA_029286605.1. Lineage (NCBI taxonomy): Eukaryota > Metazoa > Arthropoda > Insecta > Lepidoptera > Papilionidae > Sericinus > Sericinus montela. The sequence goes on along the minus strand of JAGSMR010000012.1, from coordinate 484,209 downwards.
ATAAGCACTATATGTAGTAGCATATAGCATAGTTTTTCTTTTAATGTTTGAATTTACCATCTCATTTCTGAGGTAAATCGTTTAATCCCAGTACTATTATATAACTGAGAAATACTTAAAATTACTTTCCAACATCACCGGAAGAAGCTTTGAGCTGTGAATAATGCTTTAGGGCGGGATTTTATTTTTGGTTCACGGTTTGAAGAATTTAATAAAACGAGGCCCATTGTATGTACGTGTACACCTACTTATATAGATAGTTATTTGATATTTCGTGTCTAAATGATCAAATGAATCTAATTTGAGTTTCGGTAAATAATATATTTTTATCTGTTATGTATCACGATAACTGTATGGTTGGGTGATCGGAATTAGAATCAAGAGACCCGAGTTCGACACCCTGGCTCGTAACAATAAGTTTTTCAAAGTTGTGTACGAATAAATCGTCTTCGTTGTCACAAAAATATTTTCTGAGGGTAGCGCTTTGAAAGGAATTTATTGGGTAGACCAATGTCTACCTTAGTATTTGCATTAAGATATTTTTTCGTAAATATCTCGAAGTTCCTTGTCCTCCTCCATAACCTCCTGTTTTCAAAGTCCGTTTAAATTTAAAATGCATTTATCTTTCAATGTTTTTTACGATCCCCAGCCCGGGAAGAGGCTTCGCAAACAAGCAGCAAGTGGGCGCCAATCTAGGAGCCGGTTTGCTCACTCGTTCAAACAACGACACCGCTTTCGTGGATTTCTTTCGCATCCTTTATGATTACTTTGAAATTTTAAGTATTTGCGTTTAATTTGGACTTCAGTTGTATGTATACACGCTTTTTTTTTTCGGGCAATTTATATTAATTAACGACTTTCGTGGACTTGTGGTGTGTACTCAGGTTTTCAAGGAACAACATCATACACATTGCATCGATCCTAAAATAGGTAGCTCACATCACCTGTCTGGGAACCGAATTGAACCTTCTATGTTTCGCAGTCCGCACCCACAACTATTAGGCTTTTGAGGCTATTACGATTTTATTAAAAATCAAACATTCGTACAAAATGGCTAGTAAAAGACCCAGTACAGTTTTCATAACGTTGAATATTTAATAGTGTTATGAGAAACGGAGGCCGTTATTAATTTTTATTGTAATAAATATCTGGAAATCGGAATGTTTTGCCGAAGCCGCAATACTTCAATTTAATCCATCACGGATTATTATATTTGAATGATCCAAAAATATTGAATAGTTTATGGACAGACCGCAATAGGCACTCGTATAGCAAAGAAATACGATATTCGGATCCCTAGTAATTCTGACGACAGTAAAACATGTTATTTTTGTTTGCGTTATTTTTGTAACATTGATTTATAGTAGTCGTTTATTGATAGTACTATAAACTATATTTGATTTATTGATTGATTGATTTGTAGCATTGATTTATAGTACTATATTCTATATTTTGTAAATAGATAAGGAATTTCAATGTAATGCTAAAATACGAAACGATGGTAAATCAAATTATGACAATCGATGGATGTAATATCAATGAATAAATGATTTTATTTGACGCATAAAAATCTACGACGACCTCCGTGAATTACCAGCGTGGACACCGGTATTCATATCTCTAAGGTCCTAGGTTCGATTCCCGGTCGAGTGATTATTGAAAACCATGTTTTCTACATTTTCTTGGACCTGAGTGTTCGTGGTACCATCGTCATTTCCGATTCCATAACACGCGTGCTTCAGCAACTCACTTTGGGGTCACAGCAATTTATGTGATGTTGTCCCTAAATATGTATCTAAAAATTACTTACTTATGAAGATAAGTAAGTAATTTTTAGATGTGCGTGAAGACGCACATTCCCTGACGGGGTAGCCAGAGAAAACAGATCGCAAAGTGTCACGATCCTTACATACCCCTTTCGCTTATTTCAGATTCATCATTTTCTTCATACATGCACGTCTCGGTATCCGAGTACCCTTGACCCTCCCCTCTTCGAGCAGTTAGCTTATGTGGTCTTCGAAAGATAGTGTCGGCCTACGTCGACGCCTTTTAATATCAACTTTCGCGCTGTATATTTTCTTCACCATTCGGTCTTCACTCATTCGCTCATCGTGTCCAAAACCATCGAAGCACGCCCTTATCAATTTCAGTGATAATGACATCTTTCAAACTTGATCTACTGCGAATCTCTTCGTTACGTTTTCGGTCAGCCAAGGTAACGCCGCACATTTTTCACGAAGAGACCGCATTTCCACTGCATTCAACTTACTTTTATGCTTCATCTGGTATACCCAGGTTTCACTGCCATATAACAAAGTAGGTACCAGCACTGCGTTATGTATTGTAAGGCGTGCACTATTCAGTACGCCTTGCCTTTTGACAAACGCAGTCAGGGCACCATTAACTTTCTTTCCGACAGCTACAATACAAGAATACAATTTCATTCACCAGTTCTAGACATTTCTGATCAACCCATATTTCACACTTCGTTCTTTCTTTGTCCTTTGTTTTATTAGCATCTAAAAATTAGTGACGGAAAAATGTGAATCGGACTGAATATATTGTCTACATCTGTGGTCAGTCCTGTATAGGGAAATGGATGAAGATAAAAAAATGTTATATGTAATATTGCACGCGTTAGATAACTCATTCTCTATTCGAAAGAGGTTCAATTAAACAGAAAAAAGCATTTCAAATGTAACTCGCATTTACGTAAAAACGGACCCAAATCATGAGATGATTCCTTTATTTGATTTTTTCCGTCTAACTCCTTCATGTATTGCTAGAAATGTAACACTCGACGTGTAGGATTTTCCTCTTCCGGTTTTTATAAATGTTTTTTGGTATTTATTTTTGTGTCCCGAAAATATTTTTTGGTGAAAGGAGGGTCAAAGGTACATAATAGTCTAGACTCTCTGTCTACTCAGAGATCTCTCTGTCTTCCCCTGTATTGAGAATAGCGTAAAGATATTTATATTTATTAATTTATAATAAGTAACTTTATTTTCAAAAACTAAAACTGTTACGTTTCGTATAAAAAATGTAGAGCTCCACAAATAAATAATTCGACGGCGAAGATTGTTTCTTTCTACAGATTGGAAAATCGCTTGTTCAATTTCTTTCTGCTTCATCCTTCTATTTAATTATGACAATCCTCGGTGCCAATTTCTCCGTCTATTGTTTTGTCCTGCTTTGTTCTTTAATTTAAGATACGGGAAATCTTATCTCTACCATTGTAAGGCTCGGGTGACGTTAATTTTACATTGATTTTTTTTTATTTTCATTTTATATACATAGTCGCGATAGCTGCATGGTTTGGTATATTACATTAGTTACTCATATATTTTAGACCTATGTTTGAATGTTTACATGAATTTTTACTTTTGGGATTAAAACTACTCTGATACATAATCGTGCTGGGATGATAAATTTTAATGAAACGAAAGAGGTAAGCAAATATCGTGACACTTGGCGGTGTGTTCTCTCTGGCTAATAAATAAGAAAAAGGTTAAGAAGCCTTCTATATAAGCTCAAAAACACCCAAAGCGATTTGCGTTGCGTTCTGTAATCGAAGAGCGACTTTGAAAAAAGCTTTCTGTTACCGTTACTACATCTATAGAACGATTACACTAGGAAGCATATTTAAATGAAAACTGGCGCGGCCAATATTTATTTCCTTTCACGGGGTTTTTCATTTTAATGGACAAACGGTAAAGGAGCGCAGTAGTAATTGCAGAGTGTTGGCGTTTAAAAAGACGTCCAAGATTGATGCAAGACCCCCTTTAGATTACAAAACGTTGATCCTTTTTGGTAATATAAAAAAATTAAACGGATGGCAAAAGTGAATTAAAATTATGATAGGACCTAAGTATTTGTTTTTATTTTTTTAAAGATTTCGGTCAATCTCATGGAGGTCCTCCTATACTGCGTGCCGAGAGTACTGCTACTCGGTGCTTCTCGACACTCAGCTGACCACTTTCGGCTGGCGACGCTCGAAGACTTTAGTGGTCGAGTGTCGTACACAGCAGTCGGTGCGTACGTCACTCGCCCACTGAAGTCGTCACTGGTCAATATCTATCCTAAGCACTATGTATAGTAGCATATAGCATAGTTTTTCTTTTAAATTTTGAATTTACCATCTCATTTCGAGGTGAATCGTTTAAGTATTATACTGAGACTGACTGAGAAATACTTAAAACTACTTTTCAACATCTTAAAATTACTTTTCAACATCAACGGTAGAAGCTCGAGCCGTGAATAATGCTTTACGGCGGGATTTTATATTCGATTCACGGTTTGAAGATTCTAATAAAATGAGGTCCATTGTATATACGTATACACCTACTTATATAACCTTCTGTGTTCGAAGTCCGTTTAAATTTAAAACGCATTTATCTGTTAATGTTTTTTTACGATCCGCAGCAGAGATCCGGGAAGAGGCTTCGCAAACAAGCAGCAAGTGGGCGCCAATCTAGAAGCCGGTTTGCTCACTCGTTCAAACAACGACACCGCTCTCATGGATTTCTTTCGCATCCTTTAAGATTACTTTTAAATTTTAAGTATTTGCGTTTAATTTGGACTTCAGATGTATTTATATTCTTTTTTTTTTCGGGCGGTTTACTCGTATATTATTTGACGACCTCCATGGACGAGTGGCGTTTATACAGGTTAAACAGGGACAACAACAATGCTTCAGTCCTAAAATAGGTAGCTAAATCACTTGTATCATGAAATCAGAAACAATGACATTACCACTAACATCCAGACCGTAGAAAATATAGAAAAAGTAGCTTCCTGTCTTCACCTGTCGGGGAACCGAGCTGAACCTGTGGCTGTTATGTTTCGCAGTCCGCACCCTAAACTATTAGGCTATTGAGGCTAATGTGATTTCATTAATTTTAATTTTAATTAAAAAGTCACGATAGCCGAGTTGTTGGGTGGTCGGAATTTCGAGTCGAGAGACCCGAGTTCGATCCCCAGGTGGCAGTACCAATGAGTTTTTCAAAAACTTATGTACGAATTTCATCGTTGGCTTGGACATAAAAGGCGGCGACGGGCTCACCACCTGTCACGTTGTCCCGAAAATATCTTCGGTGGAAGGTGGGTCAAAGGGACTTAATTGTCTAGACTTGACCTCTGTCTACCCCTGTATTGGGAATTGCGTGAAGATATTTATTTATTTATTTTAATTAAAATCAGAGATACAATCAAAACCGCTATTAAAAGACCCCTCCCTGCAAACAAACCACTGCCGTGAGAAAGATTTGCGATACTCGTAACGCCCGGGTGGTCTCCTTATCTATTTGTATATTTTATAATGTATTGTATAATCACCAATGCATTGTAAAAAAATAAACACTATTAGCAAGTCTTTAAACGTTTTGGCTCGGAAGTCGATTCAAACTTCTGGCACAATACCAACATAAAATAAAAGCTATTTTCAAATACGTTAGTTAAGTAAAATTAAATCAAATAATAGCTTAGGAAAAAATTCTAAATTTATCTTTAGTCTCATCTAGCTGGACTCAACTAACTTTACCTGTTAGATTTGGAGGTATCGGTATAAGAGAGGTTACAAATATTGCGCTGCCTGCTTTCCTTGCCTCCGTACACAGTGTTCATGATTTGTCACGTAAAATTCTTAAGAATGATTTGGACTTGACCTTTGCTACCGAGGCAAGAGAAGCATGGTTACGTCTCTGTCCCAGCGAGGATATTCCACTGAAACCTAACTCACAAAAACGGTGGGATATCCTGTTGGTTCAGAATGTGCAGAAATGCTTACTGAACAATTTTCACTGTAACAGAGACCGCGCCCGCTTTCTAGGTGTTTCGACAAAGGAATCCAGTTACTGGCTACATGCTTTACTATCAAGTAACCTTGGTACATTATTAGATAACGAAAGTTTACGAATAGCTGTAGGAATACGATTGGGAGCATCGATTTGTCAACCACATCGATGTCCTTGTGGCAGCGACGTCGACGGGTTAGGCCTCCACGGACTTTCATGCCAAAAAAATGCCGGCAGACTATCTCGTCACGGTTCCTTGAATGAAATCATCCGAATGGCTCTTGTTTCCATAAATATTCCATCGGTTTTAGAGCCTTGTGGAATATTTAGGGAGGATGGTAAGAGACCCGTCGGCTTGACTTTAGTCCCTTGGGAAAGAGGCAAAGCTCTTGTGTGGGACGCAACTTGCGTCGATACATTAGCGGCCTCTCATATCAAGGGTACTTCGATAAGGGCCGGGGCGGCATCAGAGGCAGCTGAATCGGGTAAATGGCGTAAATATGAGTCTTTGAAAGGAGACTATATATTTGTTCCATTTGCCGTAGAGACAATCGGTCCGTGGGGTCCCCGCGCGATGCAGTTTCTAAAGGAATTGTATCCGCGACTTATTGTTGCCGCTGGTGACAAGAGGGCTGGTTCTTTTCTTGCTCAACGGTTAAGTCTAGCCATTCAACGTGGAAATGCAGCCAGCGTTCTTGGTACCGTGCCACGAGGATTGGGGCTCTACGATTATAAAAGTTTTTAGTTAATAAGTATTGTAAATATTAACATATTTTTTTCTGTAAATAAAGTATTACAATATAAAAAATCAAATAATCTATTTACCGATACTTCTAACTTACATTACATCCATAGATCATCATTTTTAATCTGCCCCTCACCAAAAGAGACTCATAACTTATAGGCGGCGACAGACTCACCACCTGTCACGTTGTCCCATAAACAATGTCTACATTCCCATGCCCAATTCAGGGGTAGGCAAAGATCCAGACAATTAAGTTCTATAGACCCACCTTTGATTCCAACAACAAAACATTGATTCTAGCCTAGGAATCGAACCTGGATCTCTAGACACAAACTCCGATCTCCCAACCACACGACTGTCGCGACTTATTGACTGTTTTTACTACAGAGTTACTACAGTTTTCATAACATTGAATATTTACGAGTAATAGTGTTTTGAGGAACGAAGGTCGTTCTTTAATATTTATTTTAATAAATATCTGGATATCGGAAGGGTTTGCCGAAGCCGCAATACTTCAATTTAATCCATGATAGATTATTATATTTGGATGATTCATAAATATTGAATAGTTTATGGACAGACCGCAATAGGTATTCGTACAGCAGAGAAATACGATAGTCGGATCCCTAGTAATTCTGACGACAGTAAAAAATTTTATTTTAGTTTGCGTTATTTTTGTAACATTGAGTAATAGTTCTCCTACTTACTATGTACTATATTTTGTATTTATTTTAGCATTACGTGGAACTCTTACATATAGTTCCACGTAATGCTAAAATACGACACAATGGTAAATTAAATTATGACAAGCGATGGATGTAATATCGATAAATAAATGATTTGATTTGACATATCAACATCAAAGACGACTTCCGTGAGCGACTAGCGTGCACACCGGTATTCATATCTTTAAGGTCCTAGGTTCTATTCTCGGTCGGGTCAATATAAAAAATTACGTTTTCTACATTTTCCTGACCGGAGTGTTGTGGTGGTACCTGTGTGGTGGGGTACCTTTGTTGTTTCAAATTCCATAACACGCGTGCTTCAGCAAATCACTTTGGGGTCACAACAATGTATGTGATGTTGTCCTTAACTTTGTATGTATTAATTTACTTTACTCTATTTAAGAGTCACGACAGCCGAGTGGTTGCGTGGTCGGAATTTCGAGTAAAAAGACCCGAGTTTGATCGCCAGGTGGCAGGTTCGTACCAAAACCTACGTACGATTCATATCGTTGGCTTGGATATAAAAACGGTGAAAGGTGAAATCTTCGGTGAAAGGTGGGTTGAAGGGAATTAATTGTTTAGATTAGACCTCTGTATTGGGAATGGCTTGAAGATATTATATTACTACTAAAACTTCAAAGTTCTCCCTCGTGATATTGGGTTTCAAAGGTTCTCAGCAAAGAAAAGGTTGCCGGCAATCGTAAGTGCACTAACTAGTGTTTATATAGACGAAAATTTTCTGGGAACACTGGAAATCAAACGTGTTTTTATGTCATTCGGCAACGTCCTTTTGGTAGGAAAGTCGACGGGATAGCTCCACGAGCTTTCGTGGTAAAATAGTGTCAGCAGATTGTCTCGTCATAGTTACTTCAATGAAATCATCCCAAGGGCTCTTGTTTCCATAAACATTTCCTCAATGTAAGACCCTTGTGAAATATTTAGGGAGGATGATAAGAGACCTGTCGGCTTAGCTCCTTGGGAGATGGGCAAAGCTCTTATGTGGGACGCTACTTGCGTCGATACATTGGCGGCCTCTCACTTCAAGGGTACTTGGAAAAGGGCCGGGGCGGCATCAGAGATAGCTGTGTCTTTTAAAACTATGTATTTTATTTATTTTCCGCAAAGATGGTCGATCCGAGGGGTCCACACGTGATGCAGTTTTTAAATTGTCTTCGACTGATTAATAATCTTAAACAATTAATAAATTTCCCAAATGAGTTAGATAGAGTTATTGATGAATATACATACATATAGACGAACATAATAACCCCTCTTTTTTGAAATTGATTAATGATTTAGCGACTTCCTCAGCTTTTAGCGATTTTAGCGTAAAATTTACCATTATTTCAGACATAAATGAGAAAATCTGTATATAAAACCACAACATATGATACTATGTTTTGAAATTTATAAAATCTTTTTAGATATTATTGTTGATCTAAAGTAATTTACTTTAAAAGCAAATTATCGTAAATTAATTTATCATAATCATGTCAATATTTATTCAACAAATCTATCAAAGGCCCTAGGCATTGTTATAAAAACAATAGAATTGGCCGCTTAAGCACACATACAGGAGACACTTGAGATTAAAAGTGCAATAATAAGCATAGGAAAAAAGCTAAAAGGCTTTTGTGTATCTCTTTACGCTTGACTGGTTCATCGAAACTGATTTAAGTCTAAATTGATTAAACAACACTTTAATGTGTTCAATGACGAATAAAGGTACTGAAATACATCGAATTTTACATAGAAATTTCTGATTGGGACAACAATATGTTCTGGGCATTAATTTATTACATTTATTTTCGTGTGTAACTGTAAGGTTAAACATTTGTCATTCCGGGAATATCGATAGAGCCGATTTAAAGCAATGAAACTACTAAGAGACCAAGCTACCAAAGTAACCGTCTCGAGCACGACGTATCTGTTGCTACGATCGTCAATTAACTTGGCAGGAGTGGCGATTATGGCTAATCGCCCAAACAGAATAGGCTTGTATCCTACAGTGTAATCCACAGTACACAATTTACACACAGTACAGACTTTTATAGGCCGTTAAGTAAGAAAGTATTTTATTTTTGAGTAAACTCTATAGCAATGTGCGAAAGAACTAAAGGGATGTTGTTTATCTTATGCTGATAGCACTCTCAGTCACAAAACACGTAACTGATAACTAGGCAACGCGTTCCATTACAAAAGACTTAGTATTTCCCGTTCGTACAAAAGCGAATTATTAATAGTTGTAGTAGTTCGGAGTTGTCTGGAGATACAGGCTCGATGCATGCGATCGTCCCGTTGGGCGATGCAGAGGTGCTGTTAGCGTTCCTCACTGTCGCATCTTGTGAATGAGATCGGAGTTACATTCTAAATCGCATTGTAACTTTTTTTTAAAAATATCTTCACGCCATGCCCAATACAGGGGTCCCTTTGACCCACCTTCCACCGAAGATATTTCCAGGACAACGTGACAGGCAGTGAGCCCGTCGCCGTCTTTATGTCCAAGCCAACGATGAAATTCGTACATAAGTTTTTGAAAAACTCATTGGTACTGCCACTTGGGGATCGAACTCGGGTCTCTCGACTCGGAATTCCGAGCATCCAACAACTCGGCTATCGTGACTGTTTCTGTAACTGTGTAACTTTTTAAAATTGGATAATAAAGGGACTTTTATGCTTATATTAGTTACTCCTATATGTTAGACCTATGTTTGAATGTTTATATGAATATTTACTTTTGGAATTAAAACTACTCGGATAACTAAACGTGCTCGTATGAAGATTCTGATAAATTTGAATGACACGAATGGGGTATGCAAGTATCGTGATACTTGCAGTCTATTCTTTCTGGCTAATAAATATAAAAAAAAGATTAAAAAAACGTTCTATGTAAGCTCAAAAACACTTAAAGTGATTCGCGTTGCGTTCTGTAATAGAAGAGCGGCTTTAAACAAGAGCGACTTTCTGTTACCATTTGCATATTTGCATTGCAAGCATATTTAAATGAAAATTGTAGCGCGGCCAATGTTTATTTTCTTTGACGGGATTTTGAGTTTAATTTACAAACTATAAAGGTGCCACCTAGTAGTTGTAGAGTGTTGCCGTTTTAAAACGGCAAAACTATTTTAACCTGTTTTATAATAATAATATAATGTTTTATAATAAAAAAAAACAAATGAAAGACTAAGTGAATATTAAAAACATGAAAAGACTATAGCCAATCTATTGAGTTAGTTGTCCAGGTGACAGGATCGTACCAATGGGTTTTCAAAACCTATGTACGATTCATATCGTTGGCTTGGACATAAAGATGGCGACGGGCTCACCACCTGTCACGTGGTCCCGTAGTAAGGACTTGATTCTGTAGAAATCTGTTTAGATGTTTCTGTTCTGTGAAGATATTTTTTTAGAAATATATGGAAGTTCCATGTGCCGAATCGATTTGCAGGCAATCGTGAGTGCACTAACTAGTGTATATAGATGAAACTTTTCATTGCAACTGGAAAATAAACGTATTTTATTGAAGTGAACCAACTGTACATTCTTACAATTAAATATAAAAATAAAAATAAAATATCTTCACGCAATTCCCAATACAGGGTAGACAGAGGTCGAGTCTAGACAATTAAGTTTCTTCGACCCACCTTCCACCGAAGATATTTCCAGGACAACGTGACAGGCAGTGAGCCTGTCGCCGTCTTTATGTCCAAGCCAACGATGAAATTCGTACATAAGTTTTTGAAAACTCATTGGTACTGCCACTTGGGGATCGAACTCGGGTCTCTCGACTCGAAATTCCGACCACCCAACAACTCGGCTATCGTGACTGTTTCTGTAACTGTGTAACTTTTTAAAATTGGATAATAAAGGGACTTTTATGCTTATATTAGTTACTCCTATATGTTAGACCTATGTTTGAATGTTTATATGAATATTTACTTTTGGAATTAAAACTACTCGGATAACTAAACGTGCTCGTATGAAGATTCTGATAAATTTGAATGACACGAATGGGGTATGCAAGTATCGTGATACTTGCAGTCTATTCTTTCTGGCTAATAAATATAAAAAAAAGATTAAAAAAACGTTCTATGTAAGCTCAAAAACACTTAAAGTGATTCGCGTTGCGTTCTGTAATAGAAGAGCGGCTTTAAACAAGAGCGACTTTCTGTTACCATTTGCATATTTGCATTGCAAGCATATTTAAATGAAAATTGTAGCGCGGCCAATGTTTATTTTCTTTGACGGGATTTTGAGTTTAATTTACAAACTATAAAGGTGCCACCTAGTAGTTGCAGAGTGTTGCCGTTTTAAAACGGCAAAAACTATTTTTAACCTGTTTTATAATAATAATATAATGTTTTATAATAAAAAAAAACAAATGAAAGACTAAGTGAATATTAAAAACATGAAAAGACTATAGCCAATCTATTGAGTTAGTTGTCCAGGTGACAGGATCGTACCAATGGGTTTTCAAAACCTATGTACGATTCATATCGTTGGCTTGGACATAAAGATGGCGACGGGCTCACCACCTGTCACGTGGTCCCGTAGTAAGGACTTGATTCTGTAGAAATCTGTTTAGATGTTTCTGTTCTGTGAAGATATTTTTTTAGAAATATATGGAAGTTCCATGTGCCGAATCGATTTGCAGGCAATCGTGAGTGCACTAACTAGTGTATATAGATGAAACTTTTCATTGCAACTGGAAAATAAACGTATTTTATTGAAGTGAACCAACTGTACATTCTTACAATTAAATATAAAAAATAAAAAATAAAATATCTTCACGCAATTCCCAATACAGGGGTAGACAGAGGTCGAGTCTAGACAATTAAGTTTCTTCGACCCACCTTCCACCGAAGATATTTTTGGGACAATGTGACAGATGGTGAGCCCGTCGTAGCCTTTTTGTCCAAGCCAACGATATAATTTGTACGTAAGTTTTTGAAAAACTCATTGGTACGAGCCTGCCACTTGGGGATCGAACTCAGGTCTTTCGACTCGAAATTCCGACCACCCAACAACTCGGCTATCGTGACTTCGAATCTACAATTAAATATAGTTAAATATAACTTTTATACAGATAATGTATGTATATTACGTCTTATGGTAAAATCCTCGTGTTAGAAATGTCGACGAGTTAGGCCTCCACGGGTTTTCTATCCAAAATAATGTCGGAAGATTGATCTCCTCACGGTTACTTCAATGAAATCATCCGAAGGGCTCTTGTTTCCATAAACATTCCTTCAGTTTTAGAGCCTTGTGGAAAATTGAGGGAGGACGATAAGAGACCTGACGGCTTAGTCTCTTGGGAGATGGGCAAAGCTCACATCAAGGGTTCTTGGAAAAGGGCCGGGCGGTATCAGAGGCAGCTGTGAGACTTTTATGCAAAACTTTGTTTCTTTCATTTTCCGTAGAGACTATCAATCTGTAAGGTCCACGCTTTATGCAGTTTCTAAAGGAATTGTCATCGATTGAGTAATAATCTTTAATAGTTAAAGAATTTCCTAAGTCGGTTGGATAGAGTTATTGATGAACATAAAAACATATTGAAGAACATAAACACCCTCCCCATTTCGAAATCGGTTAATGAAAGCATACTGAAGCGTTGTCCACCTCAGCTTTTAGCGATTTCATGGCTTAATTTGCCATTAATTCAGAACCTAAATAAGATAAACTGTAAAAACAAAAGGTACTTACATTTTGAAATGTATAAAATCTTTTCAGCCATAATTTTTGGTCGAAACTTATAAAATTTACATTAAAAACTATATATCGTAAGTTAATTTCTAATATGCATGTTTACATTTATTCAGCTAATATATTAAAAGTCTTAGGCATTGTTATAACAACAGCAAATTGGCTGCTTAAGCAAACATACACGAGCCAATTGCGATTAGAAGTGCATAAGCACAGGAAACACGCTGAAAGGCTTTTGTGTATCTCATTACGCGTGGCTGGTCTATCGAAACTGTTTTAAACCTTAAATTGACTAAACAACCCTTTAATGTATTCATTGGCGAGTGAAGGTACAGGATGAAAGGAAATGGATTTTTATCAAAATTTATGATTAGAACAACAGTGTTTTGAGGATTATTTTATTACATTATTTTACGTGTGTAGTTGTAAGAATTAATTCAAAATTTTCTTTCCGGGAAAGTCGTAAGAAGCGATTTAACTACTAAGCGATAAAGCTACTAAAGTAACCGAGATAACCATCTTAAAAAATAGCATTTAAAAATTTCCAGGCAGGTAACGGATCGCAGTGTGAGCGCGAAGTATCTGGTGACCGTCAATTAGCTTGGCAAGCGTGGCGGTTACGGCTAATCGCCCATACAAAATAGGCACGTATCCTACAGCGAAGGCCACTGACTTTTACAGGCCGTAAAGAAAGAAAGTATCTTATTTTTAATTTAACACTATAACAATAAACAAAAGAAACCTCTTTTCATTGTAAAAAATATTTCATTTAAAAAATATTGTAATAAGTAGAAAGTTTTTGACTGTAGAGAGACTAAAAGGCTGAGGAAGGGGGAGAAAGAGATAGTGTTAACCTTTATTTGTTCCGTAGTAAGTAGCACTGTCACATTACTCTTAAAACATGTAAGTTCTGGTTGAATGTGATAATATTTTCTAGATTTTTCTACAATATTGGTAATATGATCTAAAACCTGTTTTTATAGTTGGAATTAATATGCTTATGATTTTATCATAGACGAATCACAGAGCTTTAAATTAACTTTTAAAGAAATTGTATGAGTTCATTTTCACGAATATCAAAGCGTCTACAAAACTGGAAACCTGGGCTGATGTATTTCTTTCTTGACAATTTTTTTATGTAATTATATTTTTTTGTGTACCAAGACAAACAAACACTAAAATCAGAAGACGTCGTAGACTCGTAATTATATTATCCGCAAACATCCTCGTGGCTTACCCTTGACTGAGTACCGCTTGCGTGTATTCAAATAGACTACAGCAAACTTAGCGAGGATAGATCTACGAGTGAATTGCTAAGAAATTAAAGGCGAATTGTGGTTCGTATTGATTCTTTATAAGTTGGAGAACCCGCAAATTCTATTATAATTTTATTTCGTTTGCATTGGTTTTAAATCAACCTAGAATCAATGTGAACGAAATAAAATTATGACATAATTTACGGCTTAGAGGTCAGCCTAAATCTTGTGCTCTGAGTTCTGGTTTCGAATATTTACTGGTTTTAATAAAGTATAACAACAGAAAAAGTAAAAATAAAAAAAAAACCGAAGACCTAATGGTGAAGAAAATATACAGAGCGAAAGTTAATATTAAAAGGTTGTTACCTCGACGGTAGACCGAGACTAACTTTCGAAGACCTTGTGAGCAAATTGCTCGAAGAGGGGAGGGTCAAGAGTACTCGGATACCTAGACATGCATGTATAAAGAAGATGATGAATCTGAAAGAAGCGAAAGAAGTATATAGAAATCGTGACACTTGGCGATCTGTTCTCTCTGGCTACCTCGTAGGGATTGTGCGTGAAAAAATAAATAAGTAAAAAATAAAAAAAACCGAAGACCTAATGGTGAAGAAAATATACAGAGCGAAAGTTAATATTAAAAGGTTGTTACCTCGACGGTAGACCGAGACTAACTTTCGAAGACCTTGTGAGCAAATTGCTCGAAGAGGGGAGGGTCAAGAGTACTCGGATACCTAGACATGCATGTATAAAGAAGATGATGAATCTGAAAGAAGCGAAAGAAGTATATAGAAATCGTGACACTTGGCGATCTGTTCTCTCTGGCTACCTCGTAGGGATTGTGCGTGAAAAAAAATAAATAAGTAAAAAAAAATAAAAAAAAAACACCCAATTGCCGGGTCGGTGGTGAAGTCTTAAGAAGCTTAGGTTGCGGGTTCGAGTCCTGCTAGAGGCAAACATTTGTGTGATGAATATGGAAGTCGGTACTCAAGTCAATTATGTATATATTAATATTTCAAACGTATTGTGGTGGTTCTGAAATCGGTGACTGAATGGAGCCTTTAACTAAATAAAATAAATCCTCCTTTTTAGAAAGCATTTTGTCCTTATTTTAAACAGTAAATTCATATTTTTAACTACAACTGTTTTAAAAGAAGGCGCAATATCCGAGCAGTTGGGTAATTGTAATCCGATTGGAGAAACCCGAGTTCGATCTCCAGGAGTCACGCAGGGAAGACCAATGAATTCTTTCAAAAACTTATGTAAGATTTACATCGTTGGCTTGGAGATAAAGCCGGTGACAAGCTAGCTAGCTGTCACATAAATAAATAATAATAAATAAATATCTCCACGTAATTCCCAATACAGGGGTAGACAGAGGTCTAGTCTAGACATTTAAGTCCCTTCGACCCACTGTTCACCGAAGATATTTTCGGGACAACGTGACAGGTGGTTAGCCCGTCGCCGTCTTTATGTCCAAGACAACGATATAATTTTTACATAGATTTTTAGAAAAACCCATTGGTACGGCCACTTGAGGATCGGTCTCTTGACTCGAAATTCCGACCAATAAACATTAAAGAAATGAAGAGCGAACTTTGTAACCTTGTACCCCAATATCAAAAACTAAAACTGCAACGTTTCATACAAAAATATGTAGAGCTCCACAAAAAAAATATTCGACGCTGAAGATTGTTTCTTTCTACAGATTGTAAAATCGCTTGTTCAATTTCTTTCTGCTTCATCGTTCTATTTAATTATGACAATCCTCGGCGCCGATTTCTCCGTCTATTGTTTTGTCCTGCTTTGTTCTTTAATTTAAGACACGGGAAATCTTATCGCTGTCATTGTAAGGCTCGGGTGATTTTAATTTTACATTTTTTATTATTCATAGTCACGATAGCTGAATGGTTGGGTGATCGGAATTAGAGTGAAGAGACCCGCAAACGAACCTTAGGTTCATATCAATGAGTTTTTTAAAACTTATATACGATTTCTGTCGTTGATAGGACATAAAGTCTGGCTGTCTGGTGGACATAAAGTAAGTCCCGTCACGATTTCCTGAACAATCTTCAGTGAAAGGTGAATTGCAAAGATTTAACTGTTTAGACTTACCTATCCCATTATTTGGAATATGCTTGAAAATCTCTCGCCTAGTGCGTCTCATACATTTTTACTTTCTACTACTTCTACTGCTGAAAAAAATTAGGAACTTTATTAAAGAAAATTTAGACGCCTGTCACCAATTATATTCATTTGGTTTGATGGTTTTCACAATCTGTCAAATCAACTATTTCATTCATTTAAGACTTTTTTCTTATTAATTTTAACGATAGCCACAGTAAGAAAGTGATGTTAATCTTATCCCGATAGGACTCTCAGACAAAACACATAACTGCTAACTAAGCAACGCGTTCCATTACACAAGACTTAGTATTTCCCGTTCGTACAAAAGCGGATTATTATTTGTTGTAGTAGTTCGGAGTTGTCTGGAGATACGAGCTCGATGCATGCGATCGTCCCGTTGGGCGATGCAGAGGTGCTGTTAGCGTTCCTCACTGTCGCATCTTGTGCACGAGATGGGAGTTAGAATCGAAATCGCATTGAAAATTTTTTAAATTGGATAAGAAAGGGACTTTAATGTATATATTAGTTACTCATATATTTTAGACCTATGTTTGAATGTTTATTTGAATATTTAGTTTTGGGATCAAAACTACTCGGATACATAATCGTGCTGGGATGAAGATTCTGATAAATTTTAATGAAATGAAAGAGGTATGCAAGTATCGTGATACTTGCAGTCTATTCTTTCTGGCTAATAAAAAAAATTTAAAAACCTTCTATATAAGCTCAAAAACACTTAAAGCGATTCGCGTTACGTTCTAAAATCGAAAAGCGGCTTTAAAAAAGAGCGACTTTCTGTTGCCATTACTGCGTCTATAGAACAATTACACTGGCAAGCATATTTAAATGAAAACTGTAGCGCGGCCCCTGTTTATTTCCTTTGACGAGGTTTTTTATTTTAATTGACAAACTGTAAAGGTGCCTCGTAGAAATTGCAGAGTGTTGGCGTTTTAAAAACGTCCAACATTCATGCAAAATTATTTTGAACCCCTTTTGTTATAAAAGAAAACAAACGAGAGACTAAGCGACTATTAAAACTATGAAATGACTATAGCCGATCCATAGAGTTCGTTCCCTAGGTGGCAGGCTCGTACCAATGGGTTTTTCAAAAACTTATGTACGAATTATATCGTTGGTTTCGACATAAAGACTGCGACAAGCTCACCACCTGTCACGTTGACCCGAAAATATCTTCTGTGGAACGTGGCGTGGATTCTGTAGAAATCTGTTTAACCCATTATTGGGATTACCATATACCACTACCATATTTTTTTGAAAATATATGGAAGTTCCATGTGCTGAATCTATAACCTCCTGTTATCGAAATCTGTTTAAAATTAAAAGGCATTTATCATTTGATGTTTTTCAAGATCTCCGGCCCAGGTAGAGGCTTCGCAAACAAGCAGCAAGTGGGCGTCAATCTAGGGGCCAAGTGAACGTGTGAGCAATCACTCGTTCAAACAACGACACCGCTCTCGAGGATTTCTTTCGCATCCTTTAAGATTACTTTTAAATTTTAAGTATTTGCGTTTAATTTGGACTTCAGTTGTAGTGGCAGTTTATATTATTTGACGACCTTCGTGGACGAGTGGTGTATACACAGGTTTTCAAGGGACAACAACATATATATTGCATCGACCCTAAAATAGGAAGCTAACTTCACCTGCCTGGGAACCGAACTGAACCTTCTATGTTTCGCAGTCCGCAACCTATTAGGCTATTGAGGCTATTATGATTTTATTTAAAATCAAACATACAAAACAGTTAGTAAAAGACCCCTGCCTGCATGATAAACCGCTGCCGTGAGAAAAATTATATATATAATAATAAATAAATACATATATTGGTAGCGACCACATGTAGTATGGGAATCGGAAACAACGAAGGCACCACAAACACCCAGACCCGAGAAAACGTTGAAAAAGTGTTTATTGACCCGACCGGGAATCGAACCCTGGACCTCGAGATGGCGACCCCCTGAAAACCGGTGTTTACGCCACTCGTTCACGGAGGTCGTCAAATAGTCTACTATACTCGCCACGCCCGGAAGGTCTCCTTGTCTATTTACTTTATATATTTTATAAAGTATTGCAAAAAATCGCCAATGTGTTGTAAAGAAAAAAAAACACAATTCGCAAGTCTTTAAACGTTTTGGCTTGGAAGTCGTTTCAAACTTCTGGCACAATGCCAACTTAAAAGAAAAGCGATTTTCAGATACCTGATTTAGTTTGGATTATATATTTTTTTCATTTCAATGTGCATCTTCGAAATATTTAAGTGAAATCAAATCAAATTATTTATTCACCTATACATGTAAATTACATTACATCTATAGATCATCATTTTTAATTTACCACTCACCAAAGAGACTCATGATTTATATTAAAGGCGGCGACAGACTCACTACCTGTCACATTGTCCCAAAAACAATGTCTTCACGCCATTCCCAATACAGAGATAGGCAAAGATCCAGACAATTAAGTCATTTAGACCCACCTTTCACCAGTTTTCGGGACTCCGTGAGAGCTAGATAGCCTGTGGCAATCTTTATATTCAAGTCAACGATATAAATAGCAGTTTGAAAAAAACATTGATACAAGTCTGGGAATCGAACTTGGATCTCTAGAGACGAACTCCGATCTCCCAACCACACGACTGTCGCGACTTATTGACACTTATTACTATAGAGTTACAGTTTTCATAACGTTGAATATTTAATAGTGTTTTGAGAAACGAAGGCCGTTCTTTCATATTTATTGTAATAAATATCTGGATATCGTAATGGCAAAATATTACGATATCCAGATCAATCAGAAGCCTCAATACTTCAATTTAATCCATGACGGATTATTATATTTGGATGATCCAAAAATATTGAATAATTTATGGACAGACCGTAATAGGAATTCGTAAGGCAAAGAAATAGGATATTCGGATCCCTAGTAATTCTGACGACAGTAAAAAAAATTAGTTTTGTTTGCGTTATTTTTG
The DNA here is from genome assembly GCA_029286605.1 of Sericinus montela. Taxonomy (NCBI): domain Eukaryota; kingdom Metazoa; phylum Arthropoda; class Insecta; order Lepidoptera; family Papilionidae; genus Sericinus; species Sericinus montela. Next base: position 464,870 of record JAGSMR010000012.1, on the reverse strand, counting down.
TAACATACTCGTTATTAATAAATACTATATTTTGTAAATAGATAAAGTTCAATGACTTGACTTATGTTCACGCAAAGTCCCTGACGGGGTAGCCAGAGAGAACAGATCGCCAAGTGTCACGATCCTTACATACCTCTTTCGCTTCTTTCAGATTCATCATTTTCTTTATATATGCACGTGACAGATGGTCAGTCAGACAGGCCAGATAAAGTTCAATGAATTGCTAAAATACGATACGATGGTAAATCAAATTATGACAATCGATGGATGTAATATCAATGAATAAATGATATGATTTGACATATAAACATCCATGTTTATGTTTTTGTAATGTACCTAGTCAGGTCATAAATTCTGTCACATGTTTAACATAAAATAATTAAAACAAGTTTATTCATTGTGTAACTATTTATAAACCAAAATGAACTTAATAAAACATAGATTCTTATGACACAAAAAAATTATTCAAAATGACCTCCGTGATTTTGAATACAGGCCTTCAATCTGTGCGGCCAGTCGTCTATCGCAGCACGAACGAGGTCCATGTCAATATCGGCGGCTGCCTTAATCAAGGATATCTTGAGTGACTCCAAATTGGGATGAGTCTTTAAGCACGCCTTTTCCTCCAAGTGTTGCCATACCTTGTAATCTAACGGATTCAAATCTGAACTGGAGGAGGGCCAGTCTTCGTGCCCGATGAAGTCGATTTCAAGCGCCGCTAGCCAGTCTTGTGTGCTCTTCGCTCTATGAGCTGGCGCCGAATCTTATTGGAATACCCAGTGCCTGTTATTGAACATGGTATGAGAAACAGGTTCTACAAGGTTCGTCAGGACTGTTTTTTGATACACAATTGCATTCGTTTTTACACCTTTCTCGCAAAAATGTTCCTCTGTTAAGCCCCAATATGAAACTCCCAACCATACCATGAGCGAGGATGGAAAATGACCTCGTTGGACACACGGAATACGGATGCTCGCTTCTTCACTACTGTGTGCGTTACCTTATCATTTTGTTTGTTGTAGCTCACTTCAACGGTAAAAAATTTTTCATCCGAAAAAAGCATTTCGATATTTTTTTCCGCGTACCGCTTAAACAAAGCGCGGCATATCTTCAGTCTCAGGTGCATTAGACGAGCATTCAAACAATGTCCTGGTTTTCTTCGATATGCCCGAAGCCCTAAGTCTTCATTTAACACCCTTTTCACCGTGGTTCTGCTTAACCCCATCTGAAGGGCCAACAGTTTCTGCTTATGTTTGGGATTTCTTTTGAATTCGAGCCTTCACAGCTTTTATCACTGCTGTGGAGTTCTAACAGACCGAGGGCGACCACTTCTTGACCTGTCAACTACACTAGAGTCTTCATTGTATCGTTTAATGGTACGATAAACGAATCTTTGGTTATATTCAAATTTTCCAGTATGTCAAAAACTTGAATTGGCGCGTAACCGCAACGATGCAACGCAATAACTGCAACACGGTCTTCTTTAAGCGTCCACTCTATATTTAAAATGTGTAAAATTCTAAAAACTATTTCTCCTTTTACCATAAAACCATCACGCAATGAAATATTGCAATAACAATCGCAAATAAAAATGCACACACGTCGAAAATGTTCAAGAGAAATGGATGTGTTAGTTGACACTGAGGGATTTTGAAAAAACTGTTAAACCAATATCAAATAACTAAATCATTTGAAATCGACGATTTATCCATATAAATTTGACGTTGAGCGAATGAGTGAAGACCGAATGGTGAAGAAAATATATAGCGCGAAAGTTAATATTAAAAGGTGTCGAGGTAGACCGAGACTAACTTTCGAAGACCATGTGAGCAAATTGCTCGAAGAGGGGAGGGTCAAGAGTACTCGGATACCTAGACACCTGTCAGGTAGTGAGCACGTCGGCGTCTTTATATCCAAGCCAACGATATAATTCGTAGATAAGTTTTTGAAAAACCCATTGGTACGAGACTGCCACCTGGAGATCGAACTCGGGTATCTGGACTCGAAATTCCGACCACCCAGCCACTCGGCTATCGTGACTTAATAAAAAAATAAGATTTGAAATCATTCTACAATAAATAAACATTTTAAGAAACTCTAGTATTTACCCACTTTTTGGAATTTTTAGCTTTAATATAAGACTGGTGTGGGATCAACAAGTACGGAGTTTTCATCACTTAATCATCTTATAAAATCATACCCAAAAATTAGTTAATACTCGAGGCGGCAGAGTGAGCATTTATAACAACACATGCAGGAGTTGTCGGAACAAATCAAATAAAGGAATCATCTCATGGTTTGGGTCACGTTCTTAAGTAAATGCGTGTTACATTTGAAATGCTTTTTGCTGTCTAATACAACCTCTTTCGAATAGAGAATGAATTATCTTACGCGTACCATATTACAGAAAGCGATATTTATATTTTCACTCGTTTTCAAGTACAGGGGTGGCCAGAGATGTAGACAATTTAGTCAGTCCGACCCATATTTCACCGGAACTTATTTAGGGACAACGTGACATCTAGCTAGCTTGTCGCCGGCTTTATCTCCAAGCCAACGATGTAAATTACATAAGTTTTTGATAGAATCCATTGGTCTTCGCTGCGTGACACCTGGAGATCGAACTCGGGTTTCTCCACTCGGATTACAATTACCCAACTGCTCGGATATTGCGCATTCTTTTAAAACAGTTGTAGTTACAAATTATGAATTTATTGTTTAAAATAAGGACAAAATCCTTTCTAAAAAGGAGGATTTATTTTATTTAGTTAAAGGCTCCATTCAGTCATCGATTTCAGAAACACCACAATCCGTTTGAAATATTAATATATAAAAAAATATCTTCACGCAATTCCCAATACAGGGGTAGACAGAGGTCTAGTCTAGAAGATTAAGTCTCTTCGACCCACCTTCCACCGAAGATATTTTCGGGACAACGTGACAGGTGGTGAGCCCTTCGCCGCCTTTATGTCAAGCCAACGATATTCTTACATAAGTTTTTGAAAAACCCATTGGTACGTGCCTGCCACCTGGGGATCGAACTCGGGTCTCGCGACTCGAAATTCCGACTACCCAACCACTCGGCTATCGTGACTATTAATATATACATAATTAAAGTCGGCGACTGGCTGTCTGGTAGACATAAAGTCAGTCCTGTCACGTTGTCCAGCACAATGTTCAGTGCGTTTCACTGAACAACTGGGTTGAAGAGACTTCATTGATTAGACTTATCTACGCCAGTATTAGGAATATGCGTGAAAATCTCTTGCATCTCAGGGCGTCTCATAAATTTTCACTTTCTACTAGTGCTGAAAAAAAAAATAGATGCTGCTGCCTGTCATCAATTATATTAATTTGGATCGAAATTTTTGAAGATGTATATACCAAAATCTATCGAGTATTTTATATGTTTAAGACTTTTCTCTTATTATTTTTAACTACAACGACAGTAAGAAAGGGATGTTGTTAATCTTATCCCGATAGGACTCTCAGACACAAAACACATAACTGCTAACTAAGCTACGCGGTCCATTACACAAGACATAGTTTTTCCTGTTCGTACAAAAATGGATTATTAATAGTTGTAGTAGTTCGAAGTTGTCTGGAGATACGAGCTCGATGCATGCGATCGTCCCGTTGGGGGATGCAGAGGTGCTAAATAGAATTATATATATATATATATATATATATATATATATATATATATATATATATATATATATATATATATATATATATATATATATATATATATATATATATATATATATATATATATATATATATATATATATATATATATATATATATATATATATATATATATATATATATATATATATATATATATATATATATATATATATATATATATATATATATATATATATATATATATATATATATATATATTTATATATATATATATATATATATATATATATATATATATATATATATATATATATATATATATATATATATATATATATATATATATATATATGTATATATATATATATATATATATGTAATTCCTATTGCGCATACCGCTTCAACAAAGCGCGGGATCTCTTCAGTCTCAGTTGCATTAGACGAGCATTCAAACGATGTCTTATTTTTCTTTGAAAATTCTCGAAGCCCCAAGTCTGTATTTAACACCCTTTTGACTCTGGTTCTGCTTAACCCCACCTGAAGGGCCAACAGTTTGTGCTTACGTTTGGGATTTCTTTAAATTCGCGCCTTCACAGCTTTTTTCACTGCTGGAGTCTTCTTCTGCTGGTCACTTCTTGACCTGTCATCTACACTAAAGTCTTCATTGTATCGTTTGATGGTACGATAAACGAAATTTTTGGTTATATTAAAATTTTTCAGTATGTCAAAAACTTGAATTGGCGCGTAACCGCAACGATGCAACGCAATAACTGCAACACGGTCTTCTTTAAGCGTCCACTCCATATTTAAAAATGACTAAAATTCTAAAAAGTATACAGTTTTATTTTCAAGAACAATTCGAAATTCGAATTCAATAAACTTTTTTGTGGCCAGCATTCTAAAAGACTCAGTAAAAGAGTGACAATACGTATGACCTGATTGTGTATATACATATTGAAAGTACTCTCTTCCATAAAGAGGCAGGAAAAACGAGGTTATGTTTTTATTTGATTTATATTGATAAATCGTCGATTTCAAAATCCCTTAGTGTCAACTTACCCGTCCATTTCTCTTGAACATTTTCGACATGTGTGCATTTTTATTTGCGATTGTTATTGCAAAATTTCATTGCGTGATGGTTTTATGGTCAAAGGAGAAATAGTTTTGCATTTAGAAGTGTTAAAATGTGTAAACGCTCTGATGGTCTAGTTGCTAGTGACCCTACCTTCGAAACTGAGGGTTGTGGGTTCGTATCCCGCTAAGGTCAAATATTTGTGAGATGTATATCAATGTTTCTACTCGAGATATTATTTATCATATGTATTTAAGAATATTTATCTTGGTAATAATTAAAAAGAAATCTTTTTATGTTACTACCATTTAAAACTGTTAATTTGGAATTACAAACAGACATTTAAGTTTTATTTATATGTATAAATTTACACATGTACATAGATACCAGTAAAAGTCCAATGCAGGAAATACACTATCATTCATACGGGATGGTTGACAACGCTTGGCAAGCGGATTGACTATCGCAGTACCAGGCATTTTGCAAATAAGACGCTGCTGCCTGTCACCGGTTTGCTGACCTTTGGTTTGGTATTTATCCTGATAGTTATGGCGGCATTTGTCGACAGCTGATGGCATTTACAAATTTATACCCTTAGTCGTCTCTTACGAAATCCACGGGAAGGCACGGAGCGGTGTTACGTATAACGGTATTACGCCGTAACTACACAGTATAATTCTAAAATAGTTTTAGAAAATTTCAACGTTAATCTTTGTAGTTAGCATTTTAACTAAATTTGGGTTCGAATCCTAGTAGTATCAAACATTTATCTTATGAATATGAGTGTATGAATGCACATGATTCATAAATACATACATACATCAATGTATAACATTGTTAGGGACAACATCACATACATTGCTGTGACACCAAAGTAACTTTGGTGTCACAGCAATGTATGCGATGTTTTATGGAATCGTAAAGCTGAAGCATGCGTTTTATGGAATCGGAAACAACGAAGGTACCACTGACACCCAGACCCAAAAAACTGTAGAAAACGATATGGTTTTCAATACTGAACCGTCCGGGAATCAAACCCAGTACCTCAGAGACATAAAAAACCAGTGTGTACCCCCCTCACAGAGATCACCATGGATGTTTATTTGTCAAATCAAATCATTTATTCATCGATACTATCAATCGATACATCGATATCCATCGATTGTCATAACTTATTTTGCCATCGTTTCGCATTTTAGCATCCCATTGAACTCCCTTACCTATTTACAAAATATAGTGGATAGTAAGTACGAGTACTTTAACTCAATGTTACAAAAATAACGAAAACAAAAATAACATTTTTTACTGTTGTCAGAACTACTAGGGTACCGAATATAGTATTTCTCTGCTCTACGAATTCCTATTGCGGTCTGTCCATAAAATAAAACTGAGACTTAGTGATTCACCTCAGAAATGAGATAGTAAATTCAAAAATTAAAAGAAAAACTATGCAGTGTTAATGATAGATACAAGTGCGATGATAAATATTGGCCCGTGACGACTTCAGTGGGCGAGAAACGTACACACCAACGGCTATGTACTTCACTCGACCACCAAGTCTTCGAGTGTCGCCAACAGAAAACGACCTGCAGACTGTCGATAGGTTCTCGAGTGGCCGACGAAATTAAGCGACAACTTAAAAATAAATAAAGACAAGTACATAGGCCATTAATAAATTTTTAGATACACTTTTACCTTTCGATTATTTTTTACATTATTAAAAGGTCTAAATGTTTTGTATTCAAAAGAGGGTCTTGCATCAATATTGGATGTTTTAAAAAGCCAACATTCTGCAATTACTACGAAGCACCTTTGTTTTATTTATAACGCAAAGTTTGTCAATTGAAATTAAAACCCCCTTCAAAGGAAATAAACATTGGCCGCGCCACAGTTTTCATTTAAATATGCTTTTCAGTGTAATCGTTTTATAAATAGACTGACGTAGTAATGGTAACTGGAAGTTTTTTTCTAAGCCGCTCTTCGATTACAGAACGCAACGCAAATCACTTTGATTGTTTTTGAGCTTATATAGAAAGCTTACTAATCTTATTTTTTTATTTATTAGCCAGAGAGAACAGACCGCCAAGTGTCACAATACTGGCATACCACCGTCGTTTCATTAAAATTTATCAGAATGTTCATCCCAGCACGATTATGTATCCATGTAGTTTTCATCCCAAAAGTAAATATTAATATAAACATTCAAACATAGGTCTAACAAACATGAGTAACTGATATAAACATTAAAGTCCCTTTCTTATCTTATTTAAAAAAGTTACAATGCGATTTCGGATTTAACTCCCATCTCGTGCACAAGATGCGACAGTGAGGAACGCTAACAGCACCTCTGCATCCCCCAACGGGACGATCGCATGCATCGAGCTCGTATCTCCAGACAACTTCGAACTACTACAACAATTAATAATCCGCTTTTGTACGAACAGGAAAAACTATGTCTTGTGTAATGGACCGCGTAGCTTAGTTAGCAATTATGTGTTTTGTGTCTGAGAGTCCTATCGCGATAAGATTAACAACATCCCTTTCTTACTGTCGTTGTAGTTAAAAAATAATAAGAGAAAAGTCTTAAACATATAAAATACTCGATTGATTTTGGTATATACATCTTCAAAAATTTCGAACCAAATTAATATAATTGATCACAGGCAGCAGCATCTATTTTTTTTTCAGCACTAGTAGAAAGTGAAAATTTATGAGACGCCCTGAGATGCAAGAGATTTTCACGCATATTCCTAATACTGGCGTAGATAAATCTAATCAATGAAGTCTCTTCAACCCAGTTGTTCAGTGAAACGCACTGAACATTGTGCTGGACAACGTGACAGGACTGACTTTATGTCTTCCAGACAGCCAGTCGCCGACTTTAATTATGTATATATTAATAGTCACGATAGCCGAGTGGTTGGGTGGTCGGAATTTCGAGTCGCGAGACCCGAGTTCGATCCCCAGGTGGCAGGCACGTACCAATGGGTTTTTCAAAAACTCATGTACGAATATCGTTGGCTTGGACATAAAGGCGGCGAAGGGCTCACCACCTGTCACGTTGTTCCGAAAATATCTTCGGTGGAAGGTAGGTCGAAGAGACTTGATCGTCTAGACTAGACCTCTGTCTACCTGTATTGGGAATTGCGTGAAGATATTTTTTTATATATTAATATTTCAAACGGATTGTGGTGGTTCTGAAATCGGTGACTGAATGGAGCCTTTAAGTAAATAAAATAAATCCTCCTTTTTAGAAATGATTTTGTCCTTATTTTAAACAATAAATTCATAATTTGTAACTACAACTGTTTTAAAAGAATGCGCAATATCTGAGCAGTTGGGTAAATGTAATCCGATTGGAGAAACCCGAGTTGGATCTCCAGATGTCACGCAGGGAAGACCAATGGATTCTATCAAAAACTTATGTAATTTACATCGTCGGCTTGGAGATAAAGCCGGCGACAAGCTAGCTAGCTGTCACGTTGTCCCTAAATAAGTTCCGGTGAAATGTGGGTCGAACTGACTAAATTGTCTACATCTCTGGCCACCCCTGTACTTGTAAACGAGTGAAGATAAAAATATCGTTTTCTGTAATATGGTACGCGTAAGATAATTCATTCTCTATTTGAAAGAGGTTGTATTAGACAGCAAAAAGCATTTTAAATGTAACACGCATTTACTTAAGAACGTGACCCAAATCATGAGATGATTCCTTTATTTGATTTTTTCCGACAACTCGTACATGTGTTGTTATAAATGCTCACTCTTCCGCCTCGAGTTTTTACAAATTTTTGGGTATGATTTTATAAGATGATTAAGTGATGAAAACTCCGTACTTGTTGATCCCACACTAGTCTTATATTAAAGCTAAAAATTTCAAAAAGTGGGTAAATACTAGAGTTTCTTAAAATGTTTATTTATTGTAGAATGATTTCAAATCTTATTTTTTTATTAAGTCACGATAGCCGAGTGGCTGGTGATCGGAATTTCGAGTCCAGATACCCGAGTTCGATCTCCAGGTGGCAGTCTCGTACCAATGGGTTTTTCAAAAACTTTTCTACGAATTATATCGTTGGCTTGGACATAAAGACGCCGTTGTGCTCATGACCTGTCACGATGTCCTGAAAATATCTTCGGTGGAAGGTAGGTCTAAGGGACTTAATTGTCTAGACTAGGCCTCTGTCTACCCCTGTATTGGAAATTGCGTGAAGATGTTTATTATGTTAATTATTATTATTTTTATTACTATGCTATAGAGATATGTCTGTTATGTAATTTATGTCTTACTCGTGACAAAAGGCTAATATTTAAGGCGACTGTAATAAGTAGTGACAGGGTTAGAATTTCGCTAGAAACAAAAGACGTTTATAAGTATTTATAACTCATTACTTAAATATTAAAGAAATGAAGAGCAAACTTTGTAACCTTATACCCTATTATAAAAAACTAAAACTGCCACGATTCATATGAAAAAAAAGTAGAGCTCCACAAAACAATATCTGACGGTGAAGATTGTTTCTTTCTACAGATTGGAAACGCTTGTTTAATTTATGCAAATTTCTTTCTGCTTCAGCGTTCTATTTAATTATTACAATCCTCGGCGCCGATTTCTCCGTCTATTGTTTAGTCCTGCTTTGTTCTTTAATTTAAGACACGGGAAATATTATTGCTGTCATTGTAAGGCTCGGGTGATTTTAATTTTACATTTATTTTTTTATTCATAGTCACGATAGCTGAATAGTTGTGTGATTGAAATTAGAGTGAAGAGACCCGAAAACGAACCTCTGGTTCATATCAATGAGTTTTTGAAAACTTATGTACGATTTCTGTCGTTGATAGGACATAAAGTCGGCGACTGGTTGTCTGGTGGACATAAAGTAGGTGCTGTCACGATTTCCTGAACAATCTTCAGTGAAAGGTGAATTAAAAAGATTTAACTGATTAGACTTACCTATCCCATTATTTGGAATATGCTTGAAAATCTCTCGCCTAGTGCGCCTCATATACTCATATACTCTCATACTACTTTACTGCTTAAAAAAATTATGAAATTTCTAAAAGAAAATTTAGACGCCTGTCACCAATTATATTCCGTTAGCGTTCCTCACTGTCGCATCTTGTGCACGAGATGGGAGTTAGATTCGAAATCACATTGTAAATTTTTTAAATTGTATAAGTTTATTTATATTTATCTTCACGCACAATCCCTTACGGGGTAGCCAGAGAGAACAGATCGCCAAGTGTCACGATCCCTACATACTGCAGATTCATCATCTTCTTCGTACATGCACGTCTAGGTATCCGAGTACTCTTGACCCTCCCCTCTTCGAGCAATTTGCTCACATGGTCTTCGAAAGTTAGTCTCGGTCTACCTCGACACCTTTTAATATTAACTTTCGCGCTATATATTTTCTTCACCATTCGGTCTTCACTCATTCGCTCAACGTGCCCAAACCATCGAAGCACGCCCTTATCCATTTTTGAGACAAGGTCATCTTTCAAACCTTCCATATTGCGAATCTCTTCGTTTCGCTTTCGGTCGGCCATGGTAAGGCCGCACATTTTACGAAGAGATCGCATCTCCACTGCATTCAACCTGCTTTTATGCTTCTTCTGGCATACCCAGGTTTCGCTGCCATATAACAAAGTCGGTACCAACACTGCGTTATGTATTGCAAGGCATGCACTTTTCACAACGCCTTGCCTTTTGATTAACGCAGTCAGGGCACCATTGACTTTGTTCCCGGCAGCGACACGACTGTCCACATCTAAATCACATCTTCCATCCCGAGAAATTGGATAAGAAAGGGACTTTAATGTATATATTAGTTACTCATATATGTTAGACCTATGTTTGAATGTTTATATGAATATTTTATTTTTTTATGAATATTTTATTAGTTTTGGGATCAAAACTACTCGGATACATTCATCGTGCTGGGATATAGATTCTGATAAATTTTAATGAAACGAAAGAGGTATGCAAGTATCGTGATACTCGGTATGTAAGGTCTATTCTTCTATTCTTTCTGGCTAATAATTATAAAAAAAGATTTAAAAACCATCTATATAAGCTCAAAAACACTTATAGCGATTCGCGTTGCGTTCTGAAATCGAAAAGCGGCTTTGAAAAAGAGCGACTTTCTGTTGTCTAACTGTTGTTAATTGACTAACTGTTGTGCCTCGTAGTAATTGCAGAGTGTTGGCGTTTTATAAACGTCCAATACTGATGCAAAATTATTTTGAACCCATTTTGATTTTAAAGAAAACAAATGAGAGACTAAGTGACTATTAAAACTATAAAATGACTAAATTCGATCGATAGTGTTCGTTCCCTAGGTGGCAGGCTCCCACCAATGGGTTTTTCAAAAACTTATATACGAATTATATCGTTGGTTTAGACATAAAGACGGCGACAAGCTCACCACCTGTCACGTTGTCCCGAAAATATCTTCTGTAGAACGTGGCTCGATTCTGTAGAAATCTGTTTAACCCATTATTGGGATTACCACATATACCACTACCATATTTTTTTGAAAATATATGGAAGTTCCATGTGCTGAATCTATAACCTCCTGTTATCGAAATCTGTTTAAAATTAAAAGACATTTATCATTTGATATTTTTCAAGATCTCCAGCCCAGGAAGAGGCTTCGCAAACAAGCAGCAAGTGGGCGCCAATCTAGGAGCCGGTCTGCTCACTCGTTCAAACAACGACACCGTTCTCGTGGATTTCTTTCGCATCCTTTAAGATGACTTTGAAATTTTAAGTATTTGCGTTTAATTTGGACTTCAGTTGTATGTATATTCGTTTTTTTTTGGGCAGTTTATATTATTTGACGACCTTCGTGGACGAGTGGTGTATACACAGTTTTTCAAGGGACAACATCATATATATTGCATCGATCCTAAAATAGGAAGCTAACTTCACCTGTAGGGGAACCGAACTAAACCTTCTATGTTTCGCAGTCCGCAACCTATTAGGCTATTGAGGCTATAATGATTTTATTTAAAATACAACATACATACAAAACGGTTAGTAAAAGCATGATAAACCTCTGCCGAGAGAAAAATGATATATATATAATAATAAATAATTACATATATTGGTAGCGATCACATGTAGTATGGAAATCGGAAACAACGAAGGCACCACAAATACCCCGTTGAAAAAGTGTTTATTCTACATTGACCCGACCGGGAATCGAACCCTGGACCTCGAGATGGCGACCCCCTGAAAACCGGTGTTTACGCCACTTGTTCACGGAGGTCGTCAAATAGTTTACTATACTCGCCACGCCCGGAAGGTCTCCCTGTCTATTTACTTTATATATTTTATAAAGTATTGCAAAAAATCACCAATGTATCGAATAAAGTATTGCAAAAAATCAAAAATGTCAAATTGTAAAGAAAACAAACACAATTCGCAAGTCTTTAAATGTTTTGGCTTGGAAGTCGTTTCAAACTTCTGGCACAATGCCAACTTAAAAGAAACGCGATTTTCAGATACCTGATTTAGTTTGGATTATATATTTTTTTCATTTCAATGTGCATCGTCGAAATATTTAAGTGAAATAAAATCAAATCACTTATTTACCTATATATGTAAATTACATTACATCCATAGATCATCATTTTTAATTTACCACTCACCAAAAGAGACTCATGATTTATATTAAAGGCGGCGACAGACTCACTACCTGTCACATTGTACCAAAAACAATGTCTTCACGCCATTCCCAATACAGAGATAGGCAAAGATCCAGAAAATTAAGTCATTTAGACCCACCTTTCACCAGTTTTCGGAACACTGTGACAGCTAGTTAGCCTGTGGCCATCTTTATATTCAAGTCAACGATATAAATAGCAGTTTGAAAAAAACATTGATATAAGTCTGGGAATCGAACTTGGATCTATAGACACGCACTCCGATCTCCCAACCACACGACTGTCACGACTTGTAGACACTTATTACTATAGAGTTACAGTTTTCATAACGTTGAATATTTAATAGTGTTTTGAGAAACGAAGGCCGTTCTTTCATATTTATTGTAATAAATATCTGGATATCGGAATGGTTTGCCGAAGCCTCAATACTTCAATTTAATCCATGACGGATTATTATATTTGGATGATCCAAAAATATTGAATAGTTTATGGACAGACCGCAATAGGAATTCGTATAGCAAAGAAGTACGATATTCGGATCCCTAGTAATTCTGACGACAGTAAAAAAAATTATTTTTGTTTGCGTTATTTTTGTAACATACTCGTTATTACTAAATACTATATTTTGTAAATAGATAAAGTTCAATGACTTGACTTATCTTCACGCACAGCCCCTGACGGGGTAGCCAGAGAGAACAGATCGCCAAGTGTCACGATGCTTACATACCTCTTTCGCTTCTTTCAGATTCATCATTTTCTTTATATATGCACGTGACAGATGGTCAGTCAGACAGGCCAGATAAAGTTCAATGAATTGCTAAAATACGATACGATGGTAAATCAAATTATGACAATCGATGGATGTAATATCAATGAATAAATGATATGATTTGACATATAAACATCCATGTTTATGTTTTTGTAATATACCTAGTCAGGTCATAAATTCTGTCACATGTTTAACATAAAATAATTAAAACAAGTTTATTCATTATGTAACTATTTAAAAACCAAAATGAACTTAATAAAACATAGATTCTTATGACACAAAAAATTTATTCAAAATGACCTCCGTGATTTTGAATACAGGCCTTCAATCTGTGCGGCCAGTCGTCTATCGCAGCACGAACGAGGTCCATGTCAATATCGGCGGCTGCCTTAATCAAGGATATCTTGAGTGACTCCAAATTGGGATGAGTCTTTAAGCACGCCTTTTCCTCCAAGTGTTGCCATACCTTGTAATCTAACGGATTCAAATCTGAACTGGAGGAGGGCCAGTCTTCGTGCCCGATGAAGTCGATTTCAAGCGCCGCTAGCCAGTCTTGTGTGCTCTTCGCTCTATGAGCTGGCGCCGAATCTTATTGGAATACCCAGTGCCTGTTATTGAACATGGTATGAGAAACAGGTTTTACAAGGTTCGTCAGGACTGTTTTTTGATACACAATTGCATTCGTTTTTACACCTTTCTCGCAAAAATGTTCCTCTGTTAAGCCCCAATATGAAACTCCCAACCATACCATGAGCGAGGATGGAAAATGACCTCGTTGGACACACGGAATACGGATGCTCGCTTCTTCTCTACTGTGTGCGTTACCTTATCATTTTGTTTGTTGTAGCTGACTTCAACGGTAAAAAATTTTTCATCCGAAAAAAGCATTTCCCGATATTTTTTTCCCGCGTACCGCTTAAACAAAGCGCGGCATATCTTCAGTCTCAGGTGCATTAGACGAGCATTCAAACAATGTCCTGGTTTTCTTCGATATGCCCGAAGCCCTAAGTCTTCATTTAACACCCTTTTCACCGTGGTTCTGCTTAACCCCATCTGAAGGGCCAACAGTTTCTGCTTATGTTTGGGATTTCTTTGAATTCGAGCCTTCACAGCTTTTATCACTGCTGTGGAGTTCTAACAGACCGAGGGCGACCACTTCTTGACCTGTCAACTACACTAGAGTCTTCATTGTATCGTTTAATGGTACGATAAACGAATCTTTTGGTTATATTCAAATTTTTCAGTATGTCAAAAACTTGAATTGGCGCGTAACCGCAACGATGCAACGCAATAACTGCAACACGGTCTTCTTTAAGCGTCCACTCTATATTTAAAAATGTGTAAAATTCTAAAAAGTATGTCGTTTTATTTTCATGAACAATTCGAAATTCGAATTCAATAAACTTTTAGCATTCTAAAAAAAAAATTTTTACTGTGTGACAATACTTATGACCTGACTGTGTGTATATACACTTACCGGTATAGACTACACCGAGACGACTATGGGTATAAATTTGTAAATGCCATCAGCTGTCGACAAATGCCGCCATAACTATCAGGATAAATACCAGACCAAAAGTCAGCAAACCGGTGACAGGCAGCAGCGTCTTATTTGCAAAATTCCTGGTACTGCGATAGTCAATCCGCTTGCCAAGCGTTGTAAACCATCTCGTATGAATTATAGTGTATTTTCTGCATTGGACTTTTACTGGTATCTTTGTATGTGTGTAAATCTATACATATAAATAAAACTTTGATGTCTGTTTGTAATCCCAAATTTACAATTTTAAATGGTAGTAACATAAAAAGATTACTTTTTAGAAAAAGTTCTGTCTGTGTATCTGTCTGTTTGTTCCGGTTACTCCCTGTAACGGCTCGACCGATTTTATCGGGACTTTAACTTGAAAAATAAAAACCCTTTTATTTTTTGCTTATGGAACAGTTAAATTAAGGATTAATTAACCTTTATTTTAGAAAAATAATTACGATTTCGCGTAAAATATTAAACTGTAGACAACCACTGTATGTAAGACCATAAAATTATAAATAGGTATTACTATAATGGTCTTTGAACATAAATATTAAGTTTTTGCACTAACAATATTCACCCTCAATAGAAAAATCGAGTGTAGTATATTTATCTTAATAAAGGTTCCAAAGCCATATTCGTCGTTCCTGAGCAGGGCACGTCAATCACTCTGATAGACTGATGCCGTTGTGCCGTAATGTTAGCGGGATACCATATTGACAATTTTAAGACAGGTCTCGAACATTATCTTAATGGAATTCTTCTAACGTAGGGTTAGGATATCTATAACTAAAATTTACTTTACTTACTTAACGTAATAAGACGATAGACGAGTTTTAGGGTGATCGGAACTCGATTCGAGAGAAGCGAGTTCGATTCCCATTTATGTACGATTTATATCGTTGGTTTGGATATAAAAAAGGTGACAGGCTCTACTTCTCATGTTGTCCCAAAATAATGCCTTCGGTGAAAGGTGGGAAAGGACCCACCTTAGCGGGAATCATTTTTTTACTTATGGGCGTATAATCTATACATATAAATAAAACTTTGATGTCTGTTTGTAATCCCAAATTTACAATTTTAAATGGTAGTAACATAAAAGATTACTTTTTAGAAAAAGTTCTGTCTGTGTATCTGTCTGTTTGTTCCGGTTACTCCCTGTAACGGCTCGACCGATTTTATCGACTTTAACTTGAAAAATAAATACCCTTTTATTTTTGCTTATGGAACAGTTAAATTAAGGATTAATTAACCTTTATTTTAGAAAATAATTACGATTTCGCGTAAAATATTAAACTGTAGACAACCACTGTATGTAAGACCATAAAATTATAAATAGGTATTACTATAATGGTCTTTGAACATAAATATTAAGTTTTTGCACTAACAATATTCACCCTCAATAGAAAAATCGAGTGTACTATATTTATCTTAATAAAGGTTCCAAAGCCATATTCGTCGTTCCTGAGCAGGGCACGTCAATCACTCTGATAGACTGATGCCGTTGTGCCGTAATGTTAGCGGATACCATATTGACAATTTTAAGACAGGTCTCGAACATTATCTTAATGGAATTCTTCTAACGTAGGGTTAGGATATCTATAACTAAAATTTACTTTACTTACTTAACGTAATAAGACGATAGACGAGTTTTAGGGTGATCGAAATTCGAGTCAAATTCGACCCCCCTGCTCGTACCAATGAGTTTTTCAAAGGTAATGTACGATTTAAATCGTTTATAGGAAATAAAGACGGCGACGGGCTCTTTACCTGTCACGTTATCTCGAAAAAAATCTAATTTTAAACATGGGAACCTAAATATCACTTATCTGAAATCGACTTATCAACGGAGCTTTTTTTGGAAAACGTGACAGATGGTGAGTCTACCGCCGTTTCAGTTGACAAGCCTACGTTGAAATTATTACCAAGATAAATATTCTTAAATATATATGATAAACAATATCTCGAGTAGAAACATTGATATACATCTCACAAATATTTGACCTTAGCGGGATACGAACCCACAACTCACAGCTTCGAAGGTAGGGTCACTAGCAACTAGACCATCAGAGCGTTTACACATTTTAACACTTCTAAATGCAAAACTATTTCTCCTTTGATCATAAAACCATCACGCAGTGAAATATTGCAATAACAATCGCAAATAAAAATGCACACACGTCGAAAATGTTCAAGAGAAATGGACGTGTTAGTTAACACTGAGGGATTTTGAAAAAACTGTTAAACCAATATCAAATAACTAAATCATTTGAAATCGACGATTTATCAATATAAATCAAATCAAAACATAACCTCGTTTTTCCTGCCTCTTTATGGAAGAGAGTACTTTTATACGTATATATATGTATATGTATATATATATATATATATATATATATATATATATATATATATATATATATATATATATATATATATATATATATATATATATATATATATATATATATATATATATATATATATATATATATATATATATATATATATATATATATATATATATATATATATATATATATATATATATATATATATATATATATATATATATATATATATATATATATATATATATATATATATATATATATATATATATATATATATATATATATATATATATATATATATATATATATATATATATATATATATATATATATATATATATATATATATATATATATATATATATATATATATATATATATATATATATATATATATATATATATATATATATATATATATATATATATATATATATATATATATATATATATATATATATATATATATATATATATATGTATATGTATATATATATATGTATATGTATATATATATATGTATATGTATATATATATATATATATATATATATATATATATATATATATATATATATATATATATATATATATATATATATATATATATATATATATATATATATATATATATATATATATATATATATATATATATATATATATATATATATAGGCAGGAAAAACGAGGTTATGTTTTGATTTGATTTATATCAGTCTAAGATAGGCATCTTAGACTACCCATAATATTTATGGGCAGTCTAAGATAGGCATCTTAGACTACCCATAATATTTATGGGCAGTCTAAGATAGGCATCTTAGACTACCCATAATATTTATGGGCAGTCTAAGATAGGCATCTTAGACTACCCATAATATTTATGGGCAGTCTAAGATAGGCATCTTAGACTACCCATAATATTTATGGGCAGTCTAAGATAGGCATCTTAGACTACCCATAATATTTATGGGCAGTCTAAGATAGGCATCTTAGACTACCCATAATATTTATGGGCAGTCTAAGATAGGCATCTTAGACTACCCATAATATTTATGGGCAGTCTAAGATAGGCATCTTAGACTACCCATAATATTTATGGGCAGTCTAAGATAGGCATCTTAGACTACCCATAATATTTATGGGCAGTCTAAGATGCCTATCTTAGACTACCCATAATATTTATGGGCAGTCTAAGATAGGCATCTTAGACTACCCATAATATTTATGGGCAGTCTAAGATGCCTATCTTAGACTACCCATAATATTTATGGGCAGTCTAAGATAGGCATCTTAGACTACCCATAATATTTATGGGCAGTCTAAGATAGGCATCTTAGACTACCCATAATATTTATGGGCAGTCTAAGATAGGCATCTTAGACTACCCATAATATTTATGGGCAGTCTAAGATAGGCATCTTAGACTACCCATAATATTTATGGGCAGTCTAAGATAGGCATCTTAGACTACCCATAATATTTATGGGCAGTCTAAGATAGGCATCTTAGACTACCCATAATATTTATGGGCAGTCTAAGATAGGCATCTTAGACTACCCATAATATTTATGGGCAGTCTAAGATAGGCATCTTAGACTACCCATAATATTTATGGGCAGTCTAAGATAGGCATCTTAGACTACCCATAATATTTATGGGCAGTCTAAGATAGGCATCTTAGACTACCCATAATATTTATGGGCAGTCTAAGATGCCTATCTTAGACTACCCATAATATTTATGGGCAGTCTAAGATAGGCATCTTAGACTACCCATAATATTTATGGGCAGTCTAAGATAGGCATCTTAGACTACCCATAATATTTATGGGCAGTCTAAGATAGGCATCTTAGACTACCCATAATATTTATGGGCAGTCTAAGATAGGCATCTTAGACTACCCATAATATTTATGGGCAGTCTAAGATAGGCATCTTAGACTACCCATAATATTTATGGGCAGTCTAAGATAGGCATCTTAGACTACCCATAATATTTATGGGCAGTCTAAGATAGGCATCTTAGACTACCCATAATATTTATGGGCAGTCTAAGATGCCTATCTTAGACTACCCATAATATTTATGGGCAGTCTAAGATAGGCATCTTAGACTACCCATAATATTTATGGGCAGTCTAAGATAGGCATCTTAGACTACCCATAATATTTATGGGCAGTCTAAGATAGGCATCTTAGACTACCCATAATATTTATGGGCAGTCTAAGATGCCTATCTTAGACTACCCATAATATTTATGGGCAGTCTAAGATGCCTATCTTAGACTACCCATAATATTTATGGGCAGTCTAAGATAGGCATCTTAGACTACCCATAATATTTATGGGCAGTCTAAGATGCCTATCTTAGACTACCCATAATATTTATGGGCAGTCTAAGATAGGCATCTTAGACTACCCATAATATTTATGGGCAGTCTAAGATAGGCATCTTAGACTACCCATAATATTTATGGGCAGTCTAAGATAGGCATCTTAGACTACCCATAATATTTATGGGCAGTCTAAGATAGGCATCTTAGACTACCCATAATATTTATGGGCAGTCTAAGATAGGCATCTTAGACTACCCATAATATTTATGGGCAGTCTAAGATAGGCATCTTAGACTACCCATAATATTTATGGGCAGTCTAAGATAGGCATCTTAGACTACCCATAATATTTATGGGCAGTCTAAGATAGGCATCTTAGACTACCCATAATATTTATGGGCAGTCTAAGATAGGCATCTTAGACTACCCATAATATTTATGGGCAGTCTAAGATAGGCATCTTAGACTACCCATAATATTTATGGGTAGTCTAAGATAGGCATCTTAGACTACCCATAAATATTTATGGGCAGTCTAAGATGCCTATCTTAGACTACCCATAAGTATTTTTTTCGGTCCTAATTAGTTTTCTAATATAAAGGTTAATGAATCCTTAATTTAACTGTTCCATAAGCAAAAAATAAAAGGGTTTTTATTTTATCAAGTTAAAGTCGCGATAAAATCGGTCGAGCCGTTACAGGGAGTAACCGGAACAAACAGACAGATAGACAGACAGTATTTTTTCTAAAAAGTTTTTTTTTGTTACTACCATTTAAAACTGTTAATTTAGAATTACAAACAGACATTTAAGTTTTATTTATATGTATATATTTACACATGTACATAGATATTAGTAAAAGTCTAATGCAGGACATACACTATCTTTTGTTCGGGATGATTTACAACGCTTGGCAAGCGGATTAACTATCGCAGTCACTGGTTTGCTGAATTTTGGTCTGGTATTTATCCTGATAGTTATAGCGGCATTTGTCGATACTGATGGCTTTTACAAATTTATACCCTTAGTTAACTCTTACGAGATCCACGGGAAGGTAGGAGTATTACACTTACGCTGTAACTACACAGTACAATTCTTAAATACTTTTAGAAAATTTCGACGTTAATCTTGTAATTAGCATTTTAACTAAACTTGGGTTCGAATCCTACTGGAATCAAACATTTCTGTTATGAATATGAGTGTGTACGGATGCAGTCGATACATAAATAGTTAATACATGCATACTTAAATGTATATATAGACAGGAACAACACCACATACATTGCTGTGACCCAAAGTGATTTGCTAAAGCACGCGTGTTATGGAATCGGAAACAACGAAGGTACCACTGACACCCAGACCCAAGAAACTGTAGAAAACGATATTGTGTTCAATACTGAATCGTCCGGGAATCAAACCCAGGACCTCAGAGACATAAAAAACCAGTGTGTACCCCCCTCACAGAGATCACCATGGATGTTTATTTGTCAAATCAAATCATTTATTCATCGATACTATCAATCGATACATCGATATCCATCGATTGTCATAACTTATTTTGCCATCGTTTCGTATTTTAGCATCCCATTGAACTCCCTTACCTATTTACAAAATATAGTGGATAATAAGTACGAGTATATAATAAGATAATAAGTAATAAGTAAGAGTGCTTAATGTTACAAAAATTACGCAAACAAAAATAACATTTTTTACTGTCGTCAGAATTACTAGGGTACCGAATATCGTATTTCTCTGCTCTACGAATTTCTATTGCGGTCTGTCCATAAATTAAAACTGAGACTAAGTGATTCACCTCAGAAATGAGATGGTAAATTTAAAAATTAAAAGAAAAACTATGCAGTGTTAATGATAGATACAAGTGCGATGATAAATATTGGCCAGTGACGACTTCAGTGGGCGAGGAACGTACACACCAACGGCTATGTACTTCACTCGACCACCAAGTCTTCGAGTGTCGCCAGCCGAAAATGACCAGCAGAGTGTCGATAGGTCCTCGAGTGGCCGACAAAATTAAGCGAAAACTTAAAAAAAATAAAGACTCAGGCCCATAATAAATTTTAAGATTCACTTTCACCTTTTGATTATTTTTTACATTATCAAAAGGGCTAAATGTTTTTCATTCAAGAGAGGGTCTTGCATCAATATTGGATGTTTTTTAAACGCCAACATTCTGTAATTACTACTGAGAACCTTTGTTTTATTTATTAGGCAAAGTTTGTCAATTGAAATAAACACTGGCCGCGCTACAGTTTTCATTTAAATATGCTTACCAGTGTAATCGTTCTATATATAGACTGACGTAGTAATGGTAACAGGAAGTTTTTTTCAAAGCCGCTCTTCGGTTACAGAACGCAACGCGAATCACTTTGAGTGTTTTTGAGCATATATAGAAGGCTTATGAATCTCTTTTTTTATTTATTAGCCAGTGAGAACAGACCGCCGAATATCACGATACTTGCATACCTCTTTTGTTTCATTCAAATTTATCAGAATCTTCATCCCAGCACGATTATGTATCCGAGTAGTTTCGATCCCAAAAGTAAATATTCATTTAAACATTCAAACATAGGTCTAACATGTATGAGTAACTAATATAAACATAAAAGTCCCTTTCTAATCCAATTTAAAAAAGTTAGAATGCGATTTCGCATCTAACTAACTCTAACGGCACCTCTGCGTCCCCCAACGGGACGATCGCATGCATCGAGCTCGTATCTCCAGACAACTCCGAACTACTACAACAAATAATAATCCGCTTTTGTACGAACGGGAAATACTAAGTCTTGTGTAATGGAACGCGTTGCTTAGTTGGCAGTTATGTGTTTTGTCTGAAATTCCTATCAGCATAAGATTAACAACATTCCTTTCTAACCGTCGTTATCGTTAAAAAATAAGAAGAGAAATGTCTTAAACATATAAAATACTCGAAAGATTTTGTTATATACATCTTCAAAAAATCAAATCAAATTATTATAGCAGCAACATCTATTTTTTTTCAGCAGTAGTAGAAAGTGAAAATTTATGAGACGCCCTGAGATGGAAAAGATTTTCACACATATTCCTAATACTGGCGTAGATAAGTCTAATCAATGAAGTCTCTTCAACCCAGTTCTTCAGTGAAACGCACTGAACATTGTTCTAGACAACGTGACAGGACTGACTTTATGTCCACCAGACAGCCAGTCGCCGACTTTATGTCCTATCAACGACACATATCGTACGACTTATATCGTACATAACTTTCGAAACACACATTGGTATGAGCCGGAGGTTCGAACTCGGGTTTCTTCACTCTAATTTCGAACCCAACCATTCAGCTATCGTGACTGTGTGTATAAAATGAAAATAAAAAAAAACCTATGTAAAATGATTGTCACCCAAGCCTTACAATGGCAGAGATAAGATTTCCCGTGCCTTAAATTAAAGAACAAAGCATGACAAAACAATAGACGGAGAAATTGGCGCCGAGGATTGTCATAATTAAATAGACCGCTGAAGCTCAAAGAAATTTGCATAAATTGAACAAGCATTTCCAATCTGTAGAAAGAAACAATCTTCGCCGTCGAATTATTTTCTGTGGAGCTCTACTGTTTTTTTTTTTTTTTTTATGAAACGTGACAGTTTTAGTTTTTGAAAATGAGTTACAAGGTTACAAAGTTTGTCTTCATTTCTTTAACATTTGAATAATGAGTCATAAATACTCATAAACGTCCATTGTTTCTAGCGGAATTCTAATTCTGGCACTTCTTATTACAATCGGATTATATACAGTTTAATAGCCTTTTGTCATTAGTAAGACATAAATTACATAACAGAAAGATAGCATAGTAATAATAAAAATAAAATTTTTGTTCTTTCAACGATGAAAAAAAATTCTAAAGGTACTCTAGTATCTTCCCTCTCTTTTTGTAACTTTTTTTATCTTTAATATTCTACACGTATGGGATCAACAACTATACTTAATCATCATATGAAAAAATACACAAAAATTAATACAAAAAAAACTGTAGGAGGAAAGTCCTACGTCGTACTAATCTACGTCGAGTGTTACATTTATAGCAACACATGAAGGAGTTAGTCGGAACAAATCAAATAAAGGAATCATCTCTTGATTTGGGTCACGTTCTTACGTAAATGCGAGTTACATTTGAAATAATTTATACTGTTTAATAGAACCTAGAATAGAGAATGGATGATCTTACGCGTACCAAAATACATAAAACAATATTTTTATCTTCACGCATTTCGCAGTACACAGGTGGACAGAGATGTAGGAAATTTAGTCAGTCCGATTCACATTTCACCGGAACTTATTTAGGTACAACGTGACAGCTAGCTAGCCTGTTGCCGGCTCCTCCAAATCAACGATGCAAATCGCACAAGAGTTTTTGAAAGAACCCAATGGTCTTCCCTGCGTGTCTGCTGGGGATCGACGTCGGGTCTCTCGACTCGTATTACAATTACCCAACTACTCAGATATCGCGCACTCATTTTCAAAACGTTCAGTCACCGATTGCTGAACCGCCCCGAACCGGAAGAAATATTAATATATACATAATTGACTTGAGTACTAACATACATATTCATCACATAAATGTTTGTCTCTAGCATGACTCGAACCAGCAAACTAAGCTTTGAAGACGTCTGTGCCAACTAGGCAATCGGCTGCTTTTAACTTTTGCTTGTCTATTTTTTATATTTTATTAAAACCAATTAATATTCGAAACCAAAACTCAGGAGACAAGATTTAGGCTAACCTCTAAGCCGCAAATTACAGTATAATTTTATTTGCAACCTTCTCCAACCTAGAATCAATACGAACCATAATTCGTCTTTAATTTCTTAGCAAATTCAGTACCCGTAGATCTATCCTCGCTAAGTTTGCTGCAGTCTATTTAAATACACGTAAGTAGTGCTCATTCAAGGGTAAGCCACGCGGATGTTTGCTGAATGGATAAGCACGAGTCTACGACGTCTTCCGACTTCAATGACTATATCTTCGTGATGTAGCTTAACTGGTATTTAGATTTGGCTTCACGCAAACCATTACTGCAATATATCTCTTTTATTTGCTACAGATTAACGCTAAAGTTACGGCATAAGAATATACCATCCCCTTTCTTCCGTTTCGTTTAGGAATGTCATTTGCTACCGGACGATGGTGGTGTAAAATCTCGAAAAATACCAAACCAAAATTGTAGAGACCAGTAGTTGCATCTAAGGTGCAGTGTGTCTGGTACTGCGATCACCAATTTACTTTACAGAGGGAGAAGAAGAGTACTATCACTCTATACAGTTCGTTGTAGTTTAATAATCTTTAACATGTTAAGTTAAATACAATCTTAATGCTTATAAAATAAGAACTTATTTTTAGGCTTCATAAAATATAATTCAATGTACGCTTTCTTAACACTTCTGTACACCATGCTTTTTTTAAATTTACGTATGTTATAATGAAACTTGTAGTGAAATTATATATAAAAAAAATAAGAATAAGAAACCTTAGATAATGCCATAAAGGCGAAAACGGTCAGATATTTTAATAGAAATAAATGTGGAATAAGTAAAAGTGAATTCGAATGTGTTTAAAGATGAAGTTCAACCAAGAGACAACAATCGTGAGAATTCATTAAAAAATATACTTTATCTAGTTAAGAAAGAAATAAGTAGACAGACAAGGTTTCTGGTTTTGTAGACGCTTTCATATTCGAGAAGATGAATTCTAACAATTTCTTTAAAAGTAAGTTTTAAAAGCTTTGTAATTCGTCTTTGGTAATATTAAAAGCATTTTAATAACACTATTACCAATACTGGGGAGGACTCTAGAAAATGCTATTACATTTAACCAAAACTTTTGTGAGTAACGTGACAATGTAACTAATTACGCAATAAATAAATGTAAACACTATCTCTCTTCCTCCCTGTCTCGAGGTGTGTCTGTTTTTTATTCTCTCTACAGCCAAACAAAATTTTTTATCTTACGCTATTGAAATATTTTGCTTCGTATTTAAAAAAAAAACAGGTAAAATGAAATTATGTATACAGCGAAAAGAGGTTTCTTTCGTATATTGTTATAAAATATAATGACAAATAAATACTTTCTTACTTAATCGCCTATAAAAGTCAGTGGACTTCACTACAGTATACAAGACTATTCTGTATGGGCTATTAACCCATACAGAATAGTCTTGTATACTGTAGTACTGTTTCAGTACCTTTATTCGCCTTTGAATACGTTAAAGGGTTGTTTAATCAATTAAGGCCTAAATACGGTTTCGATAAACCAGCCAAGCGTAATGAGATACACAGAAGCCTTTCAGCTTATTTCCTGTGCTTATTATTGCACTTTTAATCTCAAGTGTAATGTTTGCTTAAACAGCCAATCTCGTTGTTGTTATAACAATACCTTAAGCCTTTAATAAATCAGCTGAACAAATATTAACATAAATATGAGAAATTAAGTAACGATATTTCTTTAACATGGTATATTTT
Source organism: Sericinus montela (assembly GCA_029286605.1). NCBI lineage: Eukaryota > Metazoa > Arthropoda > Insecta > Lepidoptera > Papilionidae > Sericinus > Sericinus montela. The sequence goes on along the minus strand of JAGSMR010000012.1, from coordinate 438,980 downwards.
ATTAGTTTAGAACAAAAATAATATCTAAAAAGATTTTATATTTCTAAATATAGTATTTTATGGTTTAATGTACAATTTCTCATATTTTAGTCTGATGTAATGGTAAATTGAGCCGTGAAATCGCTAAAAGCTGCGCTAGAGAAAGCTTCAGTTTGTTTTCGTTATTCGATTTCAAAATGGAGGGTGTTATTATGTTCATCCATATGTGAGCATATTCATCAATAACTCTATCTAAGCCATTTGGGAAATATTTAAGATTTTATTTAATTACTCAATTGAAGATAATTCTTTTAGAGACTACATCATGCGTGTACCCCACGGATCGATTGTCTTTACGGAAAAAGAAAAAATATATAGTTTTAAACGACTCACAGCTATCTCTGATGCCACCCCGGCCCTTTTCCAAGTACCCTTGATGTGAGAGGCCGCCAATGTATTGACGCAAGTAGCGTCCCACACAATAGATTTGCCCATCTCTCCAAGGGACTAAGCCGTCAGATCTCTGATCATCCTCCCTAAATATACAAGGCTCTAAATCTGTGGAAATGTTTATGGAAACAAGAGCCCTTCGGATTAATTCATTGAAGTAACTGTGAAAAGACAATCTGCTGACTTTATTTTGGCACGAAAGTCCGTGGAGGCCTAACTCGTCGACTTTCCTGCCACAAGAACATTGCCGTAAGACATAATATACATACATACATACAGTGTCAGCTCCTTCCATTTGACCGTATCCAACGAATAGCGGCTCGAATCGTCGACGACCATGTTCTATCTAATAGGCTAGATCCCCTAGGATTGCGAAGAGATGTTGCATCTCTTTGGATTTTTACAAGATTTACTACGGGGAGTGCTCTGAGGAATTGTTCGGATTAATCCCAGCCGCTGAATTTCACCATCGAACCTTACGGAATAGTCAAAAATTCCATCAACACCATCTTGATGCTTGGCATTCCACCACAGTGCGTTTTTCGCGGAATTTTCTGCCACGCACTTGCACTTTATGGAATGTGCTGCCGTTTTTCCGGACCGATACGACTTAGGGACCTTGAAGAAAAGAGCCTATACCTTTCTCAAAGGCTGGCAACGCATCTGCTATGCCTCTGGTTTATCGGATGTTCATGGGCGGCGGTAATCACTTACCATCACGTGAGCCACCTGCTCGTTTGCCTCCCTTCACTATAAAAATACATTATCTATACAAAGGGAATACGATACATGAATAAGATATGTAACTAAATATTTAACTGTCATTATACATTTAAATACAGTTGGTTCACTTCGATAAAAATACGTTTGTTTTCCAGTGTTTCCAGAAAAGTTTCATCTAAATAAGCACTAGTTAGTGCACTCACGATTGCCGGCAACCTTTTCTTTGCTGAGAACCTTTAAAACGCGAAATAACGAGGGAGAGTTTTGAAGTTTTAGTAATAATATAATATCTTCACGCCAATCCCAACATACAGGGTAGACAGAGGTCTAGTTTACACAATTAAGTTCTTCTACCCACCTTACACCGAAGATATTTTGGGACAACGTGACAGGAGGTGAGCTCATCGCCGTCTTCATGTCCTAGCCAACGATATGAACCGTACATAGGTTTTTAAATTTCATTGGTACCAATGGTACCAACCAGCCATCCAACCAGCTGGGGATCGAACTCGGGTGTCTCGACTCGAATTCCAATCACCCAACCACTCGGCTATCGTGTACAGCTACCAATTTTCCAGATATGTACAAAAATGAAGACTGAAATAAATCAAGTGTAATTGTATTTTTACTTCATATGTACAAAATGTAGTAAATAGTAAGTACGAGTGTTTTAACTCAATGTTACAAAAATACCGCAAACAAAAATGACATTTTTACAGTCGTTAGAATTACTAGGGATCCGAATATCGTATTTCTCTGCTATGCGAATTCCTATTGCGCTCTGTCCATAAGCTATTCAATATTTTTGGATCATCCAAATATAATAATCCGTCATGGATTAAATTGAAGTATTGCGGCTTCGGCAAACCATTCCGCTATCCAGATATGTATTATAATAAATATGGAAAAAGGGCCTTCGCATCTCAAATAAATAAATTATATAAATATCTTCACGCAATTTCCAATACAGGATTAGACAGAGGTCTAGTTTAGACTATTACTTCAACTATCCTTTCGACCCACCTTTCACCGAAGATATTTTCGGGACAACGTGACAGATGACCCGTTGCCGTCTTTATGTCCAAGCTAACGATATAATTCATACATAAGTTTTTGAAAAACCCATTGGCACGAGCCTGCCAACTGGGGATCGAACTCGGGTCACTTGACTCGAAATTCCGACCACGCAATCACTCGGCTATCATGACTTAAACCTTTCCTGTTTCAAAACGCTATTAAAAATTATGGTAAAACGTTATGAAAACTGTAGTAACTCTATAGTGATAACAGTTAACAAGTTGCGATAGCTGTGTGGTGGGGAGATCGTGTCAAGACATCCAAGTTCGATTCCCAGGTGATAGGCTCGTAATAATATCTTTAAAAAAAAGCAACGATTTATATCGTTGGCTTGGATATAAAATGTTATAAAGATTAACGACGATGTTTTCAAAAGGTATTTAAGCATTGTACAGCGCCCTTTGGTTACAGCGTAAATAAAACACTGCCCCCTCCCCTCCCGTGGATATCATAAGAGACGACTGAGTATGGAAATGCCATCAGCTAGTCACAAATGGCGGCATAACCATCACGAAAAATACCAGACCAAAAATCAGCAGACCGCTGAAAGGCAGCAGCTTGTTATTTGCAAAATGTCCGGTACTGCGATCGCCAATCCGCTTGCCAAGCGCGGTGATTATGACAAACAATCCCGTACGAGTGATAGTCTATGTCCTGCATTGGACTTTTGGTACTTATGTACGTGTGTTAATCTATACATATAAATAAAACTGGAGTGCCTGTTTGTAATTCAAAAGTAACAGCTTTTCTGCTTTTTATTCATGGTAATAACATAAAAAGATTACTTTTTGGAATAAATTCTGTCTGTCTTTTCCGGCTTATCCAGACAGATTATCTGGACTTTATATTCAAAAAATAATAAGAGTTTCACGTTAGACCGCAGAAAAAGAATGTAATGTAAGATTATAAAATAATAAATAGGTATTAGTATAATGATTTCTGAACATAAATATTAAGTTTTAGAACTGACAATATTCACCCTCAATAGAAAAATCGAGTGTAGTCTATTTATCTTAATAAAGGTTCCAAAGCCATATTCGTCGTCCCTGAGCGGAGCACGTCAATCACTCTGATAGACTGATGCCGTTGTGCTGTAATATTAGCGGGGTACCATATTGACGATTTTAAGGCAGGTCTCGAACATAATCTTAATGGAATTCTTCTAACGTAGGGTTAGGATATCTATAACTAAAATTTAATTTACTTACTTAACGTAATAAGACGATAGACGAGTTTTAGGGTGATCGAAATTGGAGTCGAGAGAAGCGAGTTCGATTCCCTGGCTCGTACCAATGATTTTCTTTTTTTTTTTTTTCAAAACTTATGTACGATTTATATCGTGGTTACCTTAAGATGCTGACAGGCTCTCCACCTCTCATGTTGTCCCAAAATAATGCCTTCGGTGAAGGATGAGTTGAAAATACCCACCTTAGCGGGAAGTAATTTTTTTTATTTTTACTTAAGGGCATATAAAATAAATAGATAAATAGCAAGAGACGACATCACATAGATTGCTCCTATACCAATGTAAGCTATAAGACTCGTATTTGGAATCACATATAAAGAAGTTACCAAAATTATCCAGATCCGAGAAAATATGGAATAAATTATAGTTTAAAAAAAACTTTAAAACATGCTTTTTATAGACAACCGAACTAAAAAATAGAAAATAAATTTTTAATAAATTTAAATTAACAATAGCGTTAAAAATTTCAATAAATGTAAATTAATAATAGTGTGAATGAAAAAATATTTAAAAAAAAGCGTGGGGTGCTTTTTAAGGTAATATCAAAATGTTAATCACTCTACTCATATCTGTCAATAAATTTTTTATAACTATTGACACTATGCACTCCACGCTTTTTTCAAAATAAAATATTTTTTTTATTCTCACTATTATTAATCTATATTTATTGAAATTTTTAACGCTATTCTTAATTTAAATTTATTAAAATTTATTTTCTATTTTTTAGTTCGGTTTTCTATAAAAAGCGTGTTTTTTAGTTTTTTTTAAACTATTGTTTTTTTTTACTTTTTAGTTTTTTTATCAAATTGTGTATTGTCATCAGTCCTCATTAAACCTGGCCGTATAAAGCGGGTCAAAATCGCGCCCAAAGAAGTCGGTTACAAACATACATACATACAAGTGAAGCTAATATAAAGAGTGTAAAAAGTGGTTTTCTACAGTGAGCCGTCAGGGAGTCGAACTGGGGACCTCGGAGCTAGCAGCACTATAAACTTGAGCTAGCGACCCTCGGCTACTGAAATCGTCACTGGCCAATGTCCACACATACACGCTGTACAGTATTATTTATTTAAATTTACCAATTCATTTCTAAGGTAAAACATTTAATTAAAATTCATTGTTCAAAACTTGTACACAATTCACTTGATTTCAATTATTTATTAATTAACCGACCAGTTTCACCTTACGGCATCATCAGGGTATTAACAGAGCATATTACTAACATAAAAAATTGAATATTAGTAATAAGCTCTGTCAATACCCTGATGATGCCGTAAGGTGAAACCGGTCGGTTAATTAATAAATAATTGAAATAAAGTGAATTGTGTACAAGTGTTGAACAATGAATTTTAATGCAATGCAATTTCACCAAGTGACAACAATCGCAAGTATAAATTATGAAACATTTAATTTCAGAATTACTGTTAACATAGAAATATTTAAAATTACTTTTCAACATCACCGGAAGAAGCTTCGATGGTAATACTTTAGGGTGGGATTTTATATTCTGTTCACGGTTTGTAAGAATTTAATAAATCGAGGCCCGTTCTACATACGTATAACTATTATTATTGATAGCTATTGGATGTTTCGCCGATTTATTAATATAAGTCAAATAAACAAAATCATCTAGCTTTTGCTGATTTTTTATGAAAGAGAGTAGTTTTTTATGTATATATTCTTTTATATGTATACGTAAACGTAAATGTATATGTGTATATGTTTGCCAAACCCCTGTCTTCCTGCAAGCGGCGAAGGGCAGAAAAAATAGAATGGGAAGTCGACAACAACATTATCCATCTAAGATCGTCTAAGATGCGTATAAGATGCAGGGCATCTGGTACCATAATAACCAGTCAGTTGGCCAGGCGTGGTGAGTGTCGCAAAACTTCCTTACGACAGAGACTTGTTGTCGGTAGTTTAAGGGGGTATTTTACAGACCGTTTTCTATATACGTATGTTTGATAATTAAATAAAAAAAATAAAGAAATAAAATATCCTCACGCCATTCCCAATACAGGGGTAGACAGTGGTCTCGGTCTTAAGTCTTTTCGACCCTCCTTCCACCGACGAAATTTTTGGGACAACGTGACAGGTGGTGAGCCCGACCCGACCCCGACAAAACACACCCAACTCTCATTATTCTGAATCATCATACACTTAAAGGGACAGGTCCAAATGGACATCCATTTGAAATTTACAGATAAGGGCGCTAATAAAACTTTATCAAATGTTGTCACCATATTTTTGTAATAAATAAACTACGTTAAAAGATGGGTTGAAAGGAGATAATTTTCTAGTCTACCCAACCTATGTTTACCCAATTCTGGGAAAACACATAAATATTAATTCCCAATGTCTAAATTTAAAATAATCTAAACTTCTTTAAACTGTTTGTACGTTTAAGTTTGGTGGAAAGGACTTAATTTTCTAGACCTATGCCTACCCTAGTAAGGGAAGTCGCGAGAAAATAAAAATATTTTTGGGTGTAAATTTTAATTTTTAGACACTTTACAACATACTAAGGATATGCATTATCATCCTTGCCGTATATATAATATACGGACTGGATTTAAACAGAAAGTTAGCTGTTAAAAGTTTTCAATTAAAGCACAAGCGACTCCGTGCAGGAGCTTTTGTGTCGAAACAATAGACAAAAGCTTCTTGGACGTAGTGGTATATGCACAGAGGAATGACATTACTAAGGTGTATAAAAGTTTCCCTTAAACTTTAATAATATATGCAACTACGCGTAATGCGACAAGTATTACTGTTACTATAAATGCAAAAGTCTGGATGAATATATAGATGTTTTGTTAATAACTTAATTTAAATTATTAAGCAAGCTAAAACAGCAAAAAGAATTTGGATGAAATTTGACACAGAGACAAATTATAATATAAAATAGCATTTGGGCTAATTTTTATTCGGAAAAAAGTATGAAACATTTTTTTTTTGGTTTAAAATGATAGCCACGATAGCCGAGTTGTTGGGTGGTCGGAATTTCGAGTCGAGAGACCCGAGTTCGATCCCCAGGTGGCAGTACCAATGAGTTTTTCAAAAACTTATGTACGAAATTCATCGTTGGCTTGGACATAAAGACGGCGACGGGCTCGCCACCTGTCACGTTGTCCCGAAAATATCTTCGGTGGAAGGTGGGTCAAAGGGACTTAAATGTCTAGACTTGACCTCTGTCTACCCCTGTATTGGGAATTGCGTAAAATTTTTGTACTGCGTGGGTCTATGCTATTCTAACGATAAGGTCATTGCCAAAGTACGGCAGACGTCACTCCCGGGTTCGACTCCCACCTCTTGATTTTTTTCGTGTCACTTAGTTTTTTTAACTTTCTGATTATTTTGATAACAAAAAGTTTGGTTAAATATGTTATTTTTAAAAATACATCATGATTTTTCTGTCTAGAAGCATATAAATTCTTAAAGAAGTATTAAGAGCCAGCGTAATTACGGCCAACGGTGGCATTCCATCTTGGTTATGGAAAGTGATAACGTATTTGTAATATTCTTCCATAGTTAGATACAGCAGGGCTGCAATATTAATATAATTTTGATAATTACCTCATTTTTACCACGTGTTATAAAAAAAACTGTTACCGTGGTAGCGGTTTGTTTATTTGTATGTAAATGGGCAGCAGCGTCTGATGTCGGATCGATCGCCAATGCGCTTGCCAGGCGTGGCGATTTTGGCAAATCGTCCTTGTGTGAGAGGCCTATGTCCTGCAGTGGACCTTAACAGGCCATTATTTATGTATGTATGTAAATAAAAAAATATCAGAGACGTTTTTATTTAATTTAATATCAATTCTTTTCTCCTAAATTTAAAACAATCTAAATTTCTTTAGGGTGTTTGCAGGATTTTTTTATTGCTTCTAATAAAATCTCTGGAACTATTCCCAAAGTGTGGGCGCGACCCGCGCAGTCTCTATCAGTGACTGTCATAAATTCAATTTACAGTCGAACGACCACTGGGCGAGAGCTTTGTGAATTACGCTAAAATGTCTTTGTTGCTATTGTCTTCTGCTACATCGTACAATACTCTATGGAAGAGACTTTGCATGTCTCTTATATCCAGGGTTGGTTGAGTTGCGTGCACCCCTGTCTTCCCGTGGTAGTGCTAAGAGGAGAAATAGAGAAAATAGAGAATGAGGTTTGAGAATGATTTTCAATGAGATTTTTTCTGGAGTTGCCTTGGACTTGTTTCAGACCAGTGGCTCTAACTTAATAAATGTTCTTGTAAAAAAATATTCTGTTTATTTATGTGTTATTTCGTACATTATAATTTGAAGTTGTCTTCAACTGGTTTCGATAGTAATTTTGTATATTTAACTACCGGTGAAAATTTTTTATTATAAATAAATAAATAAATGCATACATACACAGATAGGGACAAGAATAGAATAAGAAAAATTTATTTGCATAAAAACATATAACAATTGTTGGGACATCCTTTTAAGTAAATAATTACTTGTGCCAGAATGCCCCGCTCTTCCATAAATGTTATTACATGTGTTTTTTACAAATACACATAAACATAAAGCATTAATTTGAGATAACACTCTCGTAACTACAACTATAAATACAATAATTCAATTTTACTGCTAAATATCTACTAAGCATAAATCTACATAACATATACTAGGTAAAGAACAACGACTATGACTACAAGATCACATACATTGCTCTGATCCCAAAGCAGCTTAAAACACTTTTAGTATAGAATAAGAAGCAACGAAGGTACCACAAACACTCAGATCCTATAAAATGTAGAAAAAGTCTTGTCTACATTGATTCGACCAGGAATCAAACCCGAGACCTCAGAGTGAACAATCCTGTGTACGCACCACTCGTCCGTGTAGGTTGTCTATCCTTCGTATTTTAAAGTACTTGATATTGTTTGTTGTTAGCTGTAAGTTTTCCAAATGAAAATATTAACAATTACTAACAGATAGCGGTATAAATGGAAATTGGACAAGAAAAATAGGATACCTACAGAAAGTCTCGCCTGTTCCTTATCCATTAGAGGAAGTTCGTTACGAAACGGTGATCGATTAAAAAATACTTTCGATCTTTTTACTTATTTCAAAGAATTTGATAGCAAATCCTCCCACGGGAGAATCTTATATCCAGCTGTATCAACGGACCGTTATGTATGTTTGTATGTTACTGACTGACCTCCATCTAAAAGGGTTCATCACGTCGGAAATCGCAGCCTGCTTTTAAGTGGACATTTACAAATGGATTTCGGTGGACAGAAACTTATTTAAAGATTCAGGGAGCGACCGAGCACCTCTAAGTGTATTATACATGCATATTTAAGTAACATAATTTCCCTTGCTGCCTTCCAGAAATTGTTCTAGGAATAATTTTGTATAGTGTTTTTTGTGGGCTATACAAAAAATGTTTGTCTTATTCTCAAATATAATATTCAGTGAAAAATTTTGAACTGAAAACTACTTCAAAAAGCTACTTCCGGAATTGCTAGAGTATTCTCTGGCGATAAATAGTAATTTTTTCAGTTACTAAAGAAAAGAGAAATAAAAAAAACTACTGACACGGGCGGGATTCAAACCCGCGACCTCTGCCGCACTGTGGCAACTGTTTTTTCAGCGAGCCACAGTATCCAACACGCATCAGTTGAAAATTACTTACAGGCGTTACCTCAGGGCGTTGGCGACATTAACCGGAAGATATTCTTACTTCTTGTTCAATGTCTAATATTACAGCTTTATTTTATTAATATATTTTTTTATTCTTTTCATTTAATCTTAACACACTGAATTACGCAAACATATACGCGTCACCGCACATGCACGCAGTAAAAGTTACTCTTATTAAATCTATTTCTGACTCACACAAAGATTCGAAAAATGTCACACTAAATGTTTACCAAATAATCTACAGACTTCACTACTTCAGACACTTGGCGATCTGTTTTCTCTGGCTACCCCGTCAGGGATTGTGCGTGAAGATAAATAAATAAGGATTAGGCAGACATACATACAGGCAGGCAGAAATATATATATATATATATATATATATATATATATATATATATATATATATATATATATATATATATATATATATATATATATATATATATATATATATATATATATATATATATATATATATATATATATGGACAACCTTGGCGTGGGACCTGAAAGCAGTTCCCGAAGGAATACAAACCAGTTTCTCGCCAATTCTGCCAATGTGCTCGGACTTACCGCAGCAATTACTCTTTTGAAGGACCTTGCGGCAGAGTTATACATCTTAAAACGCTAGTTTTTTAATCCCGGGATGCCGAGGCATTAACCCAGACCCGATAGCACTGCTGCTTTTGACGAGATGCCATCCTGCAGGCGCTACCAAACCAAAGCTTAAACCTACCATCGATGGGCACCATAGAGGAAGGAACGAAAAGATCCATTCCATGAAGCACGGTGGACAGCGTCAGCCACAGACCACATCAGCGACGGAATCAGCAACGGGTCTGGTACTGCTATCGCCAGTCCGCTTGCCATGCGTGGCGATTATTGCAAATCCTCCCTATGGGAGAGACCTTTGCCCAGCAATGGACTTTAATAAGCCGTTATGTATGTATGTATGTATAGAATTGAAGCAACCAGTGCAGCACGCATACGCAGAATAGGGGAAGTCTTAACTTACCTTAACCTACCTACCTTACCTAATCGTACCTTAAAATACAAAAGACAACTTAAATTATAAATAACATTTAATCTTTATCGATAAATATTGTTGTAAAAGAAATTAAATAATGAAACATATACTCGAAGAGGGGAGGGTCAAGAGTACTTGTATACCTAGACGTGCTAAAAATCATGAATGTGAAAGAAGCGAAAGAGGTATGTAAGGCTCGGAACACTTGGCGATCAGTTCTCTCTGTTTACCCCGTCAGGGACCGTGCATGAAGGTAAAATAAAAAATGCATCTATGTAAGATGGTAACGGAATAAAAATATTTATATTATATTTTTATACGTGGACTAAGTACCAGCTAGTTATTAAATAACTATTTTACCTTTCTAGAAAAATACGTCATGTCTCTTGCCATCCTTCGTTAATATTCCACGAAGCTCTGAAACGGAGGGAATATTTAAATATATACATATACAGTATATAAACAAATTTTAATAATGACACATAAAAGTTAATACACGTACAATGCTGCAGAGAATTTATACGTTTTCAGTATGAATTAATAATTCATTCATACAGTGCGAGCGTCGTGCACAATGTGGCCGGCGTGTCAGCGATAAGCGACTGGAATGAGAATAAAAAAAGGTTGGACAGTTTAATTAGCAACGCTTGGATACAAATCGCGAAACGAGAATCGAGAATTTTATTGCTATTTTCAGACTTCATTCTGCAGCTTTTAAACGAATAGCTGCAGAATGAAGATAATCTGAATGTTGCAATACAAGATTCAATGATTTATTCATTTGGTGTAAGTAACGTATTACATCTATAAATTGCATTTTTTTTTTGCTATTTACCATCGTTCATGACGTTCCTCTTATGTAAGAAACAAGCGAAAGTATCTTCCTAGGAATTCCGCATTTGTAATTTCAACAAACGAAATACAAAACTGAACATGATATAATTAGAAATAATATTGAAGCGATCAACTCATTCTCCGAGCTTTATCATTAATATATATTACAATTTAGACTTTTTATAAAGTTATCAAGTGTTTGCAGCAGTGGGTAAGGACCTCGTGGTTACTAGTATGAGTGTTTAGTCTGTACGTGGTATAGACTACCGGCCACATCATCGTTTTCTATCAGTTATGCAAGCTAAAAGCAGATAGAAGGAGACTAAAAGTTCAACATTTACATTTAAAATAAAATATTGAAAAAAAATATGTTCACGCAATTCCCAATACAGGGGTAGACAGAGGTCTAGTCTAGACATGTAAATCCCTTCGACCCACCTTCCGCCGAAGACATTTTTCGGGACAACGTGACATGTGGTGAGCCCGTCGCCGTCTTTATGTCCAAGCCAACGATATAATTTGTACATAGGTTTTTTTTAGAAAACCCCATTAGTACGGCCACTTGAGGATCGAACTCGGATCTCTCGACTCGAAATTCCAACCACCCAACCACTCGGCTATCGTGACTTCAAGTATTGATTGACTTAAAATATTGAGATTGAAAAAATTCATAATAAATTGTACCAATGGGTTTTTTCCTTCGATCCAACTTCCACTGAAGATATTTTCGGGACAAAGTGACAGGTGGTTATCCCGTCGACGTATTTATGTCCAAGCCAACGATGAAAATCGTACATACGTTTTTGAAAACCCATTGGTACGGTCTCATGACTTTCTCTCTCGACTTTTTTGAAAAAGTTTGTAGATAAAAATGCATTTTTAAAAAAAATGATATGAATCTGATTACATACTTGCAGAGCTAAGTTCTCACTCTGTCTCACGTCAAATGCATGTGTCGAATCACTTATAGCTTTATGTCGGGATGGTGAATACGAATATTAGCTTGAAGCTATAGACTAGGCGTTACTAAACGACTGACAGTAGCTGTCTGAATTGTTCCTTGCATTTGGAACTGAAATGGACGATGCTCTTCCAATTTTAACATACGGATATATGCTTTAAAAAGCATTAGTTGAGGCTTTGACTGCAAACGAAGATTATTAGTTGTTCCTTAAATATTTCGATAGGTATAATTATGAAAGAAAGAAAGAACTATTTATTTGATACACACATTTACAAAAGAAATTTATAAGATAATTACATGGTTATTTAAACATGTGGTATACCAAATAGGACTCCAACTCAGCGTAATCAACGTAAAAGAAACGCAGGTATCTAATCATCCGATGAAGTTAAATAACGGTAATAAATAATTAAAAATATAAAATAAAATAAATGTGTAATTATATATAGCATGTAATTTATGATTAACTTTTTGTTATTAAATTAAAGAAAAAGAAACGAAATTTCCAACTGATGCGTGTAAGACACGATGACTCAGAGGTAAGTGCGTTGTCATGGTTCGGCAAAAGTCAGGGGCTCGAATCCTGCCCATGTTGAGTTGATTTTTTAAACAATTTTTCTCTTTTTTTTATAAAAAAGGGAGGCAAACGAGCAGGTGGCTTACGTGATGGTAAGTAATTACCGCCGAACATGAACACCCGCAATACCAGAGGCATAGCAGATGCGTTGCCAGCCTTGGAGTGCCCCTCCTCCCCAGAATTATGGGGGGGGGCACTCCCCCCCATAATTCTGGGGACACCACGCCGGTATTGTGTAAGGTCGTGGTACTTCCCCGGTCGAGCCGGCCCATTCATGCAACAACAAAAGCTGATGCATGGCTCTGCCACTGTTAAAAAATCTCTTTAATTTATTAATAAATGTTCGATTTGGTCCATTTGGTATTTAACATAAATATAGATCAAATTATGTTGAATACCCATGATTGATGTCTCTTGGTGGAAATTCATCTTTAAACACATTAAAAGTCACTTTTACTAATTTCACACATATTTACATTAAAATACCTGACCGGTTTCGCCTTTATGGCATTATCAAAGGTTTTTTTATTACAGTTGTAATCTATGGAGATCGAAAAGTAGGAGATACGTTTTCGATAGCATATGCAAAATTCGTGCTAGGTCGTGGAGTTGCGGAGATCAGCCCGTCTAATCTAACCTAATCTAGTAAAAGTGACTTTTAATGTGATTATGGATCAAATTCCTTAGTAAGAAGCTATATACAACTAACCTTTAGAAAATGCATCGCATGGGGACCCCACGGACCAATCGTCTACACGGCAACTGGAACCAATATGTAGTCTCCTTTTAAAGACTAATATATACGCCATTTACCCAATTCAGCTGCCTCTGATGCCGCCTCGGCCCTTATCGAAGTACCCTTGATTTGAAAGGCCGCTCATGTATCGACGCAACGTCCTACACAAGAGCTTTGCCACTCTCCCAGGGGACTAATATCATGCCGTCAGGTCTTTTGCTATCCCCCTTAAATGTTCCACAAGGCTAAACCGAGGAATATTTAAATGAATAAAATTCCTTAATTCGCAGAGTAAGCACTAATTCCAACTCCAGTGGTTGCACGCGAAATCCAACAAGGTGTTACTCTAATTAGAACTGGCTAAAGTTGTAGACGAGCACCCAACTTTTGTAATAAAGCGCGTATGTGTCTCTGAGAAACTGAAAATTAATGTATGCGAAGTGATTCACTTTTGCATTCCTCTCGATTCGAATTTCCACAGTACATCCATTTTAACCCAAATTAAGTATATTAATAATAAATATATAATATATCCTACGATATATACTAATAATAATATATCCTACGATGACCGCCAAAGACGAATGGTTTTCATTGTGTCACCAGCTCTGAGGTCCAGGGTTTTGTTCCCGGTCGGGTCAATGTAAAAAAACGCTTTTTCTACATTTTCTCTGGTCTGGGCGTTTGCGGTAACTTCTATGTTTCTGATACCATAATAAATGCTTAAGCTACTTACTTTGGGACCAGAAAAATGTATGTTTTAATTTCTTATCTATGTATGTAATTATTTATTAGTTATATCTATTAATGTTTTATGCGATATCCGCGCATACTGCTCCTCATTCCGAGGATGTGGTGACAGTATTGGTTTTTAAGAGTCTAGTGAAGCGTCTGACGTTGATGGTTAGTGACTGGTACTGAGGTTGTCAATACGCTCGCCAAGCGTTGGAATTATATAATTCTCCTTAGGAGAAACATATTTCCCACACGGGCTTTTTACAGGCCACCAAGAATAAACAACATGATAATTGGGTGGTTGGTTTCGAGTTAAATCCCCAGGTGGTTCACTGGTACCAATGGTTTTTTTTTTCAAAACCTACGTACGATTCATATAAATACATAAATACGGCGACAGCCTCACCATTTGTCACGTTGTCCGAAAAAATTTGCAGTCGAAAAATTTGGGTTGAAAGGACTTAATTACCTTTATCTCTAATGGGAATGGTGTGAAGATAAGTTTTTAAGTTATATATAATAGTTGACAGTATGTATGTTTGTGTGACAAATAAAACTTTTCTTTCCTTTTTTTTATCCTGAGATTCTGAACAGAATTTTTATCATAAGCTATGTTTAATTTCGTTATTTTATAATTTTACGACTTGGAATAACGTCACGTAGTTCCCACGTATCAAACTCCTCCGGACAGAATTGGATATTGCGAAAAGGACTGACATTTACATAAAAGCCAATTTAATATTTTCCCCTCTATTTAACAATGAATCATTTATATTCGTACACGATTTTAAATTTGTCTCATTGGTAGTTTTTAATTCTGTTAGTACCAAGTCTTTCAAAATCTTCATTTATCATCATTTTTAATTTGACCACCTATATTGGACGTGTTGCCTACACATCGGATTCAAGTTGCTGCCATCTCGACATATCGTTCGATTCACCGACGTTCAATGTAGAAAACCATTTTTTCTACATTTTCTTGGGTCTGGTTGTTTGCGGTGCCTTCGTTTATTTTCAGATTCTATAACACAAGCGCTATAGGTTTTTAATTTGGGATCAGAGCAATGTATGTGACGTTGTCCCTATCTATGTATTTATTTATTTACTCATTTATTTATTTATTTTTCGACATTGAATTTTCACATGTCAAACTTTTGCTAAGGAACGATAGCCAAGTGGATGGTCGGTCGGAATTTCATGTCAAGAGACCCAAGTTCGATCCCAGGTGGCAAGCGCGTACTACTGGGTTTTTCAAAAACTTATATACGAATTATATCGTTCACTTGGACATAAAGACGGCGACGTGCTCACCGCCTGTCACATTGTATCAAAAGTATCTTCGGTGGGAGGTGGGTCGAAGGGACTTTATTGTCTAAACTAGACAATTGAGTCCCTTCGACCTGTCTACCCCTGTGTTGGGAATTGCGTGAAGATATTTATTCTTTATTTAAACTTTTGCCGTTTCGTATTGAGGTTTCTTTGACAGAGAAGAAATCGGCGAAAGAAACTATGTATCCGTCTACCTATCTATCTAAACCATCAGATGAGCTTACAGCTCCTTGTTCCCGTACATAAAAAATACCTACAAACATTAATAACACAACGTACAGTTCAGTAAACGGAGATGAATATTAATTTCTTCGTAATATTAAATCAATACCCTTGAAAAAATAAATATAAAATAAGTATATTTCTTTCATTCCCCTGTACTTCGTAATATAATTTTCCAGCTGGTTTCTTTACATAAGAGGTATTCAAGTGGTGTAATTGAATTCAGTAGACACGTATTTATTTTATACAAGTAGCTACTTCGGAAACAAAAGCGACTTGTGTTCACGTAAACGAACATTATTTCAGCCACGGGGAGCGTCGTTGAAGTTTCGATATACATTGTAACAAGTGTTCCAGTTTATTTGTAACGTTTTGTATATATTTTCCACTTCACTCAGATAAAAATATTGAAAGAAATATTTCCTTTTAATATTTGCCTTCCAAAATAAAAATAAAATAGCTAAAATTGTATATATCCAAAATTAAACAGACTGGTAACGTGCAGCAACCTCTAAGCTATGAAGTGTCTGACACACGGATCGCTATTCAGCTTGTCAAGCGTAGCAATTACGGCAATCCCTTCTTATAGGAGAGGTGTTTTTTTTTTTAGTTTAAGCTGTAATCTAATACAGACTCCAGAAAAGATAAGTCGAGAATTATCTTTGGGTTATAATATATTTAGGTAATATTTAAGCCTCAAAAATATTAAACCGTAAACTCTTACGTAATTACAATATATTAATAGTAAGTAGAATTTCACGTACAATTGTAAAATCATTGGTGGAGTTCACTGACAGCCGCGCGGACTGCGAATGATATTTCAAACTCTACCGAGATGAGCTGTCACGTGTGCGCAAAGATACCGCTCCGATGATTGAGAGGCTGTCGGAATTAAAAGTTTTCTGTACCGCTATGCCGTACGGTATGGGATGAAAAAATTCACCACTTTACCTACTTTATTTAATAAGTCACGATAGCCGAGCGGTTGGGTGATCGGGATTCGAGTCATGTGATCCAAGTTCGATACCCAGTTGGTAGGCTCGTACCAATGGGTGTTTTTTAAACTTATCTACGTTTTATATAGTTGGCTTGGACATAAAGACAGCGATGGCCTCACCACCCTTACGTTGTCCCAAAATATCTTCGGGAGAAGGTGGGTCGAAAGGAGTTAATTGTCTAAACCTCTGTTTACTCATTTATTAAGAATGGCGTGAAGATATTTAAAAAAATATATATATCTTCATGCAATTCCCAATACAGGGGTAGACAGAGGTCTAGTATAGACATTTAAGTCCCTGCGACCCACCTTCCACCGAAGATATTTTTGGGACAACGTGACAGGTGGTGTGCCCGTCACCATATTTTTCCTATCATATTTCTTTCCATGGTTGTCGTTTGAGGGAAAATTAAGGGAAAAGCCCTGGAAATATCACTAGGTATCGTAAAATGACTTGATAAACGCCTCGAAACAAAATCCCCCAAATTTAACAGATCGGTGACTTAGCCAGCTAAAGTGTCAGTGTCTGGTACTGCGATCGTCAATCCGCTTGCCAACCGTGGTGATTATGAAAACTCTCCCTTACCAATGAGGCCCATATCCTTCAGTATATAGTTTTTCGAAGGTTGTATATGTGTGTGTTCTTTAAAAAATACATGTTCACTCTATCCCTCGCTGGGGTAGACAGAGGTAAGTCCTTTCGACCCATCTTTCAACGAAGACTTTTTTTTGACAACGTAACGGTGGTGAGCCTCTCGCTGTTTTTCTGTCCAAGCCAACTAAATAAAAAAAAGACATTGGTACACGTATATCACACTTGGGATCGAACTCGGATCTTTCGACTCGAATTCCAATCACCCAACCACTCTGCTATCGAGACTTCTTTAATATACCTATAGTATATCACAAAAGTCACGATAGCCGAGTTGTTGGGTGGTCGGAATTTCGAGTCGAGAGACCCGAGTTCGATCCCCAGGTGGCAGTACCAATGAGTTTTTGAAAAACTTATGTACGAATTTCATCGTTGGCTTGGACATAAAAGGCGGCGACGGACTCACCACCTGTCACGTTTGTCCCGAAAATATCTTCGGTGGAAAGTGGGTCAAAGGGACTTAATTGTCTAGACTTGACCTCTGTCTACCCCTGTATTGGGAATTGCGTGAAGATATGTGTATATATATATATATATATATATATATATATATATATATATATATATATATATATATATATATATATATATATATATATATATATATATATATATATATATATATATATATATATATATATATATATATATATATATATATATATATATATATATATATATATATATATATATATATATATATATATATATATATATATATATTTTGTATATCATATATGACTAGCGCTCAATGTGCTCGTACGTTCAGCGCAAAAATCGGTTACGTCAGTCACCTGCGAGCATACAAACGACGCTCGCAATAGTCAGAGATCAAACATCGCTGTGGCCGAAATCGGTTGAGAATATTACACTTATGTTTCACTATTTTTTTCATATTGATTCGAAATGTTTGTACGAGAGAATATGTATGAAATATTCAGCACTGGATATTTTTTTATATCGCTGTGCATTCCCGACACTGAGATTGTCAGCGGTCTAAAAAATCTGTTGAATCGATCCACATTTCAATTGAGCTTACTTGGGGACGAAGTGACAGGTGGTGTGCTTATCGCACTCTGAGTCTCTAGCCAAGGTTACATAGATAAATATTAATACATAACGCCTATACCACTCAAATGATTTTAAAAATGCTTTAACCAATAGAAAACTATATTATCTCTTACTAATATAGGCAATATTGTTTAGACGAAATATTCATCCGTCTAGAATTATAACAATGTAATACAGGTTATCAAAAATATGCCTATAAATGTCAAATTTGAAGTGCGCTGCCATTTTCGCATTTATTCGAAAATTTTGATTACTTTTGAAATTATTTTTGAAAAGTGTCAATTGACATCAATGTGTCATTTGATATACGCTACCTTTTTGTCATTTGTTAGAAAATTCAGCTTACTATGTAAATATTTCTAATTCGAAGAGAAAATAAAACTCCTTGATGCTGATATTATCGCCGTGTACTTCGCAATTGACAAAAGTGAATTAAAAATAGGCGGTGGTTACAACTTTAAAAAAACTAAGTAATGCGTATCTAACTTCGTACGTAACAAAAACACAAGGCGTTTGCGAAGACACTATGAGATCGGTTTGACACTTAAAAATGGTATGTAACTACGATTGTTAGCTACTTGTATGAATGAAAGTAAATAATTAAGGCAAAAAAGTTACAATAACTAATTGTCAGTGGTCAGATCACTATTTAATTGAATATACCATCAGCTGTTTCTATTTAAAATAATTAAATACATACATTAATACGCACAATATCACATGCATTGCTCTAATCTCAAAGTAAGTAGCTTAAGCCCTAGTGTCATGGAATCGGAAACCAAGAAGGTACCAGAAACACCCAGACCCGAACAAATGTAATAAAAGTGTTTTGAGAATCGAACCCGAAAACATAGACCTGGTGACACCATGAAAACCGGTGTGTACGACACTCGTTCACGGAGGCCGCCGAATAATTTTATCAACTTTCTAATGTTAATGATTATAACTTTAACAGTTGTTTTAAGACATCAACGCGAGTGTAACCCCGGGTATATGCTAGTTTCCATATAAAAATCCAAGACTTGATTACAATTATTCATATTTATCACACAAATATTTGCCTCTAGCGGGATTCGAACCCTCAAGTCTTGGCTTTAAAAGTGGGGTCACTATCAACTCTGCTTTCAGATCGTCTGTGATTTGATATGGGCAATGAAAAGTTTGGTCATCAGCTACATTTATTTATTTAATTTTATGAAAGTTGATAGACACGATAGTCGAGTCTTTAGGAGATTTAAATTCGAATCAGGAGATCCGAGTTTGATCTCCAGTGGGAACTTCTTCTGATTGCCTTGAATATTGAGGCAGAGAAAGGCTTACCATCTGTCAAACTGTTCCAAACAAGCGAACTATATCCACCGAAGAAATTTTAGGTAAGTCGTGACAGGTGCTGTGACTGTTGCTGTCTTTATGTTCAAACCAACGAATAAATCATTAGCCTACTACCTCGGAAAAGAACTCGGGTTCGACTGGAATTACGATCACCCACGCATTCGGCTATCGTGACTGTATAAAAAACGATTATATTCCCCAAACAGGCTCCGCTGGAAAATTGATCGAAAGGACGCAAGTGTCTAGAGCCGAATACGCCGAATACTGGGAGTATTGGGTTATGAATAAATATATAATTACATATGAGAGAAGGTGGCAACCGAACAATCGGTTTACTTGATTGTACTCTTAAGATTTTACAATGACTCACATTAACACAGGAGACAAATTAGGGCTCCGAAGCCTACATACATACATACATAACGGCCTATTAAAGTCCACTGCAGGACATAGGCTCTCCTATAGGGGATGGTTGACCCGCCATCTATTAGTTGCCGTAACGATATTCAAGGCTTTTTCCCTTAGTCACCTCTTGCGACATCCATGGGAAAAAGGGAGTGGCAATATTCTTACACCGTTACCACACGGTGTAAGAATAGCCTATAGGAATGTATTATAGAGATGGTAATGAGAATGAGGAGAATAGAGAAACGAAACTTATGTTACCTTGTAGCGGACGATGTGCTACCAAGCAGGGATAGCTACTCACTAGGTTGGGTGTTCAAAACCTGGATAGGACGTTTCTTCCACTAGTGTGTGTAAGAACTTCGATAGCGCGATTTAGGATGTCTACGTGTTTGCTGAATTATCTGCCACTAGCAATGTGGCTTATGTGGAAAAATAGATGGTGCAACAACCTAATAGGAAGAAATGTAGAAGCAAAAGATGTACCATTAACACTCCATACTTACCAGAATTCTGTGAAACCGTGCAGATGCCTCGGTTAAACCGGCCCTCCTGTTAATCGGAGGTTAAGACAATCGATGTGGAAGTTACATGACCGCTTTAGTTATTTAACCGCAGTGACATAACCCCAAGTGCTACATACATTTTGTAGTGAACTGGCGCTACGCCAACTTAAATATCAGATTCGTTCACGTAACTTCTACTGAGCTTTGAATAATTTTCATATCACGTTTATTGTCACTTTAGCCGAGTGGTTGTGTGATGCGAATTCGGGTCACCGACCGAGTTCGATTCCCAGATGGTCGGCTCGTACGAATGTTTTTTTTTTTTAATTATGTACGATTTATATCGTTGCCTTGGACATAAAGACGACGACGGGCTCGCCATAAATGTTTTTGGAGAAAGGTGGGTCGAAAAGGATTTAACTCTAGACCTCAGTATTGGAAATGGCAGAAAATATATATTTTTTAATAATATTTTAAAAATAATCGTTCGTAATACAAAACTGTTTTATTAGGAAACTTGATTTTTCTTTGAAGCTCTGAAGCTCCAAGTCCGCTGTCAATTTATATTTCGTTAATACAAGATGAAAAGAAATCGTAGTTCAAACATTTGTATATTTGCAGTGTAAACGTGTGCGAACACGCTAATGGAAGTTATTATTATTTGTATAATATATAAATTACTTTTGAAGACATTTTCATATTTATTTAATAAACTTTCGGTTCAAACAAGAAATATTTCATTTACAAGAAATATTCTCCTGTAAATTTTTCTCCAACCAATGTTTATTTCATGAAATGTAACTTTATATGAAGTTACTATAGCCGAGTGGTTCGGTGATCGGAACTCGAGTGGGGAGACCCGAGTTTGATCCTAGGTTGACAGGCTCGTATCATGGTTTTTTTTTTTTAAAAACTTATGTACGAAATATATAGTTGGCTTGGACATAAAGACGGCGAAGGGCTCACCACCTGTCGCGTTGTCCCGAAAATATCTTCGGTGGAAGATGGGTCGAAGGAACTTAATTGTCTAGACTAGACCTCTGTCTACCCTGCTAAAAAGATATATACTAACACAGCTAAATACTTATATAAATATCCATTTCTCGAGTACAAACATTTACATACATTGAACAAATTTTTTTTTCAACGGCGTCTCTACCAAGTAGTTAGAGAAATATCAAAATTTTATAAAAACAACAATACTTTTAAAGATATTATTACGAAGAAGGAAGTAATTGTGGAACAATTTTCCTTTGTAACATTTACAAGGGAATTTCACAAATTATACGGCTGCATATTATAATCCATTGCAGGATATAGGCGGTATGGAAGAATTTTCCATGATGCCACTCTTGACAAAAAGGTTCTTGTCAAGGATGGTGATTACCAATCGCATAATGAGACACATCGCATCTTAGATACTACCCGTGATCGGTCGATTTATATTGGCTAGATCAATATTAAGAGTATCTCAGTTTATCAAGTTAAAGAGAAATTTAAAATATCAATTGACACGGGTGGAATTCGAACCCGTGACCTTTGACATACCGTGGTATCTTTTTTGTTTACTTTATTTAATAACTTTATTAAAAATATCTAATTATTTACTAATAACTTCAACTTTGTTTAATTTAATGACTTAACTTGGCTTTAAAAATTTCATTAAAAATTGCTTCATTCGAGATGTTATCCCGCCATCTGTCTATAACCAAAAAGCATTTCATAGGCGAGTGATGATCACTACAAGGCGACTAGCCTTGGCCTTATACGACACCTACAGGAAGAAAGGGCTTTTTCATATATAGAGATAGATTGCTTTGATGTCTTAACCGCATCAGTTGAAATTTTAAATCTGTATTCTCTTATATCACTTATGCCTTGTTTATTGGCATAGGCGCCATCTATTGTCTCTTTTTGCAAGTGACAATTTGATAATCCTGACTTTTCAGTTAGGAATTATCAATATGATAACGCCAATTTTAACTTTTATTATGCAATTTTATCAATTTTTAAAGCTATTTATGCTGAACTTTGAAGTTATTAAATTAAAGAGAAAAAAGTTAAAATTTCAACTGACACGTGCGGGATTCGAACCCGCGACCTTCGCCGATCCGTGGCGACGCTCTTACCTCCGAGCCACCGTGTCTTAACCGCATTTTTAACTTTTTTCTCTTTAATAACAATAAAAAGTCACGATAGCCGAGTTGTTGGGTGGTCGGAATTTCGAGTCGAGAGACCCGAGTTCGATCCCCAGGTGGCAGTACCAATGAGTTTTTCAAAAACTTATGTACGAATTTCATCGTTGGCTTGGACATAAAGGCGGCGACGAGCTCACCACCTGTCACGTTGTCCCGAAAATATCTTCAGTGGAAGGTGGGTCAAAGGGACTTAATTGTCTAGACTTGACCTCTGTCTACCCCTGTATTGGGAATTGCGTAAAGATTTTTTTTTATTAATTTAATAACATAAAAGTTCATCATAAATATGCTTAACTAATATTCCTAACTGAAAAGTCGGGATTATAAAATTGTCACTTGCAAAAAGAGATAATAGATGGCGCCTATGCCAATAAAAAAGGCATAAGTGATATAAGAAAATACAGATTTAAAATTTCAACTGATGCGGTGACTCGGAGTGATGATCACTACAAGGCGACTAGCCTTGGCCTTATACGACACCTACAGGAAGAAAGGGCTTTTTCATATGTAGAGATAGATTGCTTTGATGCCATTTTAAAGCTTTTAACACAATTTAGTATCACACCGGGTTGTTTGTAAAGGCTCCTCAAACAGTTAGCGCAATATCTCCAGTTCTGGAATACATCTGAAATACAGAACAAACTGCGCAGTATTTTTCGTACAGCCTAACAAAAATATCTTGTCAGTCATTCTGCTGTTATATTTGATCATACTAATAAATATCTTGACGCATTCAAATTAAGTTAACTATAGGAAAGAAGGAGAACTAAAAGAAGAAAACTAAACGAGAATAGGTAGGACAAGACTCGTAGTTTCGGAGCTGTCGCACTGCGGGCCTGAGCGCTCGACGCGTGCGACGTGGCACCGCGTGCTGCGCCGGCGGTGACGAAGAGCATGTCGAGACCTATGAATTTACGTAAGGCGCACAAAATCTACTCACAATGTCCACTATATAATCAGTAGCACTTTTGTTTTTATTACGTTGCGCGTTTATCACAACGGGCTTCTAAGTTGGCAGAAGGGCCCAACCCCTGTCTCCATTAAAATTAGGACGAGTGTTGAATTCGATAGCTTCCAAGAGCTTTCGTGTTACAAAGTTCTTATCGCAGGCCAACGCTTTCACCATATCAAACCTGGTATATGCCAGGACTGCCTAAACTTATTCACTAAAAAATATCTTCTCGCAATTCCTAATAGAGGGGTAGACAGAGGTCCAGTCCAGACACCTAAGTCCCTTCGACCCACCCTCCACCGAAGACATTTTCGGGACAACGTGACAGGTGGTGAGCCCGTCGCCATCTTTATGTCTAAGCCAACGATATAATTTGTACTTAGGTTTTTAGAAAAAACCATTGGTACGGCCACTTGAGGATCGAACTCGGTTCTCTTGACTCGAAATTTCAACCACTCGGCTATCGTTTATTCACTATATCTTAAATAATTTACATGATTTATATTTTCTATGACTTGCCTAATTTGACATGACAATTGTTTAAGGTGAATAGTACTTCTTTTTTTATTTTATATAGTATTTATGATATTATTGTATAGAATGATATTTTTATTTTACTCTATTTTTATTTATATTCTGTGATTTGCTATCTTAATAAGTTTGATTTTTATTTTACATTAGACACATTGTTTAACAACGAATTAAATATTTTTTGCACACTGTTCTTGCAGTAGAACGTAATGGTTAAATGTAAAAAAAATACCTTAATTGTGAATCTATATTCTGGCAAATATACGACGTTGCTATTATTCACATTTAAATATTTAGGCTTAATAACAAATACTCAATCACGTTAGGACGAAAAAAACTTTTCATGAAACTTTACGGTAAAATTGATTAAATATTATTGTAATACATAGGCTACTATAAATATTTTGTGTAATTTGGCCATAATTTAACGGTATACGATAAGTATCTAGTAGATTTTGTTGCTAAATAAATATTTTTTTTATGTTATTAAATTAAAGAGAAAAAGTTAAAATTTCAACTGACACGTGCGGGATTCGAACCCGCGACCTTCGCCGATCCGTGGCGACGGTCTTACTTCCAAGCCACCGTGTCTTAACCGCATCAGTTGAAATTTTAAATCTGTATTCTCTTATATCACTTATGCCTTGTTTATTGGCATAGGCGCCATCTATTGTCTCTTTTTGCAAGTGACAATTTGATAATCCTGACTTTTCAGTTAGGAATTATCAATATGATAACGCCAATTTTAACTTTTATTATGCAATTTTATCAATTTTTAAAGCTATTTATGCTGAACTTTAAAGTTATTAAATTAAAGAGAAAAAAGTTAAAATTTCAACTGACAAGTGCGGGATTCGAACCCGCGACCTTCGCCGATCCGTGGCGACGCTCTTACCTCCGAGCCACCGTGTCTTAACCGCATTTTTAACTTTTTTCTCTTTAATTTAATAATATAAAAGTTCATCATAAATATGCTTAACTAATATTCCTAACTGAGAAGTCGGGATTATCAAATTGTCACTTGCAAAAAGAGATAATAGATGGCGCCTATGCCAATAAAAAGGCGTAAGTGATATAAGAAAATACAGATTTAAAATTTCAACTGATGCGGTTAAGACACGGTGACTCGGAGGTACGAGCGTCGCCACGGATCAGCGAAGGTCGCGGGTTCGAATCACACCCGTGTCAGTTGAAATTTTAACTTTTTTCTCTTTAATTTAATAACATATGAGTTCAGCATAAAAATGTTTTGAAAATTGATAAAATTGCAAAATATTTTTTATTTATAATTCAGAAAATTTCCTGTACGCTGAAGTCACATGAAGATACTACGATACAGTAGTCACGATAGCCGAGTGGTTGGTTGGTCGGAATTACGAGTCAAGAGACCTGAGTTCGATCCCCGTGTGGCAGGCTCGTACCTATGAGTGTTTCAAAAACTTACGTACGAATTACATTGTTAGCTTGGACATATAACGGCGACAGGCTCACCACCTGTCACGTTGTCCCAAAAATATCTTCGGTGGAAGGTGGGTCGAAGGGACTTAATTGTCTAGACTAGATCTCTGTCTACCCCTGCATTGGGAATTGCGTGAAGATATACAATAAGATATATCTTAGGATTGTTTGTCTTAAGAATATCTAAATAAAAGTCCGCCGCCGCCTTCGTATATATACGTAGATATTTAGATTTACGCGGAATCCAATATATTTCAAATTATGTGCCATGAGCACATTTAAATTGGATATTTTTTAAAATGCATATTTAGTGTGTTATGCTGTTTTTTATCAAACTCGATACATATTTCGCTTTCAGTAGTTAATTTAGATGATTAAATGGATCAAATGATAATTGGCCGTCCATTTAGCACGTAAAACTCACAAGCGTTTGGAAAGAAAGGTTCTAGAGATGGAGTGACGACTTACAAACTATCACAGGAAGTCGATGGGTTCTGGTGGCAAAGGACCTTTCTTCGTGGAAAACTTGGACGGTTTCCTATTTTCACCTATGTACTCTTGATATAGTGTAAAAAGGAGCAGAATAACTTTGTCTATCACACCAAGTATAATTCTTAAACACGGAAATTCTACAATTCATTTTTATAAAATAAGCACTCGTTCTGTGCATGCGAACACAGTTATCATTATATAAAGGCATATAAATTTCGCACGAGATGTAATTCGTTTAAGTGCGCGCCATTATGTTTTTCATCCAATGTGTCAAAAAGGGTCGAGATCATTTATAATTTCAATGAAAAAATTCTCATTTATTTCGCTCTAAACGCTCGTAATTCAACGTTTTAATGCATCGCGTAATGCCAACATTAGAAGGAAAGATTTCGTAACCCGCCGTAGGTAATGTGAACATAAAAACAAGATATGATGTACTGGGAAATTTAAATTGAATACTCACGATTGTGGTCTCTTAGTGGTGCTCAATATTTGTCAATATAGTTTTCCCATACTGGGGTAGGCAGTGTTCTAGATAATTCAACCCACTTTTCTTTTGAGCATTTTTTGGACAACGTGACAGGTGTACCCTGTAAACCTGTCGCCGTCGTAAAGTCATAGCTAGTTAATGCGAATATTATTATACAAGAAGTTTCGTTTGAACAACATACGAGAGACGACGATATCCGGCAGTAAAGTTTTCAAGTCACAACTGTGTCTCATTAAACGAAATAATAACTATGTAGTATTCGTTGATGTGGATATAATATTCCTCCTTCGTGCACACTTCGCTTGATTACGTCTTGGAAACTTTGAAGCGAATCGTTCCCGTGATGACATAAAGTTCGACCCAGAGTGATGACCGAGCAAATTACAATTTGTACTCATTACCGCACTCAGATTAATCGGAAAGTGGTGTTATTCTATTTGGTTTTGTTTGGTTTTATGATTACTTTTATTTTACGGCATATGAATGTGTTAATCACAATTATTAAAGCTATAAACATTGAGTCAGGATTTAGAATATTTTCTGTCGGATATCGTTAAACGCCGCTAAGAAGCGTAAGAAGAAGTTCAAATTGCAATGAATGCATGTGGGACTAAGAGGTAACTGAGTTGCCATATTATTGCAGTGGTCGCAGGTTCGATCGAATTTAAAGAGTCCAGCATGACTTACATAGTTTAAAAATTTTTAAAAAATGAATCATAAAGTCTTAAAAAATCACTGGCATTAGCCAGACGCTTACCATAGTCTTTTCAAGATGATTATCAAATCATTTCAAAAAGCGTCTAAGGTGTAAGGTGTCTGGTGCTCTGATTGCGAATTCATTTGGCGAGCGTTGATGTTATGGCAAACCCTTCAGTGAGGGAGAGTTCTGTGCTGTGGACTTCACTTACTTAACGGTCCAAATAAGTAATTAAATTAAAGTATGTTATAATTTTCGAATCGAAGTAAAAAACGACATTCTTACGCCGATAATACATTACAGATATTATAATAAATATAAAAAAAATATCTTCACGCAATTCCCAATACAGGGGTAGACAGAGGTCTAGTCTAGACATTTAAGTCCCTTCGACCCACCTTCCACTGAAGATATTTTCGGGACAACGTGGTGAGCCCGTCGTCGTCTTCCAAGCCAACGATATAATTTGTACATAGGTTTTTAGAAAAACCCATTGGTACAGCCAGTTAAGGATCGAACTCGTTTCTCTTGACTCGAAATTCCACCCAACCACTCGGCTATCGTGACTTCATGACAGATATTATAATGTAATATAATAAGACAGAAATGAATTTTATACTAAAATAAGGAAAAGAATTTGCTTGTTTTGTTTAGTCGACCACCGTGGACGAGTGGTGTCAACACCGGTTCTCAAAGTGTCGCCATTTCAGAGTCCCGGATTCGTATCCTGGACGGGTCTTTGTCGAAAACCACTTTTTCTACATTGTCACGAATTTGGATGTTTGTAGTACCTTCATAGTTTCCGATTCCACTACCTCAAGTGCTTTAGCTTCTTACATTGGTAGAGGTTTAACAGTGGAAGAGCCACGCATCAGCATTTGTTGTTGCATGAATGAGCCGGCTCGACCGGGGAAGTACCACGAACTCACAGAATACCGGCGTGAAGAAGAAGTCTGACAAACTTCTGCGTTTCGTCTGATGAGTGCAGGTAACAGGTGGCCCACACACCCCAGAATTGGGGGAGGGGGGCACTCTAAGGGAGGCAACGCATCTACTAAGCCTCTGGTATTGCGGGTGTTCATGGGCGGCGGTAATAACTTACCATCACGTGAGCTACCTGCTCGTTTGCCTCCCTTTTATATAAAAAATGAGATTGGAGCAATGTAGTTGATGTTGTACCTCTCCATATATGTACTTATATATTGTTATTATTTTTTTTTTAATACACTTGGCTCTTAAACTAACGTTTGTTTTAGAAAAAAATCTTCTTACATTTGATAGCATTATTTCTTTGAATTCCTAAGATTGTATATTAAATAAAACGATTTTCGGATTTTATCGCGTTTTAATTAGTTTGTACAAACTATTTTTATTTCCCGACATTTTGGATGCTATATAGCATCTTTGGTCACGGGGAGACGTGGTCCTCGAAATCCGAAAATCTTTTTATTTAAAATGTGTAGTATTCGCGTAAATACAAGAAAATCCTTAGATTGTAGTTAATTTAACATTGAGCCAAGATCAGCAGAAGCCGATCAAAACTAAAATACTTACGTACATACATATATAGAGACAATATAACATACATTGTTCTGATCCCAAAGTAAGCAGCTTCCATTTGCAAAGCACTTGTATAATGGAATCGGTAACAATACCGTTTACATTCAAATAGGACAAAATGAAAAAAGTATTTCCTATATTGACCCGACCAGGCGTCGAACCCGGGGCGTTGGCGACACCATGAAAACCGGCGACGCAAGCAGTCCAATAAGGTCATAAAAAACGCTTAAATGATAATACAATTGTACTTATAAATTAAACAGCGGATGAAACGGCGAGGCGTAGTTAGTCTATGATAAAACGCATCAACTTTGATGGATTAAGCCCGAGAAAGTTTATAAAGTTCAGACGTAAAAGTTTCACCACAATCAAAGTGTATTGACAAGCGATTTATCGAACGTGTTAACTTGCTTACTTCCTGTTATATACATATTTTATAAAATATATTTTATATTTTGTGTAGATTTAAAATTAGTTAAAACTATTTCGTATAATTTTACTATCATATTGTATTATTTTTGTTTTACTAATTGTATTTATATTTCATTTGAAGTAACGTTAAATAAGACTAATAATATAACGGAGCTGGTCCCTTATTTCTCTCATTCCGCACCCAAGGTAAGAAAGGGTAGTGGTATTTTCACGCCGTAACCACACAACTATTCATACATACATACGTACCTAACTATTAAATTAACATAAATTAACACAGTTAACTACTGGAAACGGCCTGTCCAGTGGGAGTGTTCTCCGTAATATCCATGGTCGGCGAGCGGATTCTCAACGATAGTAGTAGACATTTTACACCCC
Source organism: Sericinus montela (assembly GCA_029286605.1). Taxonomy (NCBI): domain Eukaryota; kingdom Metazoa; phylum Arthropoda; class Insecta; order Lepidoptera; family Papilionidae; genus Sericinus; species Sericinus montela. Next base: position 409,255 of record JAGSMR010000012.1, on the reverse strand, counting down.
AGGGTGCCGTTACTTATTTTAGTCCGGTTTTTTTCGAGACCAGCCATATGTCGGTATCCAATAATATTGTTAATGCTTTTCTCTTAGTCGCCTCTTACGACATGCACGAGGTGAAAGTGGGTAGCATCATTCGTCAGAACTCTTCAGTCAATACCACCACGTCCAATCTTATATGCTGTTTAATAATTTAACAGGAAATAAACGACGAAGTCGCAGTTTATTTGAACAACTCTGCATGATAATTCCAGCTGACTGCGCGCGTGTTGCATGCTCAGGAAATTCATCGCCGCTGGCGACCGGCCAACCCCTGCATAATGTGCTACGTGCCGCTTTATTGACCTTGTGCATAGTCATAACTTAACCCACATGTTTGTTATTATAATATTAAATGATTAAGACGATCTGTTAGCCCAGTTGGTACAGACCCTGGCTTCGAAGCTGAGGGTTCGATTCCGCTAGGAGTAAGCATTTGTGTGATGAATATGTTTGTACCCGAATTATGCATCCTTAGAAATGTATTTTTGTAAGTATATACATTGCATAAATATTGTATCGTTGGCTTGGACACAAAGACGACAGGCTCACCACGTTTCACCTTAGTCGTGAATATTCTCTCTTAGATATATTATGAAATACATCAGCGAAAGCCACAAAAATGTAATGACTCAGATATCTTCTAGAAAGAGGACTCATTCACCATTTTTCATGATGGCCTCCCTGTCAGAGTCCTGTCCTTAGCTACCTGCATCCAACCATAGGCTGATCGCCATTTCATGTATCGTCCTACTGAGTTTTACAGACAAACGCAAGGAACATGAGTATCAACAGCTTTTCTACTCCATCGGTTTTCAGTTCTTCATGGCAGTTGGTCGGTCTATCATTATGATTCTCTTGGCTATGTTAGTTTCCCCGAAAAGAATCATGCAAAAATGGCAAATACTATAGTGCTATACTTTTTCCTTTTTGTTCGAGACTATACTCTACAAGAAACATGTCTTGGTTACCCTAACGCTGTTCATGCGAAGTGAATTCGTAGATTGACATTTGGGTCGAAGTTGGACTTAACGAAGCTGACAAAATGTCCTAGGTATTATAAATTTTCGTGGACAAATTGAGTAGGGCTTAATGGTTCCAACAACAACCGGCATTGGTCTGACATGGATATCAGATATGATCTACGACTTGTCCATGTTCATCTTGAGACCAATATGTTGTGAGACATTACTGAAAACATTGAAAATAGTGGATATGCTCTGAAACTTAACATGAAAGCATATACATAACGTTTAAAGTTAAGTTTTAGAGCCTAGCCATAGTGCAACCAATATTCCTGAACATAATAGAAATAGAACAAAGCACCCGGTATTTATCGTTTGCAGTTTGTATCTCTGCTAGGAACCAGTACAATCGAATGTTAGAGTATTATCGATGTTACCGGGAATATTAGAACGGATATTGGTGCTATACAATCAAACGTAATCAAGTCTGTAGAAGATGAAGCAATAAAGGTGCACTCACAGTAGACTCTAATTGATATACCTAGTGATTAAACTTTAATTAATAGGTTTAACTTTAATTAAAATGTGATCTCAACACTAATACCGAGAAAAGCCAACTAAGAGGCAATTAATGGGCTATGTTATTATAAAACTGTTAGCTTTGCTAGATTGATTTAATAGAAAGAAAGAAACAAAGAAAGATAAAATGTTTAATCACTACAACTAAACCTTACTAATGATATAAAATATTGTAACAAATAAAACAATATTAAGTGTAATTTCGAAAATTAATAACTGGGTTGTTAAACACGACTTGTTACTACAGACACAGCGCTGGTATTCTGTCGGAGCTATGAATATGTATATATATATATATATATATATATATATATATATATATATATATATATATATATATATATATATATATATATATATATATATATATATATATATATATGCCTTTAAATAAACAAATCCTTGAATCTTTGTAACTGAAAGGCGATAAGACAGAAAAACAAATAGCTGCATAGACAAATATTCTTATATACGTATAAACATCAATGACTTGAGTAAAATCTTTCATATTCATCACACAAATGCTTCTAGCGGAATTCGAACTGAGAACTTTGCGCTTTACAGGCAGGGACAACAACGGAACTATCGAGTGGCAAGCTTCACAGGTAGGGTAAACTATCGAGTGGCACTACGCCATAGCAGTATAATATGTAACAATACTTAATGTTCTTAATTCGTTATTAATTTTAAGAGGCATATGTTCACACAGGTTTACTAAGATTGTCAAAGCTTGCCAAAGTTCACTAGTGTGTGCAGATATTAAGCAGGCGATTTACATTTGAAATTAATTTCAGTACTTTGATGAATTATACAGTAAGATTCCACAGGGGCCAGTACATACATGCATACTATGATTGCGTATGAATTAGTAACGATTGTAATGACAGGAAGGTCAAGTATGATTGCGTAGTTCGATTAAATGCCCCGTTTTTATGTCATAATAAATAAAGAAAATTTCTTCAAATATCTTTCCACTACTGACATTGATACAGACAATTAATTCCTCTCAACCCACCATCCATCGTCGACGTTTTTTTCGAAAACGTGACAGGTGGTGAGCCAGTCACCGGATATCCAAGTCAACGATATAAATCGTACATAAATTTTTTTTAAAAACTTATTTGTACGAGCCTACCTCCTGGAAATCGAACTCAGGTCTCTTGACTTTCAACTAAAAGCCGAACTATCAGCCACTTGGCTATCATGACTAATTTTGAAATAAATTATTCATCTATATCTTTCGGCTACCTGATAGCCTAGTTCGTAGTTTATCTACCTTCAAAGGTATTGGTCAAAGACTTCAATACTGTTAAGGAAACACTTTTGTGTGATGGTTATGTATGTTTATCTAAATATGTGTGTACATATATATATATACATATATATATATATACATATATATATATATATATATATATACATATATATATATACATATATATATATATGCCTTTAAATAAACAAATCCTTGAATCTTTGTAACTGAAAGGCGATAAGACAGAAAACAAATAGCAACATAGACAAATATTCTTATATACGTATAAACATCAATGACTTGAGTAAAATCTTTCATATTCATCACACAAATGCTTCTAGCGGAATTCGAACTGAGAACTTTGCGCTTTACAGGCAGGGACAACAACGGAACTATCGAGTGGCAAGCTTCACAGGTAGGGTAAACTATCGAGTGGCAAGCTTCACAGGTAGGGTAAACTATCGAGTGGCAAGCTTCACAGGTAGGGTAAACTATCGAGTGGCAAGCTTCACAGGTAGGGTAAACTATCGAGTGGCAAGCTTCACAGGTAGGGTAAACTATCGAGTGGCAAGCTTCACAGGTAGGGTAAACTATCGAGTGGCAAGCTTCACAGGTAGGGTAAACTATCGAGTGGCACTACGCCATAGCAGTATAATATGTAACAATACTTAATGTTCTTAATTCGTTATTAATTTTAAGAGGCATATGTTCACACAGGTTTACTAAGATTGTCAAAGCTTGCCAAAGTTCACTAGTGTGTGCAGATATTAAGCAGGCGATTTACATTTGAAATTAATTTCAGTACTTTGATGAATTATACAGTAAGATTCCACAGGGGCCAGTACATACATGCATACTATGATTGCGTATGAATTAGTAACGATTGTAATGACAGGAAGGTCAAGTATGATTGCGTAGTTCGATTAAATGCCCCGTTTTTATGTCATAATAAATAAAGAAAATTTCTTCAAATATCTTTCCACTACTGACATTGATACAGACAATTAATTCCTCTCAACCCACCATCCATCGTCGACGTTTTTTTCGAAAACGTGACAGGTGGTGAGCCAGTCACCGGATATCCAAGTCAACGATATAAATCGTACATAAATTTTTTAAAAACTTCAATAAGAATTATATCGCTGGCTTGGATATTAAGACGGCGAAGGGTCACCACCAGTCACGTTGTCACAAAAATATCGTCGGTGGAAGGTGTTGGTCATTGTCTAGAGCACTGTCTACGCTTGTATTAGGGATGGCGTGAAGATATTTATTTATTATATATATATATATATATATATATATATATATATATATATATATATATATATATATATATATATATATATATATGTATATATATATATATATATATATACATATATATATATATATATATATATATATATATATATATATATATATATATATATATATATATATATATATATATATATATATATATATATATATATATACATATATATATATATATATATATATATATGTAAAAACTTATGTACTAATTTCATCGCTAGCTTAAAGTTTTATTTAATGTAGTTCTGCTTTATTTTATTTTAATTTTGTATTAAATTATTTTTGTTATTCAATAAAGTATATTGTGTTAGTAGTTGCTCTAGTTATTTACAATACTTAACATAATTTAAAAGTTTCTTTGGAACTTAATAGAAGTCAAAAGTCTGTGACGCAGAGTCTAAGAGCACTCACCATTGGCTAAAAGCCAATGGTGAGTGCTCACGGTTGTGCAACATAAGTGTCATCACAGTGCTTGTAAGTATCTTGCGGAAAATTTTAAGGCGACGTAATTAAGTCTTTAATACACTAGGAAATTAAATATCAAATAAAAATATTTTATAAATTTCATAATGGGCGGATCGGTAAAACTTACTGGATTCTTTATAAATCAGATAACATCTCGATTGTTATCAATTTCCTAACGTAGTCTATACCGAAAAGGTAATTGTAACAGACTGAAATAGTGTTAATGTTCGTAGGTTGATTTCGTACTTATTTATCTAACAAACGAGCTCAATCCCCAGGTGGCAGTCTCGTAACAATGGGTTTTTAAAAAACTTCAATAAGAATTATATCGCTGGCTTGGATATTAAGACGGCGAAGGGGTCACCACCAGTCACGTTGTCACAAAAATATCGTCGGTGGAAGGTGTTGGTCATTGTCTAGAGCACTGTCTACGCTTGTATTAGGGATGGCGTGAAGATATTTTTTTATCTAAAAACTTGTGAATACTTTGCTGCAGTCTTCCTTACCAGATAGCTCGCACCAGAGTTCTGTTTTTTTTTTGGTTTGGTATTTCACGATACGCTTATCGCGCCAGCTGTCGTTAGTTATTGCTATTTATACTGCATAGCCTAATTTACCCTAATTGACCGCTTACGACTCCCACGGGGGGAAAGACGTAGGTAAATATTTTGCCCTGCACTGCAACCATTCGATAGGAAACGGCTCGAGTCGCTGCCTCAGAGCCATGGGTGAAAATGGGAACAAAGGGATAAAAAGGACTTAATTGTTAAGACCTCTGATAAAAGAAAAAGATAAAATAAAATCAAAAAAAGAAGATAAAACAAAATCTTAATAATGTTTCATTTCAATGCGCTTAAATTGTATGTCTTTAATGAAACAAACTTACTCCAGGGCCAGAGAGAGAGGCCGTGAACCAAATTCACTGTCCGATTCGTCCTGTAGCTTTTGTAAAGGGTCATTGAAAGTTAAGTTAAAGGGGATTAACTTAATTGCTACATCCAACTGTAAAGTTACAGTAAATTGTATACTTTAGCAAAGATTTTGTGTGCAAATTTCGCATCATTTAACCCCTTATTTGATTAACTGATCACTAAAAGGGATAAGTGCGTGCTTAGATGGTTTAGACACGTCGAACAAATGAGTGAAGGAAACAGCGCGAAAGTCAGCAATAAAGTAGTCGTAGGCCGAGAATAACTTTCGACGACTATATAAGGAAATTTTTTCGAAGAGGGGAAGGTTAACGGACACGTAGACGTGGGTGTATGAAGAAAATGATAAATTGGAAAGAAGCGAAAGAGTCGCTTATCACACACTTGGGGAGTAAGGTAGTTGGTATATTCTTACGCTTGATTACCGCTCGATGGTCACGACTTGACAGCCTAGATAGTAAACTGCAGCAGTCACAGGAATCAAACGCGCCTGCCATTCGAAGCTACGATTTGCGGGTTGGAATTCTGCTAAAAGAAAACTAAAAGCTAAATTTGTGTTCGATGTTTGCATTCGAATCATTGATAATTGATTATTTATTTCTTAAAAATAATTTCAGATGGCGACTGTATGAAAATTTAAAACAAATATCTTTAAATAAGTAAAGCCAAGGATTTCCGTGCCTTCAATATATTTCAATCATCCATAAAGCTAGTCATATATAATTTCATAATATTTAATTATTATTATTGTCTTAACTACAAAGTATCTCACTCGAAAATACTACATTGGTATGAAGCTTATTTAAATCAAAGCCATAACAATATAAATCAGCAAATATTAAAGAGAAAACTCATAAAAAAAGGTCTAATAGGCTTAATTCTTTCTAGAAGAGAAATACACAGACCTACATTCTTAAAAAATGAATGGCTCCCTCGTGATTTTTATTAGAGTTCGAAAAATACTACGCTCGTGTTATACATGACCTGCCCGAGGGAGATCATTTTAGTGGTTTTGATTAAGTATCCTTGACTTTTTGTCGTACTAAACGCTTTTTCTCATATACTTTATCTATGGTGGAATTGTATTTTGCTTGCGACTTTGTCCACTTGACCAAAAAGTATTTTTTGCAATAGCCGTGATAGTATGGCTTAATCGGTCCATAAACCACTTGAAAAATAGCAGATCAAAACGACTCGATGGCCTAGTTGATTAGTTCTACCTTCGCAACAAAGTGTTACGAATTCAAATCACGCTAGGTGCAAATATTTGTGTTTTACAAGTCATGGATTTTTACTCACTTATATAAATATTAATCTATGTAAGTACATTGAATCGTAGGCTTAGACATTAAAACGACGATAGACTGACCACCTGTCACGTTGTCCCAAATAGACTTTTGTGAAATGTGGGTCAAAAAGAGCTAATCGTCTAGATCTCTGTCACCGCAGCATTAGAAATATGAGTGAGGATTAGAAAAATACACAGTCGCAGTACAAAGGTACTGTGATCGTTAGTATATTTTCCAAGTGCAGAGATTATATCGTGGTTTTATTAGGAGCCTTTGTCATGCAGGGAACTTTGTAAAAAAGTAACAAGGTACGGTAAGTTTTATCACCAAGGCTTTTAAGACAAAGCCCTAGACAATTAAGTTCTTTCGACTCATCTTACACCGAAGACATTTTTTTGTGACCACGGGACAAGTGGTGAGTATGTATGTAATTATAATGTACCGTTGGATTGGACAAAAAGACGACGATTGGCTCACCACCTATCACGTTGTCCCAAGTAAACTTCGGTGATAAGGGAGCCGAAAGAACTTCATTGTTTAGACTTCTGCTTTGCTCAGGAAACTGAGGGAAGTTAAACAAAATATAAAAATAAATATCTTCACGCATCTTCATTTGCGCACATTGACTTCCACCGAAGATATTTTCGGGACAACGTGACACATGGTGAGCCTGTCGACGTCTTTATGTCCAAGCCAACGGTATAATTCGTAGATAAGTTTTTTTAAAAATCCATTGGTACGAACCTGCCACCTGGGATTGAACTCGGGTCTCTTGACTCAAAATTCCGACTACACAACCATTCGGCTATCCGTGACTTTACTTTTAATTGCAACTATGTTTCATATTTGTGAAGAGAGATAGTAAATAAAATATGTAATAAAGAATTAATTAAATTAATACTACATATAAGAAAAACCTCAAAAAGAGTTATCTGCAGGTTGGAGTTAATTTATTTCGAAGAAAAATAAAATAACGTTACCTTTTCTTCGAGAATTACACGTCGACCTTTGACTTTAACACAAGATTTCACCTAAACCCTATTACGTAAAAGCTTTTAAAATAAATCTCAATTTTGGCGTAGATTTATGATCGCAATATATTCTTCCTGTAATAATTTTTCCACGTTTCAAATTAACGAGATGAATATACGTATAGTTAAAACTATAAGAAGTGATTTGATCGGGGATTTAGAATATCCTCAGTTAGATGTCTCCACCGCCATAACTGTAGTAAGAAAAAGAGATTTATAATTTCATCTGAAGCGTGTAGGCACAGTGGCTCGGAGGTAAGAGTCGCCTGTTTCAGTTGATTTTTCAAATTTCTCTTTAATTTAATAACTATTAGAAGTGATTAAAATACGTACATACTTACATACATACATACATACGTACTTTCCTACCTATGTACTGGCCTGTAAAAAGCTGTAAAATTCAACAGCATAACGTAATCTTCACTCTTAAGACAGGATTTGCCCCAATTTCCCCTGCTTCTGCAAGATCATGGGCAAGATCGCAGTACCAGTCACCCCCCTTCTTAAAACCTATAAATGGCGTCGACGTACTAATGTTTCATAACTGTGAAGATACGGACATTGGGCTGTAGGTAAAATAGTGTATCGCAGATGGCGCTAACGCCCAAAAGAAGCGTAAAGAGAGAGATTTAGAGTTTTAGAATTTCAAACGTACCTGAGTCACGCACGTACATGCACGAGTGCTCTCACCACCATACTACCACAGCTAACTCACCCAAATACAATTCTTTTTCTTATTTTGTTGTTCAGATAAGTGGTCTACGAAGTTTCCAAGAGGCTTTGCTAACAGCGTACTCTAATTACGAGTTTTTAGAAACCAATTGAAATAAAGTATATATAATTTATCAAATAGTAACGTAAATATATTAATACTTATGTGAATTAATATATTAATTACATACGTATCATACATACTATACATATTATACTTACATATTTGATAAGTCACGATAGCCGAGTCGTTGGGTGGTTAGAATACAAGTCAAGAGACTCGAGTTTGATCCTCAAGTAATACCAATGAGATTTATAACTTTGGCTTGGACAAAAAGGCTTGCTGACGTTGTCTCTAGTAGTCTTTGGTAAAAGGTGGGTCGAAAAGACTTAATTGTCTAGTTTTTAAAGTATGTAAGTCGTTTATATATTTAATTATTTATTACTCAAAACTAACAGTTAACAGTTAAAGATAATTTAGTAATATTTGCATTGGCAGGTGATGACCCTGTCGCCGGCTTCATCTCCGTGCCAACGATGCAAATCGTAGATAAATTTTGAAAAACCCTATGACACAAGCCTAATATCCTAATCACTCCGGCTTTGAATTTCTCTTCGCCGTTTCTTCCGATACCAACGAGAAGAGAAGTGGTCAATTCTTATACTGTAGCGATATAGTATTCTTTAATAGGCAATTGTTACGCCAGATCAGCGTAAAGCGAGTCGTGATACGTTGTTGGCAAAATGCCACGAATGACATAATTGGTTCAGTATCGATACTAAAGATGTAGCAATTTTCTGAAGACGTTTCATATTAGATAAATATCACGTTTGGGGCAATTTCCGGCTATATATTTTCAAAGTAATAAAATATAAAAAATATGATATAATATTATTGGAACCATGCCAGTTATGAGATACGAAAACGAGAAATGGATTTTCACTAAGAAAAAACTTACTAGTTGCCCAGTGAGCTTCAGAACGTTAGTTTTCTCTACAAGATTGATTGAAAAGTCATGAAAGCCGAGTGGTTGGGTGGACGGAATTTTGAGTCATGAGACCCGAGTACGATCCCTAGTTGGCAGGCTCGTATCAATTAGTTTTTCAAAACCTATGAATGATTCATATTGTTGGCTTGGATATAAAGACGGCGACGGGCTCACCAACTGTCTCGTTATCCCGAAAATATCGTCGGTGGAAGATGGGTCGAAGGGACTTAATTTTCTAGACTAGACCTCTGTCTACACCTGTATTGGGAATTCCAAGAAGATATTTATTTATTTATTTCATTTTAAGATTGAACCTGCAATTATAAGCAAAACTAAAATAATGAAAACGAGATAAAATCGGATATAGAAGATGAACTGGCCACTAATCTTGCGTAAAAAAAGCAAAATTAAAACTTCAGAGGACCGCAAAGAAACTTTGATATGTTTCTATCCTTTTTTAATACTACATTTTTAAAACATTAATAACATCCTATAAAATATTTTCCTTTTTTATTTTACAGGAGCCAGAGCATTGTTTAGTTGCCAATCATATATTAAAAGCTATTTTCACACATTTTAAATAGGTTTTCTATTAACCTGTTTTATAAACGTTGTTTTCGTTTTTTATTATATTATAACGTTTAATTTTTAATTACAATACTTATACAACAATTTTTAACTAGTTACTATTTGAAAATTTTTCATAAAATTTTAATAAAAATATCTTCGCTATTCCCAATACAGGGGTAGACAGTGGTCTAGACAATTAAGGCCTTTCGGCCCTCCTTCTACCGAAGACATTTTTTGGGACAACGTTACAGGTGGTGATACCATCGCCGTCATTATGTCAAAGCCAATTAATTATTCTATAATTAGTTTTAAATAAAACGATTTTCGGATTTTATCGCGTTTTTAATTACTTTTTACAAACTATTTTTATTTTCCGACGTTTCGGACGCTTTACAGCATCCGAGGTCATAAATCGTTGTTAACTTTTTGAGTTACGATAACCGAGTGGTTGGTTGGTTGTATACTCGAGTCGAGAGGCCCGAGTTCGATCCCAGGTGGCAGGCTCGTACCAATGGGTTTTTCAAAAACTTATGTACAAATGATATCGTTGGCTTGGACATAAATACGGCGACTGGCTCACCATATAACTCACAAAAATACACTACCTGTGAACCATGATTGGATGGCGGATGCTAAAACGAACACCATATCAACGGCGCCTTGAGCCAAAACTGAACTTAGGCTCCACCACGGCCAAAGAACATAGAGCGGTGTTACATTCCACTACCCCCATGCATCACACTGCAGTAACATCTGATCCACGACCTCTACTTCAGTAACAGAGGATATAAATGAATATGCTATTGGTAGTAACTCCTAAAATAAGTTGATATCTGCCATGCTATTTCTATATTCCATCTTCACGCAATTCCCAATACAGGGGTAGACAGAGGTCAAGTCTAGACAATTAAGTCCCTTTGACCCACCTTCCACCGAAGATATTTTCGGGACAACGTGACAGGTGGTGAACCCGTCGCCGCCTTTATGTCCAAGCCAACGATGAAATTCGTACATACGTTTTTGAAAACCTCATTGGTACTGCCATCTGGGGATCGAACTCGGGTCTCTCGACTCGAAATTCCGACCACCCAACAACTCAGCTATCGTGACTTATATTCCATATCCATTTCTCTATATTCCATAATATTGTAAAAAAAATTATATGTAAAAAAAAGCCAATTCGCCAATTTCTACTTTAGAGGAACCTCATGAGCAAATGGTTCTAGATTAAAAATTGAAGAACGATGCATGTAATGAAACAAACATTACTTATATCTTACTTATATCGATAAATGATCGGTTTGGTTTCATTTGATAAGGAGCACAGTGAACCACAATACGTAAAGTCCTCTTCTGCTAGTCGTTTTGAAAAAAAAAAAAGAGAAACAGTTTCCTCAAGCGGCTCCCTATACACAGCAAGGAAAGCAGAGAATAAGCCATGACGAAAAGACTCTACCCATAGTCTTGGCTGCAAAGTCTATGTAGAGTGACGATCTCGGGCAGACAATCCTCGCAATATACAGTTCTTTTTTATTCTTTTGCAGCTTTCTTAAAAGTGTATCCTTGCGCCAAGCTTTTTTACTTTAATATTAAAAATTATACTGGGAATAATAAAGACATACATGCGTAGAGAACATGACAAACACTGAACAACATCACAAACATCCCTCTGGTCCATTTGTAGCTTAAGCACTTGAGTTATGTAATCAGAAACAATGAAGGTACCACAAACATCCAGAAACAGTGTTTTCTAAATTAATCCGACCAGGAATCGAACCCTTGATCTCAGTTGGCGACATCTCTGGTCTTCAAAATATGTTCTAATAATGTAAATGTTCTTTACATTAACTTAATTGGCATTGGAATTCCGAAACTAATTGTATCACGCCTCCACGAATGACTTGCTCAGTGTCAGATCTGTTAGGCGACCCTTCGGTAATTAAACTTAAGTCGCAAACTGAATGTTGGATTAGATTTTAAATTACTTTAAAAGTACTTCAGTTATTTGTAGTTTTATTCATTATTTAACAAAACAAAGTTTTACCAAAAGGAAGTTTACACTTCTATTAGTTTAACTTTTCTAATACAGGGTTCGACAGAGGCGTAGACAATTAAGTCCTTTTCAATTTTTGGGACAACGTGAAAGATGATGAGCCTGTCGCCGTCTTTATGTTCAAGGCAATAATGTAAATCGTGAATAAGTTTTGAAAAACTCATTGGTACTGCCATCTGGGGATCGAACTCGGGTCTCTCGACTCGAAATTCCGACCACCCAACAACTCAGCTATCGTGACTTATATTCCATATCCATTTCTCTATATTCCATAATATTGTAAAAAAAATTATATGTAAAAAAAAGCCAATTCGCCAATTTCTACTTTAGAGGAACCTCATGAGCAAATGGTTCTAGATTAAAAATTGAAGAACGATGCATGTAATGAAACAAACATTACTTATATCTTACTTATATCGATAAATGATCGGTTTGGTTAGGAGCACAGTGAACCACAATACGTAAAGTCCTCTTCTGCTAGTCGTTTTGAAAAAAAAAAAAAGAGAAACAGTTTCCTCAAGCGGCTCCCTATACACAGCAACGAAAGCAGAGAATAAGCCATGACGAAAAGACTCTACCCATAGTCTTGGCTGCAAAGTCTATGTAGAGTGACGATCTCGGGCAGACAATCCTCGCAATATACAGGTTTTTTTTATTCTTTTGCAGCTTTCTTAAAAGTGTATCCTTGCGCCAAGCTTTTTTACTTTAATATTAAAAATTATATGTAAAAAAGCCAATTCGCCAATTTCTACTTTAGAGGAACCTCATGAGCAAATGGTTCTAGATTAAAATTGAAGAACGATGCATGTAATGAAACAAACATTACTTATATCTTACTTATATCGATAAATGATCGGTTTGGTTAGGAGCACAGTGAACCACAATACGTAAAGTCCTCTTCTGCTAGTCGTTTTGAAAAAAAAAAAAAGAGAAACAGTTTCCTCAAGCGGCTCCCTATACACAGCAACGAAAGCAGAGAATAAGCCATGACGAAAAGACTCTACCCATAGTCTTGGCTGCAAAGTCTATGTAGAGTGACGATCTCGGGCAGACAATCCTCGCAATATACAGGTTTTTTTTATTCTTTTGCAGCTTTCTTAAAAGTGTATCCTTGCGCCAAGCTTTTTTACTTTAATATTAAAAATTATACTGGGAATAATAAAGACATACATGCGTAGAGAACATGACAAACACTGAACAACATCACAAACATCCCTCTGGTCCATTTGTAGCTTAAGCACTTGAGTTATGTAATCAGAAACAATGAAGGTACCACAAACATCCAGAAACAGTGTTTTCTAAATTAATCCGACCAGGAATCGAACCCTTGATCTCAGTTGGCGACATCTCTGGTCTTCAAAATATGTTCTAATAATGTAAATGTTCTTTACATTAACTTAATTGGCATTGGAATTCCGAAACTAATTGTATCACGCCTCCACGAATGACTTGCTCAGTGTCAGATCTGTTAGGCGACCCTTCGGTAATTAAACTTACGTCGCAAACTGAATGTTGGATTAGATTTTAAATTACTTTAAAAGTACTTCAGTTATTTGTAGTTTTTATTCATTATTTAACAAAACAAAGTTTTACCAAAAGGAAGTTTACACTTCTATTAGTTTAACTTTTTTCTAATACAGGGTTCGACAGAGGCGTAGACAATTAAGTCCTTTTCAATTTTGGGACAACGTGAAAGATGATGAGCCTGTCGCCGTCTTTATGTTCAAGGCAATAATGTAAATCGTGAATAAGTTTTTGAAAACACCTATTGGAGCCTGCAACCTTGGGATCAAACACGGGTCTCTCAGCTCGAATTCCGATCACCCAACCACTCGGCAATTATGTTTTTATTTAGAAAAAATAAGTACTTACTATTTATTTAACTTTATGAACCTTATAAAATATATAAGTACAAAAGGCGGACATAATGCGTAAAGCTTTCTCTGCCTGTCAACTTTGAGGAGTGGAAAAACATCGAAGTCGGTTATCATAATGTATAACAGTAAGGTATAAGAAATATAATGAATTTAAAAATTAAAGCATATGAACATAAAGGTAAAAAAAATACATATACCATACATACACACATACACACATATATATATACATACATATATACAAATAAACATATATACATAAAAATACGTTTCAGGTAGTGCATTCCAAAGTCGCGCAGCTCGTACAGCAAACGAAGATGAAGTGAAACCGGAGCGGTGAAGTGGAATGGAGAGCGTAAGAGTCTCCGAAGAACGTAGAGGTCTTTTATGCGTATCAGATAGAAATTGAAACTTGCTTTTCAAATAGTCTGGACAACGATTGTCGAATAGAATATAAAAAAGTGTGAGAAGTGTCCTGACTTGCCTTCGTTGGCGAATGGGAAGCCAATTTAGCTGAAATCTAAAGGAGGAAACATAATGAAACTTGCGAAGACAGAAGATGAATCGGACACAATTATGTACGAGATGATCCAGCTTGTCTAGAAGGTTCTCATTAAGATCAGTAAAACACACATCAGCATAATCAATAATGGGCAAAATAAGAGACTGCACCAGAGTTATCTTTACCTTGACCGGAAGGTCTTTCTAAGGCGATTTAGGGCACTCAACTTAGCAATAACTGAAGCACTTATTGTTTGAATGTGAGTGGACCAATTGAGAGTTGAGTCCATATAGAGACCAAGGTTTTTCACAGTACTGGAATAAGGGATGCATGATCCATCAAACATAACAGGAGCAACAGAACAAATATCAAGTTTCGATAACTGACGAACACTTCCTATTAAAATTGCTTGGCATTTGTTAGGATTCACTTGGATGCCAAATTTGCGAGCCCAATTGCTTAAATTTAATAAATCTGTATTAATATTGATGACAGCATTATTAATGTGATCACATTCAATCTGAGTATAAATTTGCAAATCGTCAGCGTAGAAGTGGTAAGAGCAGTAAAGATGAGAGGAAAGGAAGTTAATGAAAATAGAGAACAATAAAGGAGATAATATTCCACCCTGTGGCACGCCAGATACAAGTTGACACCAGTCAAATAAATCATTACCAATTCGAACAGCTTGTTGACGGCCACAATATTATGGTCAACCATGTTGAAGGCATTAGAAAAGTCCACGAGAACAAGCACAGTGACCTTTCTATTCTCCATGCCTTCCCGAATGTCCTCTGTAACTTTAAGAAGTGCAGTGGTGGTGCTGTGTCCGGGACGAAAGCCCGATTGAAATTGAGTGAGCAAGTTATTTTTATATATAAAACCTGATACTTGCCGGTGAACTATAGACTCCAGGATCTTTGATAGGAATGGAAGAATAGAAATAGGTCTATAGTTATTGAGTTGCAAGGGGTTTGAAATTTTAGGAAGCGGAATTACATAGGCTTTCCACCATTATTCTACTAATGCCATCTTTTTTATATAGAAAAGGGAGGCAAACAAGCAGGTGGCTCACGAAATGGTAAGTGATTACCGCCGCCCATGAACACCCGCAATACCAGAGGCATAACAGGTGCGTTGCCAACCGTAGAGTGCCCCCTCTCTCCCAGAATTGGGAGAGAGGAGTGTGTGGACCTCCGGTTACCTGCACTCACCAGACGAAACGCAGAAGTTTGTTAAACTTCTACTTCACGCGGCATTCTGTGAGGTCGTGGTACTTCCCCGGTCGAGCCTGCCCATTCATGCAACAACAAAAGCTGATGCGTGGCTCTACCACTGAGAAAACTCTATCTACTCTGTTTTTGACTGCCAGTACTCTTCAAGGAAAAAAAATAAACAAAATAATTTCTTGTACGAATTTTTCTCATAGAAGATATTCGTAGAACAAAATATTCCCCGTAGGAAGTGAGTAACAAGCTACGCTCCGGTGCACGCGGACCACGAGCGCTCTACGACCTCCACGTAACGAAATTGCATTTTAATTTCTGCTCAGTAGCTTTATAGTGGGCGGGTATAATATTATTATTACATTTCTGTAAAAGCTACTGTAATAGATGGGTGATAAGAGGTCACAAATCAATTTTTTTTTATATAGGAACATAAATTTCACTAATCAAACATCATTTTATAAATCTAAATAATTATGATAATAGTCACGATAATTAAGTGGTTGGGTGATCCTTATTTGAATTAAGACTCCCATGTCGAACACCAGGCTCATATTAATGGGTTTTTTCAAAACTTATGTACGATTTGTCATGTACATAAAGACGGCGACAGGCTCTTGGCACGTTGTTCCTAAAAATGTATTCGGTGGAAGGTGGGACGAAAGGACTTAATTTTCTAAACCTCTGTCTACCCCTGTATTAGGTAGGGAGTAAAGATATTTTTTTATTATCTAAATCAACCCACAGTTTCATAATTAGGTTCCTTTGATGGAGAAGATCGGCGAAGGAAACTCCGCAGTTATCTTCTTTGATATTTTCATATTACACTTCCGTGGACGAGTGGCGTACACACCGATTTCATAGTATCGCCATCTAGGTTTTGGGTTAGATTCCCGGTTTGTTTAATAAAAAAAATTGCTACATTTTCTCGAGTCTGGGTGTTTGTGGTACCTTCGTTGTTTCTGTTTATACAATACAAGTGCTCAAGCTGCTTAATTTGGAATCATAGCAATGCATGTGATATGGTTCCTATCTATGTTGTTTTTAATATCTATTTATTTTTCAAATCTTACCAACGATTCGTTATGTTGACTGGAATATTGAGATGGCGACAGGCTCATCGCCTGGCGCGATTTTATTTAAAATAAGTTATTTAAAACAACTACCCGATTTATTGCAAATCGTACATAGGTTTCGTAAAACCCTTATAACGATGAATTACAATTCGTACATAAGGTTTTGAAAAACCCATTGGTACGAGCATGCTAACTGGAGATCGAACTCAGGTCTCTTGACTCGAAATTCCGACCAACCAACCACTCGGTTATCGTGACTTTTCTGAAATAAACCCTGATTTTTTGTTATCCAAGCGTACATAACAACCCATGAACGAGTCGCTAGAGAAACTGGGTTAGGTAAAAAGATCTTCGAGGGCGAGTGGCGTAAACACTGGTTTTCAAGGTGTCGCCATCTCGAGATCACGGGTTTGATTCCCGGACGAGTCAATGTAGAAAACCCACTTTTTCTACATTTTCTCGGATCTGGGTGTTCGTGGTGCCTTCGTTGTTTTTGACTCCCATACCTCAAGTGCTTTAGCATCTTATATTGGGATCGGAACTATGTATGTGATGTCGTGCTTATCTTTACATACCTATACATATCTATATGTATTTATTTATTTTTATAAAAACATATTCGCTTCTATCTATTTGTTGTTCCAAATTTAATAAAGTGGCCTACTGATTATAAATTAAAATTGAATTGACGGCGGAGTGTGTGTGCGGTGAGGACAGACGTGAATTCATCCGACCGCTTTGAATGTGTTTGACAGTAAGTGATACGTGTCTGATGCGTATCGACTTACTGACATCAGGTTATATATGATAATAGGTGCCACTGCAATTTACATACACATACATAGATAAGGACAACATCACATACATTGTTCTGATCCCAAAGTAAGTGGCTAAAGCATCTGTGATATCGAATCGAAAACAACGAAACACGAGACAGTGCAGAAAAAGTGGTTTACATTGAGAACATTGGCATGTCCGAGAATCATATCTGGTACCTCAGAGGTGGCGACGCCATAAAATATTCGTCCATGGTCGAGAGGCGTACACCGGTATATAGTTGATCAGTATATACAACATTCTTGTTGTAAATAAGAATGTTTGTACCCGAGTGATGAGATGTTAATTGTTGGTTGGGGAAAAAGTCTTTTCGAATTTTTTTTTATAGAAAAGGGAGGCAAACGAGCAGGTGGCTCATGTGATGGTAAGTGATTACTGCCACCCATGAACACCCGCAATAACAGAGGCATAGCAGATGCGTTGCCTCCCTTAGAGTGCCCCTGGAGGAAAATGTGTGATTTTTATATATTTTTCGTTCT
The DNA here is from genome assembly GCA_029286605.1 of Sericinus montela. Taxonomy (NCBI): domain Eukaryota; kingdom Metazoa; phylum Arthropoda; class Insecta; order Lepidoptera; family Papilionidae; genus Sericinus; species Sericinus montela. The sequence continues at coordinate 391,072 of JAGSMR010000012.1, read as the reverse complement.
GTCAAGTTCAGTGAATCTGATTTTGTGCCCTACTGCGAAAAACTGACGTTCAACGAATTCGAAGAATTAATCAACAGAATGGGTATAGTTTTCCATCATGATAAAAAAATCCAGCAAAATTTAAGAGAGCTTGGCTGAGAGGTGTTAATGCATCCGCCATATATTCCTGACCTTGCATCTTCATATTTCCACCTGTGTCGGTCTCTTCAGAATTTGTAAAGCAGTGTCAGATTAACATCACGACAGGACTGCCAAAACCAATTGTCGTGGTATTTTGACCAGAAACCCCAAAATTTCTATAGTAATGGGATCATATACCTACAAGATGGCAAAAAAGTTATCGAACAAAGTGGTACGTTCATACTTCAGTTAGTAAATAAACTATATTAAAAATGTTGTAAAAATGTATAGTAAAAATGTCTTAAAAAATGCGAAGAAACTTTTTCCCCGACATATAATGTACATACTATTATTTATCTGCCTATGTTTATTGTAAAGTTGGCTTGGCCAGTAAGACAGTAATTGGCTCACCACCTGTCACGTTGTCCCAAATGAGTTTTCGAAAGGCTTAATAGGCTTAATATTTCAATCTACTTTTGTATTGGGAAAAACGCGTGAAGATAAAGGATGTCACCAATCTACTTTTGTATTGGGAACTCAAAAAAAGACACAAAAATATTAATATAGACGCTTAGAAATAATAACATTTCCTTTCCCACAATAGCATTTACTGACATTTCAAATATAACAACGTACGCGAACCAATCAAATCATACGAATGGAACAAATCGACGCGACCTTCATAAACTCTGCGCCGACTGTCGACAGTCCGTTCTGTCGGTCACTTGTTACACTTCGACGTACCGTAACATTCACGTGTCAGCATACGAGTGAAAAGAAATTTCCAAATAAACTTGACATGTTATATTCATATAAACTTTTTTTTTATCTTCACGCATTCATAGTGTTGGTTAGGAAGTATTCTAAACGATTTAGTCTTAGCACCTCATTTCAATGGAGCTTATGTTGGACAATGAGACAAGTGATGAGTCGCCGTCTAAATTTCCAAAATAATAATGCAATGTACTTACATATAAACACACATAGATACATAAAATGCTCTGATCCCGAAGTGAGCAGCTTAAGCACGTGTGTTATGGGTTCGCAAACAACAATGCTAACACAAACACCAGGTCCCGATAAAATGTTGAAAAAGTGTTCTCTACAGTGACTCAGGAACTTAGAGCTGGTGAAACCCTAAAAAACTGTGTTTACGTCACTCGTCCCCGGAAGTTGTACGTTTACTAATAATAATATGTGTTTACGGCATAAGAATATACCGTCCACTTAGTCGCGTGGGTATGGTAAGTAATGGACGTGGAGCTGAAATTTGGAATATCATCCGGTAGATGACGCCAATGTAAAACCAATAAATAAAGTATGAGATTTAAAATTTCAAGTGATGCGTCTAGGACACGGTGGCTCGGAGGTAAGAGCGTAGCCACAGTATGGTACGCATCAAAATAAATAATAATCTTCACCCAATTCCCAATATAAGGGTAGACAGAGGTGTAGTTTAAAAATTAAGCCCCTTCGATCCACCTTCCACTGAAGATATTTTCGGGACAACGTGACGGTGGTGAACCCTTGGCAAGCCAACGATATAATTCGTTCATAAGTTTTTTGAAAAACCTTTTTGTACGATCCTGCCACCTGGGGATCGAACTCGGGTCTCTTGTCTCGAAATTCCGACCACCCAAACACTCGTCTATCCTGACTTTTTCCCGCGTCAGTTTATTAAACAATAATAAATGTAACTAATTTCGAAGTAAAACTCTAAAGTTGAGGGGACATCAACATTTTTCTAAATAAAGCTATATTAAATTTCCAGTCATATAAACGACAACATACGGTATCCAACTTAGTTATTGAAATTAGTTTGGTGCGCGGCGGGACCGGGTGAGCGCTAACTTTAGCAATATCTCACGTATAGGATCAGAGTGGGTCCTTTATAGTCGTTCTCGATGGTGACATGATAAAAATTTCAAGTGGAATATTGTTAATTTGAGTCGTTGGCTTACAGTTACGTCGTAATTAAATACAATAACTTTTTCCTTGGTTGTTGTAGAAGAAAACAAACACCCTCGAAGTATTATACGAAGTATATAGCTACCGACAGACGGCGGGATAGTCAATCGGTAAATAATAAAAAAATGATCTTCAATTTTAAATTTTTTATTTTCATCCATTTTTATAAATAAATATCTTCACGCAATTCCCAATACAGGGGTAGACAGAGGTCAAGTCTAGACAATTAAGTCCCTTTGACCCACCTTCCACCGAAGATATTTTCGGGACAACGTGACAGGTGGTGAGCCCGTCGCCGCCTTTATGTCCAAGCCAACGATGAAATTCGTACATAAGTTTTTGAAAAACTCATTGGTACTGCCACCTGGGGATCGAACTCGGGTCTCTCGACTCGAAATTCCGACCACCCAACAACTCGGCTATCGTGACTTTTTTAATTTTTATAATATTTGTTAAAGTGTTAATGATATAGTTTACGTTGAGCACAAGTTTTTGTTTACATATTTTGTATTATTTTATGTGAAATTACGATTTTAATCATACTATGTTCAGCTGTGTAATGTTGATCAACTGTAAAGAAGAACTAGTTATGTAGCCTTAGACACCGAACCTTTTCATCGAACTTTTTCATTTTGAATAAATATTTTTGAAATGATAACACATTATCTGTCGTTAAAAGTTGTTATTTGGAACGCATTTCACCTTTGTTTACTTATATAACTGTGCAATTGGGTTGTCAAATTAACTTCTTCGTTTTATTTTTATTTGAAATACTTTCCTAGATGGTAGCCCCTGTATCTGATGATAGCCACTGTGATATTCATGGTTCTATACCTTATAAACTTTACCTCGTATATATATATATATATATATATATATATATATATATATATATATATATATATATATATATATATATATATATATATATATATATATATATATATATATATATATATATATATATATATATATATATATATATATATATATATATATATATATATATATATATATATATATATATATATATATATAAACTTAGATAAATAAGTAGATAGGGACAACATCATATATTTTGTTCTGAAATTGTTCACAAATTGATTACCATTGCTTATATGTTAATAAGATTAGCTTACGCTACTAAGTAAACCGTTTAATTACGACATAAAATAACGGCACAAATGTACTACTCTATTTCTTCCCATGGGACATAAAAGCTGAATAAAGGAAATACCTTGAAAGTATAATGATACTTTTTAGCTAATGAGCTACCGACAGATGGCACCGATGTTACCAATGCCATGTGGCTGGTACTGTGATCGCTAAACACCTGCGATGTATCGACGGGACAGTCACTATGGGAAACCATTTTTAATGCATTATCTCGGGTATAGTTGTTTATGGTAACTTCGTTGTTTCCGATTCCGTTCCACAAAGTGTTAGAGCTACTTACATACATACATATCGCATGTTAAAGTCTACTGCAGGACATAGGCCCCTCCCATAGGGAGGATATGCCCATATTCAGTTTGATTATTTTGATCTGATATTTTTAGAGATGGTTATCCCGCCATAAATCGGTTGCCATAACGATCCTCGGGTAGAAAGAGAGTGGCAATATTCTTACGCCGTTACCACACGGAAAACTTAGCTATTTACTTATAAACGTAATGTTGTCTATATCTATTTATGTATTTATAAAGATATCCAAAGAGTTCCCACAAACACACTCACACTCTGCTGATGTAACAGTTTGCTGACTAATTATATTACAGGGATAAGATCCCAAAGATGTCATCTATTCATTCTCTATTCGTAAACGTTAAACTAATTTCGAAACTGGCATTACGCTGAGAGCTTTCGACTGGTATGGGCTACGTGCGACCTACAAACCGTAGTGGAAAGCTTTTTCCATCGCAAGGCGTAGCACGTTCTGAGAAATGTATAGTTTAATATGTACTGTGATTAAATATATAGAAAAAAGAAATTATCAGCCATAACCTTACATATTTGATATTTTTTTAACATGTAATGCTACGATGGGCTTCTTCATATTGAATCATAAAATTCAAATGAATATCTACGTATATTACCAATACCGGGGTAAACAGAGGCTGAGATAATAAAGTCATATCGAACCGCCTTTTACCGAAGCCTGTCACATTTATTTATTTAAAATTCACATTAAAATTCACATTTATTTACATATATTTACATAAATAAATCTTAACATTTACAAATAAACGTCTATGACTCGATTACTAACATTAATATTCATCCCACAAATGTTTGCCAATAGCGGGGTTCAAACCCCCAACCCTTAGCTACGAAGATAGGGTCACTACTAACTAGGCTATAGGATCGATAAAACCACTACAAAATCGATACTTTTATTAATGTTACAGTTTAGGAATTTAACACAGAAATAACTTTTTGTCTCGTTGAAAATCTTAGGGTAATACATTCGACGCAGCAGGTGCCAGCATCAGGGCGGGCGGAATCAAATGTGCCAAATTGAGCGTGAAATCGAGTAACACTTTCGGACGCTACGTCCAGGGAGCGATTCGGAGTAGGAAACTACCAAAAAAGTCGGAACGAAATAGCTATACAGAATTTATCTACGTCGAAATAATTAAGAGACATTTTCTAAAAGCATTATGTACGAATATTTCGTACGAATATTACATATCACGTTTGTTGACTCAACCGGTTAAGCCTTTCACGCATAGTGGTGAATGGCTTAACCGGTTTCATTGTGTCACCAGCTCTAAGGTTTCGAGTTCGATTCTCGCACGGGTCATTGTAGAAAATCACTTTTTCATGGGATCTGCTTGCTTGCAAATGCCTTGTATTAATATCAAATACAAATAACACCACATACATTGTTCTGGTTCCAAAGTAACACACAAAACCACGAAGGTCATTGATTATGCTTATTGTTCATTTGTATTATTACATGTATAGATAGATAGCGATAACATCACATACATTGTTTCGATCCCAATATGAGATGCTAAAGCACTTGAGCTATGGGAGTCGGAAACAACGAAGGCACCATATTTGTATTATTATTGATACAATTATAATTATATATCCGCTTCGTTACGGCGTAAAAATATACTACTTCCGTGAGTGTCGAAAGAGATATCATAATGGCGACGAATAGATGGCGGGATAAGCATGTTGAAAAATACCAGATCCAAAATACATGACGGGCAGCAACGTGTTAGATACAATGTGTCTGGTAGCCGAGTGGTTGGGTGGTCGGAATTTCGATTCAAGAGACCCGAGTTCGATCCCCAAGTGGCAGGCTCGTACCAATGGGTTTTTCGAAACCTTATGAAAACTTATGTGCGAATTACATCATTGGCTTGGAAATAAAGACAGCGAAGAGCTCACCACCTGTCACGTTGTCCTGAAAATATCATCTGTGGAAGGTGGGTCAAAGGGACTTAATTGTCTAGACTAGACTTCTGTCTACCCCAGTATTGCGAATTGCGTGAAGATAATTAATTTTTATTTTATTCTCATTAATGTTACAGGTATAAAACGTCGTAATCATTGCATTTATGTCTTTTATGAACAAGACATACGAAACATAATTACAATAATTAAGACGTGTTTATCTGTATATTGTATATCATATAATCAACATTATATATTATATGCAAATGCTCTTTAATTTTGTTTGTAAACTATAGAATCAACATAATCAATGGGTCCATGAACGCTACAAAAATAAATGAAATAAAATAATTATTTATTATGCAATTTTATTGATTTTTAAAGCATATTTATGCCGAACTTTAATGTTATTAAATTAAAGAGAAAATAACTCTTTCATTTAATGAAATAAAATAAAATCATTAATTTAAGTGTACAGACACCCATATTGCGACTGTTAACTTAAAACTATTTCTTTGACATTTGAGACCCAAAAATAAATAAATATATCACAGCTAAAAATAATTTTTATATTTATTAACATATTGAAAATAGATTACTGCAAGAGTCACGATAGCCGAGTGGTTGGGTGGTCGGAATTTCGAGTCAATAGACCCGAGTTCGATCCCCAAGTGGCAGGCTCGTACCAATGAGTTTTTCAAAACTTATGTACGAATATCGTTGGCTTGGACATAAAGGCGGCGATGGGCTCACCACCTGTCACGTTGTCCCGAAAATATCTTCGGTGAAAGGTGGGTCGAAGGGACTTAATTGTCTAGACTCGACCTCTGTCTACCCCTGTATTGGGAATTGCGTGAAGATAATTAATTTTATTTTATTCTCATTAATGTTACAGGTATAAAACGTCGTAATCATTGCATTTATGTCTTTTATGAACAAGACATACGAAACATAATTACAATAATTAAGACGTGTTTATCTGTATATTGTATATCATATAATCAACATTATATATTATATGCAAATGCTCTTTAATTTTGTTTGTAAACTATAGAATCAACATAATCAATGGGTCCATGAACGCTACAAAAATAAATGAAATAAAATAATTATTTATTATGCAATTTTATTGATTTTTAAAGCATATTTATGCCGAACTTTAATGTTATTAAATTAAAGAGAAAATAACTCTTTCATTTAATGAAATAAAATAAAATCATTAATTTAAGTGTACAGACACCCATATTGCGACTGTTAACTTAAAACTATTTCTTTGACATTTGAGACCCAAAAATAAATAAATATATCACAGCTAAAAATAATTTTTATATTTATTAACATATTGAAAATAGATTACTGCAAGAGTCACGATAGCCGAGTGGTTGGGTGGTCGGAATTTCGAGTCAATAGACCCGAGTTCGATCCCCAGTTGGTAGGCTCGTACCAATGAGTTTTTCAAAAACTTATGTACGAATATCGTTGGCTTGGACATAAAGGCGGCGATGGGCTCACCACCTGTCACGTTGTCCCGAAAATATCTTCGGTGAAAGGTGGGTCGAAGGGACTTAATTGTCTAGACTCGACCTCTGTCTACCCCTGTATTGGGAATTGCGTGAAGATATTTATTTATTATTTTATTACTGCAAGAGATTAAACATAATAAGCTTTATTTATTAAAGGTCCGTCAACACTTCGTGCCAAAAATAAATCCCGCGTCAACAAATCATAATTTTCTGCTTGACTATTGGAAAATTAACGAGACTATTCTGATTTCTTATCGGAATTATATCTGTGTAACGAAAACATGCAAATAATTTCGACAGTAGCCAAATGAATCCAAGCCTGAAACAGTGATTTTTGACGACCGCCATGGACGATTTGTGTACACACTAATTATCAAGGTTTCACCGACTTTGAGATTCCGGGTTCAATTCCTAAACGGGTAGTCCAATGTCTAGATTTTCTTGGGTCGGGGTAGTTGTGTCTTCGTTTTTTCTGATTCTTTTGATTTTTTTTTAATAAGTCACGATAGCCGAGTGGTTGGGTGGTCGGAATTTCGAGTCAATAGACCCGAGTTCGATCCCCAGTTGGTAGGCTCGTACCAATGGGTTTTTCAAAAACTTATGTACGAATATCGTTGGCTTGGACATAAAGGCGGCGACGGGCTCACCACCTGTCACGTTGTCCCGAAAATATTTTCGGTGAAAGGTGGGTCGAAGGGACTTAATTGTCTAGACTCGGCCTCTGTCTACCCCTGTATTGGGAATTGCGTGAAGATATTATTATTTTTTTTTTTTTTGGGTTTTCTTTGTTACTTCCATTAGATTCAGTTCCGTGGATTCAGAGCAATGTATGTGAAATTGCTTCTATTTATTTATTCATTTACTTATCTATTCAGCGATACCAAACGTTCGTCGGAACGAAGAAGAAGATGATCCAACCCTGTAATACGAATCTCACAGATTGGCTTTAACTAATGATTTATTTTCATATATAACATTATTTGTAATGATATATACATAATCTGGGATAATAAATAATAAACAAATAAATATCTTCACACCGTTCTCAATAAAAGGAAAGACAGAGATCTGGACAATTAAGTCCTTTCGTTTCGATTCTATTCACCTTCCACCGAATATTTTTTGGCACAACGTGACAGATGGTAAGCTAGTCGTCGTCTATTTGTCTAAGCCAACGATGTAAATCGTAGATATATTTTTAAAAACTCATTGTCCTGTCACCTGCGGATCGAACTCGGGTCTTTTGACTCGAAGTCTGACTACTCAACCACTCGACTTTCGTGACTAATCAATTACGACACAAGTATAAACGCGCATAAAAATCTTTGATTATTGAGAAAATATAATATTGGGTGTTGTAAAATATATAGCTTCAAAGGCATGTGCACAGAGATATCAGGCAGCTCATGTTTTAACTTCCGAATATGTATGCATTTTTGCAAAAACGCCTCCATATTTGATGCCCATTGTTTACATCTATACATAATGGCTTGTAACACTCCACTACCAAATTGTCATTGTCGCCATGCTTGACACGCGGATTTGCGAACACCTGGTACCTCAGATACTACTGCTTTTTTAGGGCTTGAACTATTTACTATACACTATACTAAACCGATCAGTGAATATCGAGAGGATTACACTGCCATCTATCGATAGCAATTAAAACATTAAAATAATATCTCGACGCAATTCCCAATACAGGGGTAGATAGAGGTCTAGACAATTAAGTCCCTTCGAGGTACCTTCCATCAAAGATATCGAGACAACGTGACAGGTGGTAATCCTGTCGCCGCCTTTATGTCCAAGCCAACGATATAATCGTACATAAGTTTTTGAAGAAACCCTTTGGTACGAGCCTGTCACCTGGGGATCGAACTCTGGTCTCTTGATCGTAATTTTGAATTCCGATCACCACTCGGCTATCGTGACTTAAGACAACATTCGAGCCTTTTGCCTAAGTCATATTCAACGACACCCACGGCAAGAATAGCCACCCCATGTAATCTCGCTCTGTAACTACTTGGCACAATATTAAAGCAGAATTATAAAAAAATAATTAATAACGTCGGAATTTGAATTTGGAACAACCTAAAATGTTTTTAACAGATGTCTTCAGGCTGTCGTTACGAGTGAACGCGCGATTTAATTATATTCTGGAGACGAGGTTCTCCGAATTGAAAATCATTGTTGTTGGCACATTCAAATCATACCCGACGACAGCTCTCGCAGATTGCGTACACAATTTTTTTATTAATTGTTATATGAGAAAAATCCATATGGTAATATTTCATCCATGTCGCCACACGTAATAAAAGCAGATACAGATAATAAATACATACATACACTCATAGATAGATAGGGACAATATCACAGACAATGCTCTGATCGCAATGTAAGCAGCTTTGCACTTGTATTATGGAATAACTTACAACGAAGGTACCACAAACATCCAGACCCGAGAAAATGTTAAAAAAGTGTTTCCTACATTGACCCGGCCGAGAATCGAACTGGGGACCTAAGAGGTGGCGACATCTTGAAAAAATGTGTATATATGCTTCTAGACCACCGAAGTCGTTAAGTAATTATATGTTATAAAATTAATAATGCATGCAATATTAAATAACCTAGTATTCCTGTAACCAACCTGTAACCAACCTGCTCATAGAGGCGCGCTGACGCGCGCGCTCCGTACCCTTGACTTCATAGCCAAAGAGCTTGATGTGTTTTCTTGCACTCTGAGTGATCTCACAAAGATAGATATATATATATATATATATATATATATATATATATATATATATATATATATATATATATATATATATATATATATATATATATATATATATATATATATATATATATATATATATACATATATATATATATATATATATATATATATATATATATATATATATATATATATATATATATATTACTTAATAATATGAGGATTAAGCTATCATATTGGGGTTTTCCTGTAAAAATAGTGTACATTGGCAATAAATAAATAAATAATAACAGTGATGGTAGCCAAAAATCTATAATTAAAAATTAATCTATAATTCTTACTGATGCGTATAATAATTATTATTATAAACAAACCAAATCAAATAGTTTATCGATAGGCATTTTTATTCTACCCGAATCTTCACGAATCTCTCTGACACGGTAGGGTATATGAATTTCTATCCATGTAAATATATATGAATGTAATTACACTGTAGCTTGATCATTTAGACGGCGATAGGCTGACTACTGTTACGTTGTGTCAAATAATATTCGGTTGAGAACGGGTTAAAAGGACTAAATTATCTAGACCACGACCTACTCCAATAGAAAAAAATGCGTTAAAGTAAAATAAATAAGAATAACAATAATAACAGATCACAATAGCCGAGAGTTTAAGAGAACCGGAAACCGATCTGTGGGTCACTACTATCAAAAATTTAGGAATTCACGATAGCCGAGTGGTAGGGTGGCCGAAATTTCGAATCATGAGACCAGAGTTCGATCACCAGGTGGCAGGCTGGTACCAACGGATTTTTCAAAAAATTTATGTATATTTACATATCGTTGATTTGGACATAAAGACAGCAACGGTCTCACCACCTTTCACGTTGTCCCAAAAATGTATTCGGTGGAAAGTAGGTCGAAAGGTCTTAATTGTTTCTCTTTTTACCACTGTAATTTGAATGGCGTAAAGTTATTTATATAATTTTCTATAATAAAAATTAATTCGGTGGAATGGACTTAATTGTATAGACTAGTAGAAATCAAAGTTTGAAGAAATCTCCTCTTTTCCTGTTCCTTAAGTTCATGGGCAAGCTTTCATTTAAATAATTAAACTTATAAAGGACTATGTATACTGCTCCGGAAACTCACTTAATGAGCAAACACATGCCATTAGTGCAAGGAAATCTGATATTCTCGAGACGGGAACTATGAAACTTTAGCAATAAATTCAGTATATTTACTTTTTTTCTGATAAGGCGACCTTTGTAGGCGAGTGGCGTAAACACGAGTTTTCACGATGTCGGCAGCTCTAAGGTTCCGTATTCGATTCCCGCATAGTTTTACGTAAAAACCACCTTTTCTGCATTTTCTCGGATGTTTGTGGTAATCGTGGTTTCGCTTCGTTGTATCTGCATACTTTGAGATCAGAGCAATGTATGTGATGTTGTCCCTATATATATGTTACAGTACTTACTATGCTGGATTTCAGTAATGCTTTTAATACTGTTGATTTTGAAATCCTGTTAGGTATTTTGCGCTCTATTAACATATCTCCGGCTGCAATTGATTGGTTTCGTAGTTACCTAGTAGGACGCCGGCAACGTATCCAGGTTCAGGATATTTTTTCCACCTGGACTAGCATTGGCGCTGGCGTCCCTCAAGGTGGCGTGTTGTCTCCGCTCCTTTTTGCTATTTTCATTAATTCAGTAAGCTATCACATATCTTCTTCTTACCACTTGTATGCAGACGATCTCCAAATTTATAAACAATCTTCATTGGAAGACCTGCCAACAGCAATTGAGTCGATAAATGCTGACTTGACTTGTATCTTGAAGTGGAGCAAATCTTATGGTTTATGTATCAATCCCAAGAAAAGCCAGTCAAAAATTGTTGGAAGTCCAAGAATTATTTCTAAAATTGATTGGTCTAATATACCGCAAATTTATCTCAATGGTACTCATATCCCCTATAGCAAAAAACTTAAGAATCTGGGTGTTATATTTGACTACTGTTTGTCATGGACTCCACAAAGTTAGTCGTAAAATGTTTGCAACACTGGGTTCTTTACGCAGACTACGTAACTTCCTACCGTTGACTACTAAAGTTGTGCTTGCTCAGTCCTTACTTTTGCCCATCCTTGACTATGCCGATATTTGCTATCTCGACATAACTGAAGAGCAGCTTAACAAACTTGAGCGAATTCAAAACCTTAGTATTCGTTACATATTTGGGCTTCGCAAATATGACCACATTTCTGAATTTCGCAAGAAGCTCAAGTGGCTGCCAATCCGCCTTCGCAGAAATACGCACATCCTTTCTGCTTTGTACTCCGTGCTGTTTAATCCATACTCTCCCCAATACCTAAAAGATCGGTTTGAGTATATGTCCCTTCCCTATGATCGGTTTCTTCGCTCTGCTGTCAATCTTTCCCTCCGAACTCCTCTTCACTCCTCTTCCTTTTATAATAAATCTTTTACTGTTACCGCTGTCCGCCTGTGAAACACTTTGCCCTTACATATTCGACGTGCTCCATCTCTTCCTTCATTCAAAAAACTTCTTAATTCCTATTATCTAGAAACCTAACGCCATTTCCCACGTTTTTAGTTTCATTCTTTTTTTTTTTTTTCTTTTTCACCATCTCCTTATTTCTTTATTCATAAAAAAATCCTTTATATTACGGCTGCCATCATTTAGTAATCTATTTTGAATAATAGCGGTACACCACCCTCCTTTTCTTCGTTATTTCTTCATCCGCTTCTATAGCAAGGTTGTCTGGAAGAAATTGCTTTTTAGTAATAAGACCGCCTCTTGTACTACCTATATGTTACTTGTACTTATTTTCATCTTCTTTTGTGGTGTACAATAAAGAATATATAAATAAATAAATAAATAAATATGTTTGTTTGTGATTCAGTCCAGATGAAACACCTTTCACTGCATCCTACCTGGGGCAGCATGACAGATTCATAGATCCGAAACCTTAATTGGAAGTGATGCTGCCTTGAAAGCTAAGGGTTGCGTATTCGAATCCTTTTCAAGTGTTTCTGTGATAAACATAAATTTTTCACTCCAATCTTAGATGTATATATACGTATATGAGTATTTAACTTTATAAGTATGCTTGAGATGGTATAGTTTGCTTGAACCCACCATCTGTCCCAATGTACCATATAAGCGCTTGTGAAAAGTGGTTCTAAAATGCTAAATTGACTCTGACCTCTGTCTAACTCAATGTAAAATTAGGAAATTTTATTTATTTTTCTTCTCGTTCTTAGAATGTACGAGAAGATAAAATTTTCTAATTCTAGATGGCCACGTATCATACTCGGTATAGACACCAGTTTTCAAGCTTTCGCCAGCTCTGCGGTCCCGGATGCAATTCCCGGATAAATCATTTTTATAGTCTGGGTCTTTGTGGTACCTTCATTGTACTTGCTGTTTACTTTGGGATTCGAGTAAAGTATTTATTGCTTATTAATTCAAATACAGTATTCTTCCAAAAATGAGGTTCTCAATTTGGTTTCGTAAAATTTTTTTATTATTTTGTTTTTTCACTTGACACTGGCAGAAGTTAGAAGCCTTAAATATTTTTCGTTTCATGAAGTTTTTGGTAAACAGGTCGCTAATGATGGTTAAATTTATAAAAAAATACATCGCTTGTTATATTCGTAACGAAAAGAACTTATACAAAGCTCACGGTTCGCTAATCCCTTTGTTTTGTCTGCGTCGCAACAAACAAACACGCGTATCGCCCGCCCGCCCCCGCCCGCCCCCGCTCCCCGCACGCGTCACGATCCGACTCACTGCGCGTTCGTTTGCCTAGCAGAGCGGTTTTAAAACGATAATCATATTCAATTACATTTTATGTTGTCATTTTGATAGAGATGTGTATATGAGGACGGAATAAATATCTGATCTAATTTTTGTGTGTGTATAATATATAACTAAAATCTACTCACTAACTACTGCTCCAACTCGCAACTCTCCCACTGGTGCCTCACATTTTTCTGGGATAATGACTATTCTAAATATTCAAATTAAAAATAAGCATTTATTCATCGATGTAATTAACACAGATAACATCCATCTATTCCACTATTTAATCTTTTAATGAAGTTCCTCTAGCGGTGATAAAACTAGTAAAAGGAAATTTTTTGTTGTTTTATTTATTTATCTATTTATTTTATAATAACTTTTAAGAAATTCTTCCTCCAAAAATGACACAGCACGGTCATTGCCCTTGACCGAGCTTTTAAATTTTGTTCTGCTATTTTTGAAGATATTATTATTGGAAGCAATTGATTTTTGTTTCACCTCGTCTCTTTTTATGACCCTCACGAGAAGAAATGGAGAGCTGATTTCTTACCACGTTTTGTACGTAGTATTAGTATTAGAATCACGTTAACTATTCCCTACATACTATAACAATTAAATGCAAAAGTGATTACAAAAAAACATATGACACGTTTGACGACCCGATAGTTAAGTTTAAGGGGTTCGATAGCAGCAATTTGTTTGTAGTTTTTTTTAATTTTAGTTGGAATTCTAATTCAATACTAGTTTGGTATTGGATGACGTCATTGTTCTATTACAAGTTATTATTATTATTATTATTATATTAAAAAGCGATAGCAGCTAATTTACTTCTAAAGCACTTACATCGCAAAGCTTTCGATCTGACAAAGTTTGTTAAACTGTTTGAAAGCAATTCCGTGAGCTAACATAGTTGGAACGTGGACCGAGTCGAAAATAGTAAGACATAAGCTGAATTGCTTACTTTAGGATTTAGAGTTAACTATAAAAGCATGAAAGAGAATTTAAATATGGATAGAATACAAGAAATACTCGAAGTTTTTTTAAAGTGATCATTAATTTAATAAAACGTATTACTTACATGTTTTAAAAGTCTACTTACGGCAAATAAAGAATTTGAATTTGAATTACCAATTCATAATTTTCTTCAACACGCGCGTCTAAATGTCCGAGTATTATTCTCTCTTTTTCGAACAGCTTGCTCACATGCTCTTTGAAGATTAGTCTCGGCCTTCCACGACCCTATTTGTTGTAAATTTTTGCGCTTTTCTACTCTCATTCGTTTAATAAACAACGATCTTTATTTTTCTATTTGTATTACAACTTTAATATGTCATAGCGGAGTGGTTGGGTGGGCGAAATTTCGATTCAAGAGACCCGAGTTGGTCCCCAGGTGGCAGGCTCGTACCAATGGGTTTTTTCAAAAAACTTATCTACGAATTTTATCGTTGGCTTGGACATAAAGACGGAGACGGGTCAAGTTTGTGACCTTGCGCGTTGTCACGAAAATATCTTTGGTGGAAGGTAGGTCGAAGGGACTTATTTGTCTAGACTAGACCTCTGTCTACCCCTGTAATGGGAATTGTGAGAAGATTTTTTTATTTTGTATTACAACTCTCATATTCCTGATGACAATTAAGGTTTAAAGTAGACGAGTACAAATAACTCGTTAAGCTTTAGAGTTTGGGTTTCAGAAGCATTGTTTCGGAGACAAATTTATGGCACGGGTTACAGAACATTCCGCGAGTGTGCGTCGCTTTATGCTCCGCCTTAAACTTTACACATCAAGCTTCAAGAGTTATTGCTTTTGGAATTTGGATCTTGGCAATGAATTCAAATAAACGTATTACAGCTCTATGTTGTGCTCTATATAGAGATTCACTTTGTGTTTTATCGAAGATGGTGAATGAATGAAACAAAGAATCTGATGGGTAAGATAAGAAGACGATCCAATAACCCAGATTGTAGCGATCCCACCTTCGAAGCTAAAGGTTACGAGTTTAAATCCCGCTAGGGGCAAGTTTTAGTATATCTATCGACTATGAATGTTTGTACTCAGGCCAAGAGTTTATATTAAAATTAATCTACGTAAATATATATGAATGTAATACATAAATATATATGAAAGTATTGTACTTTTACATGGAGGATAAGATGGCGATAAGCTCACCGTATGTCACGTTTGTCCCAAAAAAACTTCGATGGGAAGTAAGTAAAACATTTTTGCCTATGTAAATTATTTTTTTAAGGTTTGTTCAAGATGAATTCAGTGACAAATTGAATTTTTCTTTATGCACAGAACACATACTACAATATTTACTAATTCAATCATTCTTTATTAATTCACTCTTTAGTTGAATCTATATATTTCACCTTACGGCATCAGGGTATTAATTAATTTCACCAAGAGATAACAATCGAAATAAACAAGTATAAATTGTATTTATGTATACACGGCGTTAACAACTTTGAAACCTCTTTTCTTTTCGTTTCCTCAATATTAAATTGTACAACATGGAAAATCCAATCAACATTTTTTGCTGGCATTGCAGGATCGTGGCTTGAAAACAAAACATATACTACTTCTTCGGGTGAGCTCTTCTCTTCTGTTCTATTATTTACAAACTTTGCATAACTAGGTTAATAATGATCATAATAGTGAATATACTTAGGCGTTACTCTGCGGAAATTCATTATAATAGAGATCGTAGCTTAAAATTACTTTGCAACACTTCGTGTGGCAACATCAATGAATGGCTGCATCTAACATAAGGCTGGATCTGATGATGTATCTGCTGTACATAATACCTGATGCAAAGAGATGTAAAAATTCTTTATCAGAAAAATATTACGATTTCTTGTACTATTACAAGGTATATATAGTATTTATTATAAGGTGACTGTTAATTAAAAAAGCATATATAGATACATAGGCAGATAGGCACAACATCACATATTTTACTCTGTTCCCAAAGTATGAAGCTAAAGCACTTGTGTTACGGAATCGGAAACATCAAAGCTACAACAAACACCCAGACCAAAGACAATGTAGAAAAAGAAGATTTCTAAATTAAACTATCCAAGAATGGAACCCTAAACCTCAGAACTGGCGACACCATGAAAACTGGTGTATACGCCACTCGTCCACGAAATTTTAGTTAAAAATAAATAGTAGACCATAAAAAAATTATTAGCAGTGAATTAAAAGGTCCAACAAAAACTTTGTAACTCAATTTGTTTTAAACCACGTCACTTACCTTAACAGCCATCACTTTTCTTATTAATGTTGCCATTGTTCGGTGTATTATATTTCTGTTTATGTGAGAATCACCGACAATAACGCAAAGTTTTGTTTTGTATTATATATGATTGCAACCCCTATAGTTAATTTACAGAAAAATTTAACGACGTTTAATTTTAGTATAAAATACGTGCAGTGACTCAAATACTGACAGGTTACATGTACTATATGTAATGTTAAAGACATGATTATATATTGCGAGCTTCGTTCGTGTGCTCGCAGGTGACTGACGTAACCGATTTTTGCGCTGAACGTGCGAGCACATTGAGCACAAGTCAGCACCCCTCAGACATAATTGTGATAATTGAATAGGTGATGGCTGCAGGTGATCGAGCCTTGGGTGCGTCTCGTTTATCAGAGTGATCGGAATTCGATTCAAGTCACCCGAGTTGGACCTCCAGGTGGTAGACTCGTACTCTATTCTAGTTTCTTCAAAAAACTTATGTACAATTTATGTACCGTTAGCTGGGCCATAAAGAAGGCGACGACACCTGTCAAGTTGTGCCAAAATATCTTCAGTAGGCTGAAAGAACATAATTATCTAGACCTTTTTTACCCCTGTATTGAGAATGGCAACTCTTATAGTTAATTTACGGAAGAAATGTAAGGACATTTGATTTGAGTAAAATACACGTGCAGTAACTTATATACTGAAAGGTTACGTATAGTCTCCCCTGGTCGCCTCTTACGATACCCACGGGAAGAAAGGGGGTGGTAGATTCTTACGCCAATACGGCATAGTTTAGATTAATAAAAACATAATTTATGTATCTCGTAGAATGAAGGAAAAGCCGGTGATATATTGGCCTCGGGTCGCTGGTGCAATACTGGCGTGTTTTTGTCTACACCCGCCTGAAAACAAACATGGCGCTGACGTTGAAATTGCCTTTTGAATATTGTTGTCCCTTGCTAAATATCCTTTATAAAATATGATCCGTGTTCGTAGCTCAAGACGGAAGACATATTAAGTTTAATGTTTGAGTAGGACGCGCAAACAGTTTCAATTATGTAACATATTTTGTTTATTACGTTATAACGCTACAAAATATGTATGAAATATGTCATAGTATGACATTCATAGGAAGTTACATTCATATTTTGATATTTTTTGGTTTTAGATCAACTGTTACTCTTTTTACTTTAGTCCTTTTATGGGTTGCAATATTTATATTTTGCAATATCTTAAGTTGCACCTTGGGTCTGTGTCACTTTACGCCTTTGGTTGCCTAAAAGAGATCGTGTTGTAGCGATAACGCCGCCAAATTGTACAGTCTACTTACTTTGATATTTAATTATTTTTGTCTGTATAATTTTGTTTTGTAGCGTTCAAGTAGGTATTCATTCGTTCATTATCTTGTGTTGTATATGTATGGTGTACAATAAAGTAAATACTACTACTACTACTTTTTTCGTCATGTCATATATCATTAATTTTAATAGTATCCTCTGCACTAAGGTTGCATGAAAGAGATTGCTGTTTGAGTGATAAGGCTGCCTGTTGTTCCCATGTCCCTTTAATTGTCAACACACTACAATATGTTCCTTGGTGTACGATAAAGTATATATTACTTTTATTTTTCTATCATTAAAATCCTTGATATTTTCCAATACTGAGGTAGTCACATTCTGTTAAGGTTGTGGTGGTATCGACCTAAAATTATGCCATTTCTTCTCCACTAATCTTAATAATATCAATGACTACCAACACACAGTTCACAGTATAATCATCTATAAAAATACCAAAGAAAAATCAAGCTACTGGTGAAACGTTTAAGTGCATCTAAGGTGCGAAGTGTCCCGAGATATATGTATGGCGAAAGGATTATGGTAAACCCTTCTTAAGGAAGAAGCTTAGTGAAAATCTTTTAAATCGTTGAAAGAATTTGAAATCAGTCCTTTCAAATATCGTTTCACCAGAGCTTTTTTTGGGAACGTGACCGGTGGTTAGTTTATCGCCCTATTAGTGTCAAAGTTGACGATATTAATCGTACGTATTTCAAGAAGAAAGTTACTGATACTAGGCGTCCTCCTAGAGATCCTAGAGATCGTACTTGGATCGCCTAATTTGAATTTCAATCACGCAAGCACATGGCTATCAAGGCCTTACTGTTCATACAAAACGGCCTATAATATTTCACTGCTGGACATAAGCTTCCATTCCAAGCTTGGGAGAGTTTTCCATAATTGCCATGATTCCACAATCGCCACTCGACTATGGTGATTGTGATGTTATAATTATGATTTTTGATTATGATTGTGAAGATATAATTATGATTATATCAAAGTAGTATGATATCCAAAAATAATGTGTCCTAAGTTAATAGAAGTGAAACACATGTTATAATTCCGGAACTCACTTGAACGCATTCATGTCTCGCACACAGTGAATTTTCTCAAGCGAAATCTGCTTACTATATTTGGAGTAATATCTGGGCTGCATAACTTAGAGCCAAGAGTTTGCAGGTCACGTAGAAGCTGCAATGTTGAAATGTCAGTTCACTCAGCGAGGCGGGCTAAATCAAAACCACTAAAGATCGAGTACACTCTACACTCTACACGTAATACTTTTAACACACAGTCGCTTATTTTAAATAATAAAATGAAGTAAATATTTTTATGCCTCTCCCAATGCTGGGGTAGATATTGGCCTAGACAATTGAGTCCTTTCCATTCACCTTTTACTGAAGTCATTTTTTAGAAGTACGTGACAGGTCGTCGTCTTTATGTCCAAGCCAACGGTATAAGGGTGGGGATCGTGGAGGTCTCTTGACTCGAAATCCGATCACCCAACCACTCGGCTATCGTGACTTTGCTTTAGTTATATATGAAATATAAAAATCCCTTATTAGCTGAATAGTTGAAAGATTGGAATTCGAATCATCATTACAATTATCTATATTGTATCATAATCATAATCATATAGGTGTTTTGCAACTTTCTTTCAACTTGTGTCACTTAACATGAACACCAAAAGGACGACAAACTCGTAACCAATCAATCCAATCCATGTTTTTCCCAATATGCTACGGTGTACTGTTGATCGAAAGGACTAAGCTGCCAGGACCTTTGATTAGTCCAGTAGTTGGATGCGTAAGGATATTATGATGTTTTATAACTCCAACGCAAGTTCCCAAAACTGGGGAAGGCAGGGGTGAAGACAATTAACTTAATAAGCCAATTCACTTAATTTTATTTTGGCATTTCTCAGATGATTTTGCTGCCATCATTCGAAAAAAGTAATAAAATACATAAGGCTACCTGTTGTGTTTAAAAAATTTTTTGAGGGGTCACAATAAATTATAGTGTATAAAAAATAATAAATGGCCTTTTTGAATGAAACCACTACCATTAAACGATCTGTAAAGGCCATTACAGTGTTACCATATGTATCAGTTACAATACATACATAAGTACCAGTTACAGTACATATATATCAAATTTATAATTTTCAAGGCTTTTCCCTTAGTCGCCTCTTACGAAACCCAAGATGTTGTATTCTTACGCCCTAACTACGCAGTAGTAACCACACAATATAACATTATGTTTTATCCAGTAACGTGTAAAGCTTATTTCATCAGTAAACACTGGCTAATGAAGAGAAGTAAATGGTGGGTGTGAACAATATTGATATATATTTTTTTAATATGTAATTCTATATGAGTAAAATATATGTACATTTATAACTATTATAGTAAGTAGTAAGTTTATGTTCTCATATTCTTTCACAGATTGTCTAAATCATTTAAACTATGTTTCAGTTGCCGGTTTCAGAAAGGGAATAACCGTTATCTCAGCCACCAGTTGAATCGGTGCAGTTGAATCCGCGTCTTCAAAACTATGCCACTACGATTTGTAGTGACATCCAATAAATAAATAAATACATACAACAGTGGTAGAGTCACGCATCATCTTTTGTTGTTGCATGAATGGGCCAGCTCGACCGGGGAAGTACCACGACCTTACAGAATACCGGCGTGAAGTATAAGTCTAACAAACTTCGGCGTTTCCTCTGGTGAGTGCAGGTAACCGGAGGCACACACCTCCCTCCCCCAATTTGGGTGGGGGGCCTCTAAGGCCGACAACGCATCTGCTATGCCTCTGGTATTGCAGGTGTTCATGGGCGGCGTTAATCACTTACCATCACGTGAGCCGCTTGCTCGTTTGCCTCCCTTTTCCATACAAAAAAAAACATAGATAGTCATAGTCATGGGTTCAGAAACAAGGAAGCTACTTCAACACCAAGACCGGAGACTAAGTAGAAGAAGTGTTTTCTATATTGACCCGTCCGGAAATCGAACCCGGGACCTCAGAGATGACGTCCACTGAGGTCCAACGGAATCGGACTTTTTTTTACATGGTTTTGTTAATTTAAGTGAAGAATATGAAATATTTATAACGAAAACCAAATCTTGACTCTCAAAACTCAAAACTTATAATACAATATGAATTTATAAAGGAATAACGTCAAACGGAAATGAGGTGAAATATTTTTAGGCATAGATTTAGCACCCCGATGAGGGTGAGATCCACCCATCATGGATTTGTGTTAAAAGCTATGTCAGGATTCGGTCGGTAAGATATAATAATAAAAAGTTACAGAATAAAAAAACAGATGAGACACCGATGAACTTATTCATTAGAATGTTGAAGCAGAATAAATTTAAATCACCTTCAAAATTCTCAAAAAAAAAACACCTTCATGCCGTTCCCAATACTGGGGAAGAGAATCAAATTGATATAAGTATCTTCACGCCATTACCAAAAGAGAAGAAGACAGAGGACCAAACAATTAAATTTTTTCCTGCTTAATTTCATCGAAGATGTTTTTGGAACAACATTAGAGGCGGTTATCATGTCACCGTCTTTATTTCCAGGCCAACGATATAAATCGTACATAAGTTTTGAGAAAACCTATTGGTACGAGCCTGTCACCTATGCATGGAACTCGGGACTTTTGACCTGAATTCAGATCACCTAACCAATCGAATATCGTGACGATTTAAAAAAAAATGAACACCCGCAATACCAGAGGCATAGCAGATGCGTTGCCGGCCTTAGAGTCCACTGTTATAGTAGCTTCATTGATTGCGTTATGGAGTCAGAAACAACGAAGGTACTACAGACACTAAGACCCGAGAAGATGAAAGAAAGTTTTTTCTAAACTGTAATTTGACTAGAAACTGACTGTAAATTGAATCTAGGGCCTCAGAGCTGGTAAAACAAAGGAAACCGATGTTCGTGCCATTCATCCGCCGAGGTCGTAAAAATCGCTTTGTAACCCACAACGTTTTTAAAAAAATTATAACATTTTGTGTTTTAATTTCTTAGACAAATAGTCGAATTCACGTAAATAGCCCTCAAAAACACTATAATAATACGCGATCCTTGATATCGTCAAACGACATATCTCACCTGTCAACTTGGTACTTTTTACACAGAAGCACTTTACTCGATTTGCAAATCATGCGCATATTTCAAAGTTGATGACTCGTGAGGTTATGTGGTAAAAAACATTTTGTAGACCCTTGAGACACGCGGGATATATTTCCAACACTTTATTATATTAAATAGAGTGACTTACTATACGTTAGCCGAGTGGTTGGGTGGTCGGAATTTCGAGTCAAGAGACCCGAGTTCGATTCCCAGGTGGCAGGCTTGTACCAATGAGTTTTTCCAAAACTTACGTACGAATTATATCCTTGGCTAGGATATAAAGACGGCGACGGGCTCACCACCTGTCACGTTGTCCCGAAAATATCTTCGGTGGAAGGTGGGTCAAAGGGACTCAATTGTCTAGACTAGACCTCTGTCTACCCCTGTATTGGGAATAGCGTGAAGACTTATTATAGTTATTACTTAGCAGGCTGTTAAAGTCCACTATATGACGTAGGGCTGTTCTGTAAAAATGATTTTTCATAATCACAAGTAGGCAAGCGAATTGACGGAAGCCTATTTGAGACAACGTGACCGGCGGTAACCCTATAGCTACTTTATTCCAGAGTGATATGACACTATACTTAAATAGATTTAGTTTAATATATAAGAGTATAAATAGTACAATTTAATGGACGACTTCCGTGAACTAGAGGCGTTCACACCGGTTTTCGTTGTCGCAGTTGTCTGATTCCCAGTCGGGTTAGTGATTCTTCATCTGGTCTGGGTATTGGTAGTACCTTCGTTGTTTTTGGTTCCATAGCACAAGCGGGACGAGTAATGAATGCGATAATGTTCTTATCTAACACGGAGGTCTTCAAACATTTTAATATTAGTCTCCACTTACGACACGTACGAGTCAGCTAAATTGAATTGTACGTTAGATTTTATTTCTACCTTCGGTGGCTGCAATATTTATGATGTTGGTATACAGCAAACAAACCTCCCGATGTGAACGTTGTAAGAAATAAATTGCCGCGAGAATTGATGGGCGGCGCGTGACTAAGCACACGGCGTGACGTCCGAATGGGAGAACTGAAATGAATGAAGCGATATCGTTTGTCCTTGTCTACGGTTACTGTTCTCGCGGATTTGGAAATTTGCAAAACGCTTGTAGCAGTATAGGTGGCAATAATAATTTGGGCAATATCTCTGTTTGTTTAAGTTACTATTTCAAGACAAGAGCTGCTCTCAAATCTTATAAACAGGTTTTTATTATCTTAGTATGTATCTACGTGATTTCCGCCCATTTTAACGTACTTGATGACAATCCAATAATTTAATAAATAGTTTCGCAATCATATAATAATTAAAAAAATCTCAAAAAAAAAAACACTTTCGTGGCTAGCTGAAACAAAATTATTTTCTATTAGTTAATAAAATAGTGTGATTAAGAATCAAATCATTTGTAATAAACTGTTATTAGCTTCATACGTATGTTAGTAGGTAACGAAACTTTGAACATGATTTTGACCCCTTTCAAAACGTCGGCTTAATTCGAAATTTGGCATACTTATTAAGGATCGATGGCAATTCAATATTTTAAACAGGTTGATGTGTTATCCTTACTAGGATAATCAGAATTAGTGACTTTTGGTTTTCCTACGACCCCGGAGTGTCTGCGTCAAGACCAAGAAGGTAAACTACCAGGCGCGCCAAACACTTATTTCTCGGATTAATATCAGTTTAAAAAAAATATTAAAAATACGCTTTTATAGAAAATCCAACTATAAATAGAAAATAAATTTTAATAAATATGAATTAAGAATAGTGTTAAAAATTTCAATAAATATAAAATAATAATAGTGTAAATAAAAAAAATTAATTATAAAAATGCGTGGGGTGCATAGTGTCAATAGTTCTAAATATTTTATTGACAGATATGAGTAGTGTGATTATCATTTTGATAATATCTTAAAAAGCACCCCACTTTTTTTTAAATTAAAGGTGTTGGTTTTTTATAAACTATGATTTATTTTTATCAAAAAATTTTTGGATTGCTCGATGGCAGTTGTAAATATGTTATTAACAGTCAGATATTACTAACATTAAAATCAATATAAAATATCGTGATATTGTGAGTGATAGTCACGATAGCCGAGTGGAAGCGTGGTCGGAATTTCAAGTCGATAGACCCGAGTTCGATCCCCTGGTGGCAGTACCAACGGGTTTTTTCAAAACCTATGTACAATTCATATCGTTGGCTTGGACATAAAGACGGCGACGGGCTCACCACCTGTCACGTTGTCCCGAAATATCTTCGGTGGAAGGTGGGTCGAAGGGACTTATTTGTCTCGACTAAACCTCTGCATACCCCTGTATTGGAAATGGCGTGAAGATTTTTTTTTAATATAAAATATATTAAGAAGCACCTCGCGCTTTGTCATAAAGGTGTAGGTGGCGTAATCGTTTTGACATCTTTGCTTACACACCGTTACGGATCTGATTAAATTTTGTCCTTTTGTTGCAGTTATTCCGCAATCATCATATAACCATTTTCTTTATTAAGGTCTCCTCCAAATCGCCTCTTACGATACCCATGAAAAGAGAGGGGATGGTCTTATTCTTACAACCGATATCATACGATTAACGCAAGCAGGACATTTTTAATTCACGATAGCCGCGTGGTTGGGTGGTCGGAATTTCGAGTCGAGAGTCTCGAGTACGATCCCCGGTGGCAGGCTCGTACTAATGGGTTTTTCAAAAACTTATGTACGAATTATATTGTTGGCTTCAACATAAACACGGCGACGGGCTCACCATCTGTCACATTGTCCCAAAAATTGTTCAGAAGTTGGGTCAAAAGGACTTAATTTTCGTGTGTGTTGGAGAGGTGTGAACATATTTTTTTTTATTTTTAACTTATATGATACTTAGAATGTTCGAGTGGCATACTCTCCAGTTTTCATGGTGTCGCCAGCTCTTAAATCTCGAGTTCGATTTTCGTATGGGTCAATGGAAATCACTTTTTCTACATTTTCCCGGGTCAGGATATTTGTTTGTTGTTTCCGTTTCCATAACACTCGTGCCCATTTTTTTTATTTAATTTATAGCCGAGTATTGGGTGATTGGAATTCGAGTCAAAAGACCCAAGTTCAATGTTCACGGGTTTTTCAAAACTTAAGTGCTATTTATTACATACTTGGCTTGACTTATATC
The DNA here is from genome assembly GCA_029286605.1 of Sericinus montela. Lineage (NCBI taxonomy): Eukaryota > Metazoa > Arthropoda > Insecta > Lepidoptera > Papilionidae > Sericinus > Sericinus montela. The sequence continues at coordinate 365,605 of JAGSMR010000012.1, read as the reverse complement.
GTTGACTTGGACATAAAAGACGGCCACAGGCACTATGAAAGGTGCTCCGAAAGCCCTTAAATGTATAAAACTCTGTGTAACCCAATATTGGGAATGAGGTGAAGTAATGTTTTATGGGCGTCATACTCAGATATATTTTGTTAGTAATGTTTATTAGTTTAAACTGAGGTATATTTAAAAAGCGTGTCATCACTTTTATACACAACTGTTAAAGTCCACTGTAGGACATAGGCCTTTCCCATAGGGAGGATTTGCCATAATCGCTACGCTTGGCAGGTGGATTGGCGATCGCAGTAGCAGACCATTCGCACCTCAGTCGCTGCTGCCCATCTTGGTCTGATTATTTTGGTCTGATATTTATAGATATGATTATTCCGCCATCCCACATCTATCAGTTGCCTTTACAATATTCAAGGCTCTTTACCTTAGTCGCCTCTTACGACACCCACGGGATGAAAGGGAGTGGCAATATTCTTATACCGTTACGACACGGTCAAAATACGTGTATACCAGACCCAAAATTACCATTTGTTATGAATCTTGGGGTTTTGTTTATGGTGCTATGTAATAACGTAAGCAATTTAAATAATTTTGCATTATAACAGGCAGCATGTGCATTACAGCGAAGTATGAGGTTAATATTCAGGCGCATTGTTTAATAAGCAAAACCTGGCTGGTGGCCAGGGGTGACATGCTATGCTCCTATCTCGTACAGCTCAGTCGGAGTTAAGATGTGGTTTTGGATAGCATTGAGATTTTGTGCTAGCCTTAAAATTTATGCTAATTTTCAATAAGATTTAACAATGGTTTTTTTTGAGCCTCCCTAAGTTTGTACCTCAAAGTGTTAATGTATTCACTACTTACGTTTTTCTAGACTGAATAAAAAAAAACAATACAAAATTTAACCGCCTTCAAAAAGGAAATAAATAAGTAGAAAATAAAATTCTTAGCTGAACTTGTTACATATTGATGAGTACTACTTTCAGAGATAAAAATAAATAAATAAATATCTTCACGCAATTCCCAATACAGGGGTAGACAGAGATCAAGTCTAAACAATTAAGTCCCTTTGACCCACCTTCCACCGAAGATATTTTTGGGACAACGTAACAGGTGGTGAGCCCGTCGCCGCCTTTATGTCCAAGCCAACGATGAAATTCGTACATAAGTTTTTGAAAAACTCATTGGTACTGCCACCTGGGGATCGAACTCGGGTCTCTCGACTCGAAATTCCGACCACCCAACAACTCGGCTATCGTGATGTTTGGCAACTTTCAGAGATGTTTTATTTAAAATGCACTGAGGTAGCCATTCCCAATACAGGGTTAAACATATGTCTAGACAATAAAGTCTTTTCGACTTACGTTGAACCGAAGACATTTATTGGGACAAGGTGACAGCTGGAGAGCCCGTCGCCATCTTGACGTCCAGGACAATGACATAAATATTGCATAAGTTTTTGAAAACAACAATTGTTATAAAACTACTTGGGAATCGAACTCGGATTTCATGACTTGAATTTCGATCACCACAACCTCTCGACTATCGTAACCAAAATAATATTATAAAACCAATATAATTGTACTGTAGTTTGCACGTCGCTACCCGCAACTGACAAAATGACGTCTACGTGCCGGCAACCTGCTTTTGTTTTCGAAGAAGATACTTTTATAAAAGAAATAAGTTCCCGGTGAATTCAATTATACAGTGCGAATGGAATTTCACGTAGTTCTTCCTTGAGAAGGAGGAAAATTGTTTTCTATACTTTTTTTTATTATACGGAGTGAAGTACGATAGCCGAGTGCTTGGGTGATAGGAATTCGAGATTCGTGATTCAAGAGTTTGATTCCCAGGCAGTAGGCTCTTATCAATGGGTCTTAATCAAAACTTATTCAGGATTTAAATCATGGTTCAACTTGGACATGAAGACGGCGATAGGCCGTCCACCTGTCACGCTGTAACAAAAAATGTCTTCGAAGAAAGGTATGCTGAGAGGAGTTTCACGGTGTCAGAACCTCTGCCTAACCCAAAATGGGAAATATCGTGAACATATTTTTTATTATACACAGTGAAAATTTTAAGGAACGTAACATGTTTCCCTCTATCTTTCTCTTCCACTCTCTGCTACTCTGTTAAACTGTGTAGTAGCTTTTTTACGAAATATTATAAATTAATAAGTAGTCACGATAGCCGAGTGGTTGGGTGGTCGGAATTTCGAGTCAATAGACCCGAGTTCGATCCCCATTTGAAGGCTCGTACCAATGAGTTTTTCAGAAACGTATGTACGAATATCGTTGCCGTGGACATAAAGACGGCGACGGGCTCACCACCTGTCACGTTGTCCCGAAAATATCTTCGGTGGAAGGTGGGTCGAAGGGACTTAATTGTCTAGACTCGACCTCTATCTACCCCTGTATTGGGAAGTGCGTGAAGATATTTTTTTTATTATAAATAAATAAATAAATATCTTCACGCAATTCCCAATACAGAGGTCTAGTCTAGACAATTAAGTCCCTTCGACCCACCTTCCACCGAAGATATTTTCGGGACAATAGAACTCGATCCCCAGGTGGCAGGCTCGTACCAATGGGTTTTTCACAAACTTACGTACAAATTGTATCGTTGGCTTGGACAAAAAGACGGCGACGGGCTCACCACCTGTCACGTTGTCCCGAATATATCTTCGGTGGAAGGTGGATCGAAGCGCGTTATTATCTACACTAGATCTCTGTCTACCCCTGTATTGGGAATTGCGTGAAGATATTTAGTTGATTTAGTAATAAAATTGAGGCAAATTTCTTCTACTTAGCGCGCCTTTAGTTTATATAAATACAAAAGTAGGTCGTCTGAACCACAAAGATATTTAAATTTATACAGACCATAAACATCAAAACATTATATTACGAACGAGAAGCTGTATTGTAACAAATACAACAAAATGTTACAAGCCGTGCTCGGTTCCGTAAAACCTGTGTTGCATATGCCTTGTTGTTTTGTAAGGATCAAAAGGTACGGAAACAGATAAGGGATTAAAGTAGGATAACGAGAATGCGAATGTCGAGCGACATGTGAACCGTGCTCCGAGGCTATTTCTAATATTATTTTGAACGGATGTTTCTTAATAAAATATTATTAAATAATAAATAAACATAAATATAAAATACTTACATGGATAGAAACATCATCACATTCATTGTTCTGATCCCAAAGTACGCAGCTAAAGCATTTTTTTATGGAAACAATGAACGCACTACAATCAACTAGACCCGAGAAAATGTAGAAAAAGTGGTCTTTCTACATTAAAAACCAAAACCTACACCTTGAAAACTGTATTCGTTACGGATGTCATCAAATATAAATATCTTCATACATATTTCCAAAACTGGAGTAGACAGAGGTCTAGAGAATTAAGTCCATTTAATCCACCTTTCACGGAAGTCTATTTGGAACTACGTGACAGGTAGAGTCTATCATCTAAATAAATTAAATATAAGTTTTGTTTTTAATAAAATAGGGATGTAAACGAGTTGAATTTGAATTATCTGTTTATTAGACCGTTGTGGTATCGCCATAAGTTTATACACCATCTTTTCTTCCCTTGGTTATGGTTAGAGCCGACTACGAGAAAAACCTTCAAAATATCTTTAGCTACCGACAGATGGCGGGATAACCATCTCGAAAAGAATCTGAAAATAATTTGACAGACCGAAGACTAGCAGCATCGTCTTATTTATTTATTTAAAAACTTATTGTTTCACCTAAAAATAAGGAAGCAAAGGGCGGACTTAATGCCTATTGCCATTAAGTCCGCCGCCAGTCACCCAGTTGCGTGGCAAATTATAGTAGCAGGTGCTAATGTGCGAGGTGTTTGGTGTTGCGATCGACAATACCCCTGCCAAGCGTAGTGATTATCGCAAATCCTCCCTTATCTTCCGACGATCATATGTCTATGAATGTGTATATGTATTTACTAGTTTGCTGTATACTATTTTCTTATTTTTGGTGTCGTAAGAGCTACCTCATATACACGCCTTTAAAATATCTTTACCGGCAGATGGCGGGATATCCGTCTCGAAAAATACTAGACCTAAATTTAAAAGACCAATGACGAGGTGGATGAATGCGTGATGATAAAAACAGCCGGATGAGTAAAAATTTAAAAACCAAAGATAAAAAAAAAATTCGTAATGAGCCGATAAGTGACACTTAACGGGACAAATCTTATGTAGTGGATAAGGAATTGCAGGAAGCTTTCCATTCCCAATACAGGTGTAGACAAAGTTGTAGACAATTAAGTCGTTACGACCCACCTTCCACCGAAGACAATTTTTTAGGACAACGTGACAGGTGATGAGCCCGTCGCCATCTTTACATCTAAACCAACAATATACTTTTACACAAGATCTTGAAAAAAACATTGGTAATAAAAATCAAATCTACCTTTGGGATCGAACTCGGTGTTCTATGACTCTAATTCCGATCACGTATCGACTATCGTTACATTAATATCGTTTATTTTTCTAATTGCATGCTTTATGTGTTGAAAGAAACATAACAAGATAACACGTTATTTGATACGCTATACAGTAATATTATCAATAACAGCCTATCACATAAAAGCCAGTAGAAACAGTCGCTTTTGTTTACAATGGAATTCGTATGTAGCCGTAATAAAAATGTAACTTACTCGTTTACGTTCTATAGAAACTGACTTTGAGTATTACAATACTATTAACAGACTTATTTTCCATTGAATTATAATAATAACTTGTGGAATGTGTTTTAGTGAAATGAAAACAAAAAGGGCGACCGTATTTTTGTGTCGAAGTTGCGTAAATATATATCACAACAACAATTACTTGTCATAGTGTTTGGTAAGATTTAGACACTTTAACGTATTTAGTAAATAAACTCGGGAGGGAGGTCGTTCATAAGTGTTTGTTATTTTTTAGCGAAATTTGATTTCAAACGTATGGGCAAGTGAAAGAATCAGCTACGTGCATGTGTGAATCATTTATCAGTCTATTTAGATCTCTTTATGTAGCAAGGTATTTATATTTTCTAAAAAGCAGATAAAAGTAAGCATGGGTGTAAACTCAACTTGTAATTCGTAATATCTTCTTTTTCCGTCTTTTTTTAAATAAAAACACAAATACTAAATAACATTACTAGTGTTCTTGTTAACTACTCCACCTAAGCTTCAATGCTTGTGTCTGGAGCGGTGTACGACAAAAGTAAGTTGGCGGGTCAGTACCTGCGACGTATGTTTCGCAGTCCGCGCCCTAAACCATAAGTCTTTTGACCTCTTAGATTGTTTTTACATTCCAACAGTAAATTTTATGAGGATTTTAGCAGTTTAATTAGCCTTAAAATGTACGCAATCGTTGGCCGAATAATCCTATTTTAAAAAAGTGGTACGCCGTGGCCATTTTCGGTACGCAGGGTTCGCGGTCCCGAAGGCGCAAAAGGAATGCGACACCAACAGGAAAAAAACGGGTGGTATACTCCTACGGCATAACCCCAAATGCTTGTACATTTGTAATCGAAAGAACTTTGAAAGCGCGATGTAGGTTGTCTATGTATTTCCTGATCTTCCGCAACTACCTTACTTCTATTATGAAGATATAGACGTCGCCAGGCCCATAAGAACTATCCAAAAAATTATAAAATGTTTCTGACGAAAAGAAAATTGAATTGCGCTTATAAAACAAACATGAAAAGTGAAATAAAGTAAAGCAATTAATAAAACCAATTTGAATAAACTCGGCCACATTAAGCGGGCGGTCGCACTGCGCTGCAATTAATTATTTCTTACGTCTTGGCGCAACCTCGCCTACGTCTCTTGAATTAAGTGATTAATTATCTCGTGATCGCCATTAGCGAAGAACCGGGTTGAACGGAGAAACAGTACAATGTATATTAATTACAATAAATAACAGGTTAATCCGAAGGATGTGGGATTGACGGCTAGACGGGAAAACTGGTCTTATTTAACTTACTTCTTGATAGCCGAGTGCTAGCGATCGAAATTCGTGTGAAGAGACTCGAGTTCGATCTCCAGATGGCACGCTGGTACCAATGGCTTTTTTCAAATATCATTGGCTTGGACATAAAGAAGGTAACAGACTGAAAGCCAAACACGTTGCCGCAAAAAATGACTTTCGATGAAAGGTGAGCCAAAACGACTAGCCGAATAGCCGACTAGCCGATGTTTCCAAAAAAAAAAAAAAATTTAACCGCCTCAAATTTTTTTTTTTTTTTTGAAGGCCGTTCAATTTTAAATTTCACTATTCGGCCCAGTAAGTTTTTTTAAAGTTTTTTTTACGACTATCTTTGGTTATGATGTAAAGACAATCACTTGTCATGATTACCCAAAAATATCTCTTCGGACAATAAAGGTCCTTTCGGGTCGAAAGGACAGTAATTGTCTGTACTCCTGTCTACCCTACAGTATTGGGAATGGCGTAAAGTTATATTTCATTTCATTAAAATTTAATATGATTATCGTTTTAATAAGTCACGATAGCCGAGTGGTTGGTGGTCGGAATTTCGGGTCAAAAGACCCGAGTTCAATCCCCAAGTGGCAGGCTCATACCAATTTGTTATTCAAAAACTTATGTACGAATTATATTGTTGGCTTGGACATAAATGCATAAATGCTCACCACCTGTCACGTTGTCCCGAAAATATCTTCGGTGGAAGGTGGGTCAAAGGGACTTAATTGTCTAGACTAGACCTCTGTCTACCCCTGTATTGGGAATTGCGTGAAGATATTTATTACTGTTTTAAAACCGCTCTGCTAGGCAAACGAACGCGCGCAGTGAGCCGGATTGCGTCGCGTGCGGGAAGCGAGGGCGGGCGGGGGCGGGCGGGCGATACGTTTGTTTGTTTGTTGCGACGCAAACAAAACAAAGGGATTAGCGAACCGTGAGCTTTGTATAAGTTCTTTTTGTTACGAGTATAACGTACGAGGTATTTTTTTTCTCATCAGGTATGATAATGCAATTAAACGAAGCAGTGTTATTAAAAACGCTGTAAACAATGTTTAAAAAAATTTAATTGAACTGCTTTTAAAAATAACTCTTAAAAGCAAATAATGAGCTAAACATATTATTTATTAATTTAAATGAAGAATTCAAATATGCACTACTTACTGTTGTGGTCGAAGTCGGCACCGAGTGTTGATTATTTTGTATCAATTGATATTTCAAACATTAAGAGAAGCTATTATATCGCCACCACCATTTTAATGAACACAATCTTAACGTCTTAATTATTATTATAATGAGTACGATGTGCGTAATTCTTGTAATCGCTCGAAGTAAAATATGAAACATACAATTCGTCTCTTTATGCCCAAAATTATACGGAACAGTATCAATCAACAAATAGTTTATTATTCTCACAGTCCTAACCTTTAAGCAACGCGATTATTTCTATCATTATTTTTGTATCCTTATATGATGATTTATAGAAACAAAGAACTTAATTCCATCACACAAAGGTGAAATACTCAAAATGCTTGTACATTTTTGCAACTTATTAGTAATAAGGCCCCTTTTTTCTTATTTTGTTTAATTATTGTTTGTCCTTTTGTCATTATGTTATTCCAATAAAAACTAGTCTTTATTAATATTAAATATATTAGTTAATTATTTTTTCAAAAATTAAACAGAGAGACTTTGTCAAACAAACGCCATGTGTGAAAAAAAACAACCAGCCGTTAGTATATCACCTTAAAACTGAGCTAGCTTTTGACAAACAAATTTTTTTATGTGAAAATTCATATTGTATTTACAAAAAATATTTTTGATTATTTAAGGGCACGTAAAACCCTTAAAAACGAATGTGCAAAACAAAGGCTTTTTTCGCAAAGCCATTATTGTGATGCTTAGGAAACAGATATGTGATCGCAGTCCCAGACAACTCACGGCTTATACGCTGCTGCCCGGCACTGATCAATTTAATTTTGGTGTAGTTATTTTAAGAACGTTTTTATGTAGTCGTGATTACCATACCCACAAGGAAAGAAGATAGTGAAAGTAAGAAAGATACCAATAAATTCTCTATCCCTAAATGACACGGCAAATGGCATGAATTTTAATCAAAATAATCATTTTTAAATTTTATGGATTTTATCTACCATATATCACCTATGTATTAATAACTTATATCTGTCTAGAAATTATGTTTTACTGAGACTCATAACATCAAAAAAACCATTTAAAAATAAGAAAGTTTCCAATGCGTTTTCATCCCTGAGAACTAAGACAGGATGTGTTCTTGCCCACGATTACATTGACTCTGTATACCTTTCAAAAAGAAACACAACCGTGGTTGTACCGCTTTTTGGGAACAGACGACTGGTAAGCAGACAAGAAGTCTAACAGTCAGAGATTTTCAAGATCATTATCCCACCATTTATAAGTAGCCATTAACATTTTCATTTTCCCCTTCACGCTTCTTACGACACCCATGGAGAATGGTTTATTTGAAGAGATTACCACTCTTCCATTAATACTACAAGGCAAGTGGAGCTCAATTTGTTTTAGTGTTTCCTATAAAAGTTTTACAATTCATTTTGTCATTGTATCACTCCGCGAAAGCTTTGAGTCTGCATAACAGTTTTTCATCATGTCAGCCTTTGAAATATCAGTGGGGGCGCGCGGCGACATAGACGAGCGTTGAATACTTTATTTTATGCCTGTAAAAGTATGAAATGCTGCTTAATAAATGGGTTAGTAGACAGTCATTCTTTGCTTAGCTATAACTTCCGATGAAAATTTTACCCGAATATATTAGTTAACAAACATACATCAACACATCATACATAAGATGGCATAAGATGAGACATATCTCGATAGCCTAGTGGTTGGGTGATCGGAATTCGAGGCAATTTACCCCGAGTATGATTCAGGTAGTTGGCTCGTACCAATGGGTTCTTTTTTTTTCCAAAAATGTATGTACTGTTTATGTCGTTAGTGTTATCGTGAGTCATAAGGAATTAATTGAATAGACCTCTGTCTGCCCTAGTTTTGGGAATGGCGTGAAGATTTTTTTGTATACTATAACTTTAAAAAAAATAAAAAATAAAAAAACATCTTCACGTAATTCCCAATACAGGGGTAGACTGAGGTCAAGTCTAGACAATTAAGTCCCTTTGACCCACCTTCCACCGAAGATATTTTCGGGACAACGTGACAGGTGGAGAGCCCGTCGCCGCCCTTATATCCAAGCCAACGATGAAATTCGTACATAAGTTTTTGAAAAACTCATTGGTACTGCCACCTGGGGATCGAACTCGGGTCTCTCGACTCGAAATTCCGACCACCCAACAACTCGGCTATCGTGACTATAACTTCTTTTTTCTAAATATTTCTTTTACCGTGTGATAACGGAGTAAGAATATTGCCAGTCCCTTACTTCCCGTGGGTGTCGTGTAGAGGCAACTTAGAGAAAAAAGACTTGAATATCGTTATGGCTACAGATAGATGGCTGGATATCCATCTACGACAATATTAGACCAAAATAATCTGACCGAAGATGGGCAGCAGCGTCTGTGGTGCGAGTGGACTGATTCTGCGATCGCCAATCCGCTTGCCAAGCGTGGCGATTGTGGCAAATCCTCCCTCTGGTAGAGGCCTATGTCCTGCAGGGGCAGCAGCGTCTGAGGTGCGAGTGGACTGATACTGCGATCGCCAATCCGCTTGCCAGCGTGGCGATTGTGGCAAATCCTCCCTCTGGTAGAGGCCTATGTCCTGCAGTGGCCGGTAATAGGCCGTTATGTATGTATGTATGTATGTCTCCTTATTTAGGAACTAAATAACAATTTTTGTTACGCAATCATGTTTACTTATTTGGATTGAAATCTTATCCTGACTTCATCTGACTTCACCTGTCACATTGTCCCAAAAAATGTCCTCTGTAGAAGGTGGATCGAAAGGGCTAAATTGTGTAGACCTCTGCCTACTGCAGTATAGGGAATGGCGAGAAGATATTTTTTATAAATCGGAAATTAATAATTAAAGAACTATTAAACAGCTAATAATCAATTTAAACTCCATTACAAATGTGTAATTTTGTTGAAAACGGTGTTCAATTTAATTTATTTGTTAGCCTGTGTTCAAATATGATTAAATAATGAAATATTTTAAATGCTTCTCACTGTACATTGACTCCTAAATTCCTTTTACGAAGACCCTTCTCGTACCAAAAATTTAATTTGTATTTTGATAATAGTTAGAAAAAAATCACAATATTTCATATTAATTTATATATGTCTATACAGTTCAATTATTATATTCCATTGTATTTATTTATACTTAATCTTCTAATGCAGAAACATAGATGTTGTCACAATACCATGAAGGTTGAAATTTTATTTTTAATACGTATTAAAAATGTATGTTTTTAATTTTATCTTCCCGTTTCTCAATACTGGCGTAGTCAGAGGTCGATAAAGTTCTACCCTACTAACCCACAAAACCTGTCCTATTTATTTGATCAACCTTTTGTCGTTTTAGATTCCAAGCCAAGCGAAGCATATATTCTCACCTAGCAAGGTTCAAACTTCGAAGGCTGATTAACTACCATTGCCTTTTGGGTCGTCACTTCTCGACAGTCTCCACGTGCTTCCTCATTCGCCATGCAGTAAAGTGCATTATACAAATTAAATTATTGTGGTTTTAGCATACAGTTTCAATATTCCGAGAAATTTTGCATTGAATAGGAAAGGCCCGCAGTGGTTTATGGCAACATGTACCGAATGAAACCAACCGCTCAGATCACGTATTTGAAAACCTTAATCACATTCAACTAATTTAATTTTAATCAGTTTTTAAAAAGTTTAGTGTTCTCAGTTTTTTTTTATATCGACGCGCATCTCTGTGGGTTTTATAATCATAGTCACGGTATCCGAGTGATTGGGTGATCGGAATTCGAATCAAGTGACTCGACATCAATTCCCAAATTTTTTCAAAACGTACGATTTAAATCGTAGGCTTGGATCTAAAGACGGCAGGCTTCCCTTTGTCCCAATCACTTTGTCCCAAAAAATGTTCCATCGAAGGAAGGTGGGTCGAAAAGACTAAATTTTTGGGACCATTGTCTACCCCAATTTTGGAAATGGCGTGTTTTTTCTAACTTCGTCACATAGTCACTTATTAAACGAGATTCGTATTAGATCACTGTAAAGCGTCGAACCTTTTAATTAAATAAGGTCGTTTCATTGTCTGCTCACCCTCTCCGTCGCTACTTTATTGAAATTTGATCATTCAGCTTATAGCCGGAACATTTATTTTGCCTGCTTTATATTCACCGGCCGTTTGCACCTGCATTATTCTTCCGGAATTTGAATACGTTACTAGATTTTGTGATTTACTTAACAGACTAGTCGCTTGTTTATCAAATGCTTTCTTATTCAAGACGCATTTTCGAGAACTGGGGTAGATAGAGGTTTAGATAGTTAAATCCAATTGACTGACCTTTCACCGTAGCTTATTCGGGACACACGTGACAGGTGGTGAAGCTATCGCCGTCTCAGTGTTCAAAGTAACGGTACAATATAGCTACAAAGGTACATAGATATTTACTACTAGCAGAATTCAAATTCACGACCCTTGTCTTGGAAAGCAGGGCTACTAACAACTATTCTATCGAGTCATCATAAGATCGGCAAAGCTAAATAATCAAACTACAGTTTTGCATGGAACTGTTTCAAACGAGTAATATGTACTTTATAACATACTCAATTCATGAATGTTTAGATTTTTATGTTCATCTATGAATGTTTATCTATGTAAATACATAAAAAAATATCTTAATTTGCAATACAGGGGTAAACTGAGGTTTAGTCTAGACAAATAACTCCCTTCTACCCACCTTCCGCCGAAGACATTTTACGGGACAACGTGACAGATGGTGGGCCCGTCGACGTCTTTATGTCCAAGCCAACGATATAATTCGCAAGTTTTTGAAGAACCCATTAGTACGAGCCAGCCTGAGCTCGACCTGGGAATCGAACTCGGATTTTATGACTCGAAATCCGATCACCCAACTACTCGGCTATCATGACCTATAAATAGCACATAGCTTTGACACTAAGACGGCGCCATCTCTCACGTTGTCTGAAGTAAGCTTTAGTGAAAGGTGGGTCGAAAGGACTTCATTATCTAGACCTGTGTCTGTCCCAATATTGATAAATTTCATAAAGATATTAGAAAAATATATATTCACGCCAATACCAATACTGAGATAGACAGATAGCCTTACAGACAGGCAACTAACTCCTTACGACCCACTCTTTACCGAAGAAATTTTTTGTGACCACGTGAAAGGTGGTGTGCCTGTCACTTATGTGTCAATGTCAATTATGTCCAAGCCGACGATGTAAATCGTACATAACTTTTGAAAAAACCCATTGGTATGAGCCACCAGCTAGGGTGTCTCGTATCGAACTCGGGTCTCGTAACTCGACTTTCGATCTCACAGCCACTTGATTATTGTAACACTGAAGATGTAATAATAAAAACACTCTATACCGTCTAGAATCATTCGCTATAATGCGCTTCCACAGTTCGCACGTTTGCCGTTATAAAGTTTTAACGATTATGGACCTCTGACGTCTTCCGACACTAACGACCGGTTTACCGATTCTTTTATTTTTTAACATCGATTTTTGATCTTCAACTTTTTACGACTACTTAAATTTAAAAACTTTTCCTTGTTATCCCGCATTTCAAAGATCTCTCCAGTAAATAAAAGGTTACTGGCAATATTGAGTGCAGTTGTTCGCTAAGAGATGAAACTTTCCAATGCAACTGAAGAATAGATTTCATCCTATCGGAGACTGTGAGAGTTACTCGGCCGCAACTTCATTGAGATGATATTTGAACTTAATACATACATGGACAGGGACAACAACACATGGACTGCTTTGATTACAAATTAAGTATCTAAAGAATAATACATATATAAACAAATATAATGACAGGGACAACATCCCGTAAATTGCTCTGATCCTAAAATAAGTAGCTAAAGCAGGTGTGTTATGGAATCGAAAACAACGTAGGTGGTGACAACCAAAACAAATGGGATCTTGGTTCAACCGAACATCCAGACCAGAACATGCAGAAATATGGTTTTTAATAAAGACCGTCCGAGAACCGAACCTAGAACCTCATAGCTGGCTACATCTTAAAAAATAATATCTTCACGCAATTCCCCATACAGGGGTAGACAGAGGTCAAGTCTAGACATTTAAGTCCCTTCGACCCACCTTCCACCGAAGATATTTTCGGGACAACGTGACAGGTGGTGAGTCCGTCGCCGTCTTTATGTCCAAGCCAGCGATATAATTTGTACATAGGTTTTTAGAAAAACCCATTGGTACGGCCACTTGAGGATCGAACTCGGGTCTCTTGACTCGAAATGCCGACCACCCAACCACTCGGCTATCGTGACTGGCTACATCTTGAGTACCGGTATGTATTGAAGGCCGTTAATAATTTATAACAATAATTATTAACATTTGCAACAAATTACAGATATGTACAGTCCAGATGTGTACTCTTTATAGAAATTCAATCTCTATGAGTATCATGCAAACATCTGGAGCTAAAACTGAGTGAAAGACGAGCGTCGTTGAAGTCGCATAGAACACCTTTAGTCGAAGCAGTAAAACTGAATAAAAAATTAAATATATTCAAGCCAATAAAGTACTAGGGAGTTCTAGACAATAAAGTACTTTCGACCCATATTTCACCGAAGACATTTTTGGGACAACGTGACAGGTGGTGAGCTTATCGACGAATTTAGGTCCAAGCCTACGATACGAGTATCAATCACACATACGTTTAAAAAAACTCATTGGTATGAGTCTACACCTGGAGATCGAACTCGGGTCCTATGACTCGAATTCCTATTACCCAATAATTCGGCTATCGGGACTATAATAATATACTCCAGGGATGCGCGTGGACACATGCTGATGAGAAAATTTCAATTAATAAATACAAACATAAATAGCGACCATTTCAAATATACTGTCCTAATCCAAAAGTAAGCTACAACAGTGATACGAAATATGAAAAATTTGAAGTTACTACAGATACTCGACCCACAAAGACTCGACTAAATGTAGAATATGTGTATTGGTAGGTTCGTAAAACTTCCGAGTTGGCGATATGAAAACCGGAGTGGACGCCATACATCCACGGAGATCGCCATGATTTAATATAATTCTCATTGAATTTGATAAAGCAAATTATTAACAAGCGATTTAAACAAATCAATTCATCTATAAAAAAATATAAAAATATTTTATTTATTTATATATTTATACATATAACTAAAATGGAAGTGTCGGTAAAAAAGTCACGACAGCCGGTTCGTTGGGTGGTCGAAATTTGGGTCAAGAGACCCGAGTTCGATCCCCTGGTGACAGGCTCGTTCCAATGGGTTTCGAATTATATCGTTGGCTTGGACATTAAGACGGGGATGGGCTCACCACCTGTCATGTTGTCCCAAAAATCAGATATTTTTAGGACAACGTGGAAGAAGATGGAAGGTGAGTCAACGCGACTAAATTGTCTAGATATCTGTCTATTTCTGTATTGGGAATGGAGTTTAGATATTTATTTATTTGAAGTGTCTGTTTGTCATTCCAAAGCAACACCTTTCTCTCAATGCATATGAAAGTATATACGGTACATGAAAGAAAAATATTTTTTAAATTTTTCTCTATCTGCCAGTCTGCCTTTTTTCGACTATCTATGGCTGCATAACGACTGTAATGAATTAATGATTTTAGCAGGACTGTTACTGGCAGATACCTGATAGAAAGCTAAGGAGTTACTAGATTAATTCTAACGAGTTCCGAGTTAAATGCTAAACTGCGAGCAAAGCCGCGGAGAGCAGCTAGTCATGAATAACACTAATAAAATGGCCGCAACAATAACTCGAAACGCATCCAAATGAACCGGAATCGATGCTGACATTACCATAACGAACAGCTGCGTAGGAAACAAATATTGAAGTTCCGAGTTTTAATGGAATTTTGATTTGATTTCTTCGCCGCGAATTATAATTTCAAATTATTCCGCGATGAAAAACCTCGATCAGGGAATCAGAAGTTTTTTAGGGGAGCGCGATCTGGGGTGCGAGTTTTTAGGCGTTGGGTTTGTGTAAATTCGTTGGAGTGCTTTATGTTGAAAGTGACTTTAAAAGTGAGAAATATAATGTTTTAATGTAATTCGACGACAACCGTGATCGTGTAGAGCTCCTAAGCACCGGGTTAGATTACCGGACGGGACAGTGTAGAAAATCGCTTTTTCTATAGTATCTCGGTCCTTTTGGGTGGTCGGAACTCGAAAGAAGGAACACGAGTACATCCCCGGGTGATAGGATCCTGCCAATAAGTTTTTATCAAAACTAATGTACCATTTATATCGTTGGCTTGGACGTGAAGACGGCAACAGGCTCACCACCTGTCACGCTATACCAAAATATGTCTTCGGTAGGTCGAAAGAGTCGTGACCTGTCTAGACTTCTGTCTACCCCGGTATTGGGTATGGCGTGAAGATTTTTTTTATGTCGGATCTGGTTGATTGTGGTCCCTTTTATGTTTCGGATTCCATAACCCATATGCTTTAGCTACTTACCTTGAGATTGCATTAATGTACGTGATGTTGTTCTTATTTACGTATGTATATATAAGATTTAAATATCACCACAATGAATTTAAATACAAATATGTATAAATATATAGAATGGATACTCCTATCTACTTATTTTCGTAGATAAAGCTAAGCTAAGCACTGAAATATTAAGAAGTATCAATATTTAGGTACATAATTCATGTACATAGAGAAACTAATGCAACGTAATATTCACATAGCACTAAGCGCCTTGACGCCACGGCCAGCACATAAACTAAACGTGGCAGCCTGTCGTATCTAACCGCCATAAATCCACAGATAATATGACTGCTATCCGCGGGCGCGTCGCTCGTTATTTTTATTTCGATAGCATGTTGATAGCACAGAAAACGCGGCGTATTCTGCATCATTCTTTTCTTTTAACTGGCGACTTAGAAAAGCCGTAATATGCTCTTACATAAATAAAATAAAAAACATCTTCCCGCCATTCCCATTAGGGGTAGACACAGGTCTAGTCTAGACAATTAAGTCCCTTCGACCCACCTTTCACCGAAGAGATTTTCGGAACAACGTGACAGGTGGTGAGCCTGTCGCCTTCTCTATGTCCAAGCCAACGATATAATTCGTACACAAGTTTAAATACGTAGATACATCCATAGATAGACATAACATCACAAACATTGCTCTGATCCCAAAGTAAACAAATAAAGTACTTGTGTTTTCGAATCGAAAACAACGAAGGTATCACTAACACCTAGACCCGAGACAATGTAGAGGTCCACGGAGGTGATCGCACCAAATAAAACCTAAATAAAACGTTATAAACTCCATAAGTAAT
This sequence comes from Sericinus montela, assembly GCA_029286605.1. Taxonomy (NCBI): domain Eukaryota; kingdom Metazoa; phylum Arthropoda; class Insecta; order Lepidoptera; family Papilionidae; genus Sericinus; species Sericinus montela. The sequence continues at coordinate 349,111 of JAGSMR010000012.1, read as the reverse complement.
ATTTTATATGTTATTAAATTAAAGATAAAAAATGTTTTTTTTAAATTTCAACTGACATGGGCGGGATTCAAACCCGCAACCTCTGCCGAACCATGGCAACGGTCTTAGCCCAGAGCCACCGTGTCTTACACGCATCAATAGAAATTTTAAATCTGTATTCTTTTTGCATGTTTTGGCATCGGCGCCGTCTATTGTCACTTAATTTGATTTAATAACATAATTTTTTTGGCTCCTTAATTTAATGACATTAAAAATTCAGCATAACTTACATGCTTAAAATTGATAAAATTGCATAATATTTTTCTATAAAAAGTCTCGCATATATTTAGAGACTGTAATTTTAGTTTTGCATCTAGAGTGAATACTGATGTAGGAGGGAATATTGTTCCAGCCGAGTTCGAGTAGTGCGAAGCTTAGTTTGCACATCTGGCCGCGCTCGCTTTTCTACTGTCGCTATATGGTTCCTCAAATTATCCACGGTATATTTCACTTCCGCTCTAATTTCCGTCTCAGTTATTGAAATTAAATTAATTGCACCATATATTTTTAATTAAATTAAGGACGAAATTAAATACATAGGGACAACATCACATATATTGCTGTGTAACCAAAGTAGCTAAAGCACTTGTGTCATGGAATCAAAAACAACGGAGTTACCACAAACAGAGACCCGAGACATTATAAAATTGATTTTATAAACTGATCCGTCCGGGAACCGAACACAGACCTTTAGAGCTAGCAACACACACTTGAATTAAACACGTTTTATCTCTCTTACGCTTATTACATCATTCATTGCTTATTAATTTTTCTGATCAAAACTTTATTTTTGGTTTGCATTTTCATATTCCCTCTGTACAATAATATTAGTGTAAGTTATTTGATTCAAATCTTAGTGAGACTGCTTTACGCGTTGCGGGGTTGCGGCAATGAGCTTTACCTCCTCCGCGCTGAACTGGTGCCAAGATCTGTTATTTGCATTCCGCTACCGCGTTTAAAGGAACTTATCCTCCTATTATTAAACTGAAAGGTAGTGTTAAGCTATTGGCTAAGGCTTACACTTAAGACTGGATCTAATTATATAAATAAATACATATATAGGGATATAATTTAATTAAGACTATTCATGTACATTTCATGAATCTCTGATCCCAAAGTAGGTCGCTAAAGCAATTGTGTAATGGAATCGGAAACAACTAAATTATCTCAAACATCCAGACCCGTGACAATAAAGACAAAGTGGTCTTCTGGAGAATAGAACCCGGGACCTCCGAACTCGTGACTACTTGAAATCCAGTGGATACGCAACTTATCTCAAATATTAAAGGCAAGTAGGATCAACAGCAAAACTAAACTTATTATAATATCAGGATCCTTATTATAATCTACGATATTTTTTATAGTAAGCAGAATCCATATTATATATGTTTGTGGATAGTGATTTAATGTAGGCATCGAAAAATGGCGATGTAAATAAAAAGCCACGACTACTTTCTTCGTATAAAATAAAAAATAGCCCTTCACGGTTTTAAGTTATTGTGCACATTTTGATAGAAGCAAAGAACGTAATAAATAATGTCAATGAATAAAATCAGAAATAATCATTTGTTTCACTTATCTCTGCAAGTAACAAAAGACAAAGATTCATAAAAATAGAAAGGGTTGCGTCTTAAAACGATCTCAAGTACCTTTGATTACGTTAAAAATGTTGTTATATAAGCAAAATTTAATCTAAACATCAATTCACTTAGAAACTCATTATTATATTTATATTATATACTTATATTTATTACATACATGGTGAGCCCGTCGCCGCCTTTATGTCCAAGCCAACGATGAAATTCGTACATAAGTTTTTGAAAAACTCATTGGTACTGCCACCTGGGGATCGAACTCGGGTCTCTCGACTCGAAATTCCGACCACCCAACAACTCGGCTATCGTGACTCTTACTTATATTTATATTAATTTATTATAGAAACTTATAATTTTAAATACATTTTTTAGAAAAGAATAATGCTGTAGTGCTTGTGTCTGGAGTTGCTTTACGACAATAGTCAAATAGCGGGATCTTTGAATCTGCGACGTTGTGTCACAGTTTGCACCCCTTTACAAGCATTAGGTTATTGCCGTTTAAATAATTCGTCTTACGATGTGTTTCTTTTCAGATTCTAGTTTCACTTTATTGAATATCAATTCTACATCCTAACGTTAACGCACCTATTACCGCCAGTTTAAACCATTTTCAAATTGATGTGCAAAAAATAAGCACTCTGTTTAATAACTCGCGTCATTTAAAATTTTATCAAGTACTGCAATTATCAATGATTTTAGTCAGATGTACAAATAATTACCGAAAATGAAATAAAAATTAAATAAAATATAAATCGGTGATGAGGGCTATGTCCCTAGTACAGATCCAAAGCACAAGGTCTATTCTTATTGCCGTTTTCGTAGCACCTATTACCGGCCACCATTTTTAACAAAACAATTCAAGTTAAATAATATTTTGCTGCTCTGTTGTACGATGACTTGTTTTGTCTTAGGACACAAAAATAATCCATCATCATCGTTATAATAAAGTTTAAATATAATATAATAATAATTAGGTAATAATTAAGGTTTATAATAAAGCTTAAATACTTATAAACATTCATCACTCAAGTAACATTTGCCCTCGCCAGATTCGAGCCCGCAATCCTTCGAAGGCAGGGTCGCTATCAAGTCTTCGGTTTTCATTATGATCCTATCTCTCTAATCTGTAATGATTTAAGTCACGGTAGCCGAGTGGTTGGGTGATCGGAATTCGAGTCAAGAGACCCGAATTTGATTGATAGATTTCTAACGTTGGCTTGGATATAAAGTCTTCAATAGGTTCACGACCTATAACGTTGTCCAAAAAAGTGTTCGATAAAAGGTGGGTAGAAATGACCCAATTTTCTAGACCACTGTCCACTCCAGTAACAAGAATGACGTGAAGGTTTAGTTTCCTATAATGACAGCTTATAGCCTTACAGCAAGTGCACGTAAGGAGCCGATGTCCAAACAATAAATTAGGTTAATGTGTTAATGTATGAGGCAATACATTTTCGTAAGTATCAAACGCTTAGCAGAAGGTACGCGGCGGTCGGTTGGCATGGTGCCAGAGCAGTTCAAAACGTATAAGACATTTGCTGCGATGCGCAGCTATTGAGTAACTAAAGTGTTCGTGTAACATCAGGGCTTGATTTCAAATGGAATGATCCGATGAAATTTCTATTTCTAGTTGGTGAACGTAATCACTGCGGGCCGTATGAAAATGCTCAAAGTTGCTCAGCGGGCTATGGGAAGGGCTATGCTCGCCGTTTCGCTGCGTGATAAAATCCGCAAAAAGACATTCGCAGCAAAACTGAAGTAACTGGCATAGCCGTAAGGATCAGCGCGCTAAAGTGGCAATGGGCTGGCTACGTAGGAACCGACCCCAACGAGATGTAGTGACGACTTGCAAATTATTGCAGGAAGTCGATGTATGCAGATGAATGGATGCCGTTCGTTGTGGAAAACTTTGGGGGAGGCATATGTTCAGCAGTGGACTCTTGATAGGCTGTTAAGAAAGATCATAATTATCTGAAATCGACGAAAAAGTCATGGGTTACGGTGCACATTAAGTAAAAGTAAGCAGCATAGGTACTTGTACTATAGAAGATATATACCATGAAAACCTGTGTGTGTGTACACCACTTGTCCGCGGAGGTTGTCATAATATACTCAAAATTAAAAAATTATATTCGAATTTCATCTAATTTTACATACCTATTATTATAAGCCGAGAACGTTAAGGACAGAATAATAAATTAACGCAGCGCGTTTCCTTCTTTATCTTACTTAAGTAACAGAACTTAAGTAAAAGTTTGCGCCAACACATAGTCCTTCAGGAGCGGCCAATGATATAAAAAATGTTTTGTCCATGGACCCGGAACTGGCGACTTTAGGAAAACCGGTGGGCATGCCACTCTACCACGCAAGTCTTCATAATATATAATTCAATATATCCTAACATTCGGATAATATATGAGACTTCATGCAATGAATTTCATAGAGACAGTTCCATATTATAAAAAAAATTGAGCGATTAATAAAAAAAACACTGATCTGCATAATCGTTTTTACGATTTCTTTTAGTTAGGCCCTTACTACATAAAGTTAGCGATAGATAGACAGATAGATATGGACAACATAACTAACATTGCTCTGATCACAATGTAACTAATTAAAATGTGTTTTAAAGTCGGAAACAAACAAGCTACCAAAAACACCCAGACCCGAGACAATGCAGAAAAAGTCGTTTTCTGCATTCATCTGTCCGGGTAATGACACCGAGATATCAGAGCTGGCAACTCCACGAAAACTAGCACGTCACTCGCAGCAGGTTGTCAAAGAGTACATATATTTCTGTTAAAACTACTTTAAAATTACGAATACGTTGAAACCATAAAAACAGAGAGAGCGAATTTTAAGATTTATAGAATTGTTTTTAAATGTCGACTACGTTTCACTCATCGCAGCGGTATCTTTGCGCACACGTGACAGCTCATCTCGATAGAGTTTGAAATATTCGCAGCCCGCGCCGCTGTCAGCGATCTCCACCAATGATTTTACAATTGTACGTGAACAGTGAAAGGCTCGGAACGAATAGGTTTCAGTTGCTGACGTGCGGTTATCGAATTGCTTTTTTCTTTTATGTATTCACCCGAAACATTCGAAGAATCGATTTTCATGTATGAAGGAAAGAAAGAATTTAAAATAAACCACATTAAAAATTAACAAAATATAAATATAACATGACTGGTGACGCATGGTCGACTCAGGCTATGGCTAGATATTACTGCGCCATTAACTGAAGATCAGTTTATCAACAAAATACGGTGGTGGTGTTATGTATTTTGATGAATATATAATCAATGTAAATAAACGTACCATGCGTGTTTTCATTAATATAACAAATGCGTTAAGTTTTCCACATTTATTAAGGAAACTTGACAGCTTTATTACAAATTATCTGTATAAATATCTGTCTACCCCAGTATTGGGAATGGCGTGACGAATGATTTTATTAGATACTTATATGAAGGTAGAGACAACATCTCATAAATTGCTCTAATAGCAAAGTAAGTACTTAGTAATGAAGTTAACTGCTATATTTTTCCAAAGAATTATACGGTTTCCCTAAGATATACACTTTACAATGAGAACCGAATGGAGACGAAAATGTAAAATTGCACCGCCTTCAAAGAACATAGAAAAGCAAAAAAAAACATTTTTATCTTCAACAACATCGGAAAGTATTAGAATATTTCATTTAAATGGATAAGTAAGAAGTTCAGCTAAGAAATTTATCCTGTCTTTTTTGTATCTTTTTGAATACTGTTCAATTTATTTAATTTTTTTTTGTTTCTGAAAGGTATCTTCACGCCATTCCAAATTCGCCGGTAGATATAGGTCTAGTCATTTCTGCCCAGCTTCCACCGATAGACATTTTTTGGGGCAACGCGACGGATGGAGAGCCTGTCGCCATCTTTATGTCTAAGCCAACGATGTAAACCGTACATAAAACTATTAAAACAAGCGTACCACTCTGGGTCATCATTCAACTCGGGTCTCTTGACCAGAATTCCGATCAGGCAACCACTTTTTACAGTGGTAGAGCCACGCTTCAACTTTTGTTATTGCATGAATGGGCCGGCTCGACCGGGGAAGTACCACGACTCCACAGAATACCGGCGGGAAGTAGAAGTCTAACAAACTTCTGCGTTTCGTCTGGTGAGTGCAGGTAACCGGTGGCCCACACACCCTCCACCCCCAATTATGGGGGAGGGGGGCACTCTAAGGGAGGCAACGCATCTGCTAAGCCTCTGGTATGGCGGGTGTTCATGGGCAGCGGTAATCACTTACCATCACGTGAGCCACCTGCTCGTTTGCCTCCCTTTTCCTATATAAAAAAAAATTCGACTATCGTGATTTTATTTACGAACAGTGATGATCTGATTTTTAAATGCCTTTGGCCTGCAGTGAATGTCGCAGGTCGTATTTCGTATGTATGTATGTACGTAAGCTTGTTTTTACATACGCTTTGTTTTGTACAGCCAGTGAATAACTTTAAATCGGATTGCGTAGTAATAATGATACAAGTTTGCGTCTGTTAATGAGATTGTTACCGAGGCAATGATAGCGTAGTTGTACTGAAGCCTTCTCCTAAAGTCTAATTTAACTTCAGCAGCGAGTATGCTTCTACTTAATTAAGGCGTATATATAAATTTTGTTATTTATTATTCACTTTTTGTAATGTTTACTTTATTATCTGTGAAAAATTCATTGTTTTATGAATGCTGTACATTCAATTTTGTTGTTAGTGTACCGTAAAATGATTACTTTTCTAGAAAACTAATTCCTCATTGTCTATACTTCTGCCTACCTCGACAAGGGAAATTACGTAAAGATATGAAAAAAATAAATACATTTATTTCCAAATTACATCTAATTCAATTTCCGCACTGAAAAAATCTAACAAAACTACACTCATCACAAGTCGATCGCGTTTTTTGGCTGCGGAGTACGCAAAGGTATTATGATATGATCGAGTCAAGGGACCCAATTTGTGACTCCCTGGTGATGGGCTCGTACCAATGAGTTTTTTCGAAACTTACCATACAATTGATGTGGTATAAATAGTATGATAAGATTCGAAAAATGTCTTGTATATGAAGACGGTGACAGGCTCTCCACCTGTCAAGTTGCCTCAAAAATGTCTTCGGTGAGAGGTATGTCGAAGGGACTTAATCCTTTGACCCCTGTCTATCCCAGTATTGGAAATAGTGTGATGATAGTTTTTTGCCTACTAACGGCATGATATTTTTCGGAGATTTTAAATTCAAACATTACGTTAGTACGTAGCGATAAAAATAAAATAAATTGAACTTTATCAGCTACCTGCGCTTACCCCGTTCGAAATAAAAAAAGCATTTGTGCTCATCCAGTACACGCGTATGAGCTGAGCAATTCTAGTAGATTTTAAATTAATTATAAGTCAAGAGTAACGTCCATCCGTCTATCCTAACAAAATGCATGTATGTATATTAAAAATATGATTTTTTTAGATCATTTAGACTTATCCTCCGAGCAATCAGGTTAAAACTTAAGAAATGTCTTTTTTAATTATGTAAACCTTAGCGTTCTTTATCGCGTAATAAAAAAAATCTAGCTTCCCGAGCTCGTGCTGTGTGTTCGTATAATTTGGCGCCGTTGGCAACCGGCCAGGCCTCGCTTAATTTGCAACATGCTGCTTATTAACCTTTTGAATGTGGTTCCTGTGGACCATTCATTTTTCTCACACTCATAAATTGTAGAACATGAAATTATAATTACAACAATGTAAAAAAAGAACCAAAAATATTCATTTCGTTACCGATGAAAATGTGTACAATTAAAAAATATATGTAATTAAATGTAATTAAACAAATAATTTAAATAAGTTGTTTTAATAGTAAAAATAACTGGTTTATATTTTAGGTAGATTTACATTATAGGTTTTATATTTTAGGTAGAATAGATGTTAAAGGATTTTCCTATAAACTTAATATAAGTTTATAGGAAAATCCTTTAACATCTATTCTAAAAAAAGAACCAAAAATATTCATTTCGTTACCGATGAAAATGTGTACAATTAAAAAAATATATGTAATTAAATGTAATTAAACAAATAATTTAAATAAGTTGTTTAAATAGTAAAAATAACTGGTTTATATTTCAGGTAGACTTACATTATAGGTTTTATATTATAGGTAGAATAGATGTTAAAGGATTTTCCTATAAACTTATTATAAGTTTATAGGAAAATCCTTTAATTATATGTTTAAGATTATACCTCCTCGTTTCTTCCCGTAGGTGTCGTGGGAGGTGACTAAACGAAAAGAACGTGCCTTGAACGTGCAATTGGCTACCGACCGATGGCGGGATAACCATCACATAAAATACCAGACCAAATTCAACAGACCAGTGATGAGCAGCAGCTTCTACGGCAAGTTCTGATACTGCGATCGCCAATCCGTAGGCTGAAAATCAGCACTGCTTGAGTATCTTCAAGTGGTACACGCTGAGCCTAACGCCTTTTGCTGTCAAGTCTATGGATTTGCTGCATACCTATAATAATGTGTTTAACTTTCTTTTTTTTTCTGTTATGCGACGAACATGAAAACTTTGTAATAAAATGATGGCAATAAACATGAATTACTATTACTAGTATAATTAAAATTTTATTATTTTCACTCCATTTAAAAAAATATCTGTCTTTGTATTATACGATTTATTTTGATTAAATATTTAAATGAGCGTTATCAGGCGTACTGTTTCAGATTTTCCACCATTCCACCTTCGGTGTTGATTGAATAATGTATATACCTTACTAAATACGAATACAAAGTAGAATAAAGTGAAGTAATTACTCGAAGCGATTTGAATAAGCTCGGACACATTACGCGAGCGGTCGCATCGAGCTAATTAATTATTCCATGAGTTATTACCAACATGACCTTAGTGGACGAGTAGCGTAGACACCAGTTTTCATGGTGTCAGCTCTAAGGTCCTGGGTTCGACTCCCGTAGTGTCCTTCCGACACTCAGTGCAGAAAACACTTTTTCTAGTTTTTTCGAATCTGAGTGTTGGAGGTAACTTCGTCGTTTTTGATTTCATAGCAAAAGTTCTTAAGCTACTAACTTTGGGATCAGAAAAACGAATGTGATATTGTCCTAAGTATTTGTTTATTTATTTTATTATTATAACAGCTGTGATTTAGACGTGGACAGCCGAAAGTCAACGCTGCCCTAATTGCGTTAGTCGAAAGACAATGCGCACTAAAACTACACTCCACAACACGATGCTGGTATCGACTTTGTTATTTGGCAGCGAAACCTGGGTATACCACAGGAAGCATAAAAGCAAGTTGAATGCAGTGGAGATGCGGTCTCTTCGTAAAATGTGCGGCGTTACCTTAGCCCACCGAAAACGTAACGAAGAGATTCGCAATACGGCAGGTTTGAAAGATGATCTTATCACTAAAATTGATACGGGCGTGCTTTTCGGCACGTTGAACGAATAAGTGAAACGGTATGGCGAAGAAAATATACAGCGAGAAAGTTGATAGAAAAAGGTGTCGAGGTAGGCCGAGACTAACTTTCGAAGACCATGTGAGCAAACTGCTCGAAGAGGGGAGGGTCAAGAGTACTCGTATATCTAGACGTGCATGTATGAAGATAATGATGAATCTGAAATCTGAATACGAAATCTAAGTCCGAAAGGGGTGTGTAAGAATCGTGAGACTTGGCGATCTGTTTTCTCTGGCTTCCCGACAGGGACTGTGCCTGAAGATGTAATGAAATAAAATAAAAAATTAAGCATTAATCCGAATTTGAAAATAGGCCATTCATTGTTAACCAACCTAAACGGTACAGCTGTAAATTCTGAGCTACTTGCCAATTCCAGCATTTACCGTCGCGTCTGAAAAAGCAATCCGGCCTTATCTGATTTGCTGGTGCACATACACGGAATGGTTTTTCGGCGCAATCTACTTCCAGCTATGTTACAAAAAAAAAACAACCATCGAGGCTAAAAAGCACGAAAACGTTACTGTGAAACTTATCGTTATTTTTGTAATATGTTTTGTGTGTATTAAATAAATGAAAAGGCAATGCCGGCATTACGTTAATATAAAACGATTAAAGGTAGAGCTATGTCCTTGTTCTTCACGCATGTTCCCAATACAATGTATTGGGAATGTATTGTAATAATATAGACATTGGTCTGGATAGTTAAGTCCTCTCGATGGGTCGAAAGGTGGGCCTTTCATTGGAGATATTTTTGAGGACAACGTGACAGGTGGTGCATTTTAAGCTTCTTTAGGACAATATAACAGGTGGTAAGCCTATCACCGATTTAGTGTACAAACCAACGGTAATATACTTTCATAGATACACATACTTTAATTTACATCGATAAATATTCGTATATACTTATAAACATTTATGATTCGAGTAAAAACATTCATATAAATCACACATACGTTTGCCGCTAGCGGGACTCGAACCTGTAGCCCTTAGCTGCGAAGGTACGGCTGCTACCAACTAGACTATCAGGAAATTCCTATCTTTAACTGTTTTACGGCAGTTATGATATACTTATTGGTACGAGCCTGCCTCCAGGGGCTCGAACTCGGGTCTCTTGACTCCGAATCCCGACCACTCATATACTCAGCTATCGTGACTATGTACTAAATTCAGTATGAATTTGAGAGAATAAATTTATTTAGAGAGAATTAAAGAATACCGTTGGCTTAGACATTAAGACGGTGACGGGCTCAACGCCTCTCACATAGTGCCAAAAATTGTCTTCTGTGCAAGGTGGGTCGAAGAGACTCAATGGTCTAGACCTCTGTCTACCCCTGTATTGGGAATAGCGTGAAGTATTTTTTCATGATATACTTACTCTGTAGGGAGGCTATATAACCTATACAACTCCATTTCAGTAGAAATACTACTTTTGTAAGTAGTATTAGCCATAACCGCCACGCTGATGATGAGACAGTTTGCACCTCAGACGCTACTGCCCTCCAGCACTCATCAATTTTGCTCTGTATTTTTTTACATATTAATCCCGCCATCTGTCGGTAGCCTATGTTACTTTCAAGGACTTTCTCTTAGTCACGATACCTACGGGAAGAAAATATGTGGTATACTCTTACACCGTAATCACACGGCAAAATATTTAAATTAGTTTAGTAATATTTTAATTAATAGTTTTTAATTTTTCACAGAACACACACACGTTTTATCACAAAAGTTTTATACTTGTACAACTTCGGTCGTTGCAATTTGCGTTTGAATTCGCGTGTCGCATAACTAAATGGTGGGATATCTATGTCTACACATGAGAAGTTTGAATCTTCACGCCATCCCAAATGCAAATATACCTAAGACGTTGAGAAATTGAATGAGAAATTCCTAAATTAGTAAGAAATTAAAAAAATTAACCAACACGGACAGGATTTGAAACCACGACCGTTTACATTGTACCGTGACGACGCTCTTTACTAGCAACATTGTCCTTCAGGCGTCCGTTGCAATTTTTAATCTCTCGATTTACTTTCGCCTCTTAAGCTGTCTAGCTCCTGAAGCTATCCCAACTTCTACAGACCAGGGTCAATATCAGGTTCCTAGAATCACGTAGCCTCTCGAAATTTTTGAAGTCTACTTTTGCTTCCTGGTGATATCGCATTCTTCGCATTGTTCCTCTTAATAACTACCAAGTCTTTGTACACGCAACTCTTTTAAGATGAAGCTGTAAAGAATTACTGCTTAACAGTATCTCTAGTGGATGGCCATTTGCCAAAAATAGCATATGTAACTCGATGAATTATAACAAAAAATGGGAATATTTTCAAAATACTTGCGAATTGACGACCTCAGTAGCCGAGTGGCGTAAACACCGGTTTTCAAGGTGTCGCCATCTCGAGGTACCAGGTTCGATTCCCGGTCGGGTCAATGTAGAAAACCACTTTTCTTAATTTTCCTTCGTTGTTTCCGATTCCTATACCTTAAATGCTCATCTTGTTTGTGATGTTGTCTTCTTCTATCTATTTATTTATAGTTATTTTTTTAAATAGTTATTCAAATCTTCCGAAATATGCTGTCGATAGCGTGTTAAAAAGTGTATCGTCCATAATTCGAATTCCTACAACACGCTATTCCAACAAATTGTTCCATTACTCAATTAGTACGAGCGCCTGAGATCAGCAGCTTTTGTGTGGGAACAATAAGCAGTGGCTGCTCGGATCAGTATTGTCTGGAGGGAGTGGGACAATGGGTCTATCGGTAATGCCTTTTAATATTCAATACACGTCTAGTTATATATTGTTATTATTTGAGTAGAGAATACATAGATAATGAAAAGGTTCTAAAGGGTTTTTACAAAGTTTGTATACGATTTATATCATTGGCTTGAGCATACAGATGACGACGGGCTCACCACCTGTCACGGTGTCCCAAAAATGGTGTCGGTGAAAGGTACATCGAAAATACTTTATTGCCTAGACCTCTGTCTACCCTGTATTGGTGATGGCGTGAAGATATTTATTTTTATTTTTAAAGAGATACACGAAAACTGTAGCTTTATTGGAATTCGATCTGGTGATTTGAATTTAATACTCATGACTGAGGCTGACCTTCGAGTATTTCGAAGTATATTAACATTTATATATAGAGATTACATATTGTGAGCTAGAATATCATTAAGGCGATAGACTCACCACCTGCCCCGTTGTCACGTTAAGTAAGATCCGGGTATGTGGGTCGATAGAACTTAATAGGGTTGACTTCTCTCTACCTCAGTATTTAAAAAAATACGCTTTGAAACTGTTTATGAAATGTTTCAACTCAATCATCTAGGTCCCTTTTCAACATTTTCCTCAAGAATTCTATAATAGTAAAGAACTCTATAATTTGTTATTAACTACATGACTGCTAACAGTGTGTGTTTTGGCGGATTTTTTTTTCCTTCACACTTTTTCCCATACTGGGGTAGGCAGAAACCTAGACAATGAAATAATTTCGAGCCGCTTTTCAGCAAAGCCTATTTGGGACATATGTTTCAGATTTCGTTTATGTATGTGATTTTTTTAAATATATGTGTATATTTAAAATGTCTCAACATAATTTAGACCTTTATAGCCCTCACATCATCTCGTGTAATACTGGCTATAATTTTATTTTGTAAGAATTCATTATGGTGGCAGTGCGTCTCTACTTTCTATTGAGAAAAAAAAACTTATATGTATTTATTCGATGCTTATATTTGAACCTGACCATCATCTCAGAGAATTCACAACGCCTCATACATTGCTCTGATCCCATAAAGAAAGCAGCTAAAGTACTTGTGTTATAGAATCGGAAACAATGAAGGCATCCTTAACACCCAGACCCAATAAAATGTAGAAAAATTGGTTTTCTACATTGCACCATAGCAACACCTTCAAAACCGATGTGAACTTCATTCGTTCGCGGTCGTCAAATTCAAACGGAAAACTATGTGAATTCCAATATACAATCGATAAAGTTCGCTCTGTTCGTAGACTACATCACTAATATTACGGACAGCCACTGTCACGCGTTAGTTAGATCCTTGACTGTTACTTGGAGCTAATATTCGATTTCGATAGTCTATATTAAGCCAGGCGAGTTGACAGTAAAAGTCGACAGCGAGATTCGATCTGAATACGGAATAAGATTTGTCTTTAGAACCAATGACTATGTATTTACTAGTTTTGACCGGGACTTTGCTAAATAAAATAAAGATTTAGTCAACCAATTGGACAAGGAGTAAGGGACAGCCCTTATTCTTTTCTTTACTCAATGGCCCGTAAAAGTCTACTGAAGAAAGTGACGTCTCTTGTAAGAACCCGTTGATATTACAGACATGCCTGGCAAACAGATTTTTGATCGCAATATTAGATACCCTCTTTCTTTACGTGGATGTTATAGGAGTCGACTATGGGAAAGGCAAAATTGCAATATATCCAATATATATAAAATGACAAAATATGGCGAGATGACCAACGCAAAGAATAAGAAGACCGGTGATAGGCAGCAGCGTTTATGTTGCGAGGTGTCTGGTACTGCGATCGCCAATCCACTTATACGTATAATTATTTTGTATACTTTATTTTATACTACTAATATTTTACCGTCACGATAGCTGAGTGGTTGGGTGGTCGGAATTTTGAGTCGAGAGATCCGAGTTCGATTCCCGGGTGGCAGACTCGTACCAATGGGTTTTGGAAGGTGGGTCAAAGGAACTTAATTGTCTAGACTAGACCTCTGTCTACCCTGAAGATATATAATGAGACGATATGTACTTTATTTCATACTTCTATACAACTGCTATTATTTATGTATGTATACTTCATGAATAACTTGTTCTATTAATCTGCAATCTAGAAGGCGACGAGGGAAATTATATCGTTTAAATATTTGTGTATAGAAATGTGCGTTGTACGCACTTCACGTCGTTCGTCCCCTGAATTTTGAAGTAAGTTCCTGTCCACCGAAATCCATTTGTACACGTCCACTCAAGAGTACGGTGAGATTTTCTAAGACGCGATAAACCTTTTCTACGTTCTTTGGTCCACACTGCCAAGCAATCTTATTGCTTTGTTGCCTTGAAATAACAAGACTTATGCTTATGTTCCTACGGTACTTTTTTAGTTAAAATTTAGTATAATTATTTTATTTTCTCTTTTTTTAAGAACATAAAGTTCAGGTTACATCCTGAATAATCAATAAAAAATTGCGGCACAATTGAAAATAAGGTATTAATTAATCCAATACCTTTTTTTACAGAAAAGGGAGGCAAACGAGCTGTTGGCTCACGTGATGGTAAGTGATTACCGCCGCCCATGAACACCTGCAATACCAGAGGCATAGCAGATGCGTTGCCGGCCTTTGAATGCCCCCCAGAATTTTGTGGGCCACCGGTTACATGCACTCACCAGACGAAACGCACAAGTTTGTTAAAATTCTACTTCACGCCGGTATTCTGTGAGGTCGTGGTACTTCCCCGGTCGAGCCGGCCCATTCATGCAACAACAAAAGCTGATGCGAGGCTCTACCACTCTAAAAAATGCTTTGTCACTCTAAAAACTCCTTTCTTAAATGTAGGCAACGCACTTACAATTCGTAGTTACTCTGGTACTTTGAGGGCAATTATATTTGTATCTGTGTATCAGTGTGTGGACTGTACTTATCCTTTACATACATCCCTCACTTATTATTTAGTTTTTTTTTATTTTTATTACACTAAGAAACATAACAGTCTCAATCAAGTCAAGGTGATTTCGAATTCTTTGGTTTGATTTATTAATCTTAGATTGGATTGATAGTCCTAATAATAAAACATTTAACAATCATTCATATTTTGTTATATAAAACTACTGCAAGAAGTCATGACAGCCGAGTTGTTGGGTGGTCGGAATTTCGAGTAGAGACCCGAGTTCGATCCCCAGGTGCCAAGCTCGTACCAATGGGTTTTTCAAAAACCTATGTACGAATTATGTCGTTGGCTTGTTCGTAAAGACGTCGACGGGCTCACCACCTGTCACGTTGTCCCGAAAATATTTTCGGTGGAAACGTGGGTCAAATGGACTTAATTGTCTAGACTGGACCTCTGTCTACCCCTGTATTGGGAATTGCGTGACGATATTTATATATAATTTTAAAACTACAGCAGTTCCGATAGTTTAGCTGGTTTAATCCTATGTAGGCGTGTTTGTTTCAAAAGAACAATATAATCACTGATCGTTGAAGAATAAGGTTCACATTCCATTACTACATCAGCAAATAGAATTTAGTTACTATACTGAAGTTGCTAAAGGCCGTACGTAAAGTACGTACTGTTTTCGACATTTATTTATTTATTTAATGTATTTAAAACGTAAAACGTAAACGTACTTAACGTTTGTTTAGCAGTCATTTTCAGTTATTTCTATTTGGGCATAAATTTATTGGGATTTTATTTCTATTAAAGTATAATAAGATATACTCAAAGCTACACGTAAATAATTACATAGAAATAATTAATATTTATTTATTATCGTTCTACCATACCTCGGTGCAAACACTATAAAGTCCAAGAAGCTTTTGTCTATTGTCTCGACACAAAAGCTCCTGCACGTAGTCGCTTGAGCTTTAATTGAAAACTTTTAACAGGCAACTTTCCGTTGAATTTCCGTACATAATGTATGGGTTCTCGAAGATAAGGCTAGAGGAACTACATTTTAAATAAGAAAACAAACTTTTGTAGCGACGAAGTAAACGTTATACTGACTACTATTAATAACAATAATATCAAGAGATAGAAAAATCAAATGGGCCGATTTAATTTTAGTAGTGACCCTGTCTGCGAAGTTAAAAAGAAATTGCAATTCGAATCCCGGTAGGGACAATTTAAATCCATAAATGTTATTAATTTTATTTCTGAACCAACATTCGTAGTGTTTGGTACAATTCTATTATCAATGTACCCATTCTTTGACATTTATTTTTTTAAATTCTATATATACATATATATCACCTGCATTGCTCTAATCCCAAAGTAAGTAGTTTAAGCACTATTTTTTGAAATCAGAAACTACGAAGGTACTAACTAAGGTACCTTTCATACCCGAGAAAATGTCGAAAAATATTTTCCACATTGACCCGACAGAAAATCGAACCCGGGGCCTCAGAGCTAGCGACATCATAAAAATTGATTAGTATACCACTCGTCCACGGAGGTCAACAAAATATGATTTCAGCAGTTATAAAGAAATCCAATAGTTACAAGAACTTGATTTCGGTTTGGTTGGAGTTCCAGCAATCAGGAGCCATTGACCGCTTTAGCGCTCGGATATAGTTCGAGTTTGCTCAATAGCTTACTCCTCAATATGTGATTAACTTTAACTCAATGCTTCTTGGGTAAGTACATTTCTTTTCAACCGGCTTAAATTTTTTTATTAATTCGGCAGGTATATATGTACATACATTAATGGAACTGCAATAATCATGTATGATAATGTATGAGAGCTTCGAAACAAATATACAAAAAATTAAATTGCAACTATGCAATTTTTTATTGGTTTTGAAGCATGTAAGTTAGTAATTATTTCTTGTATTTATACGTCTAAAATAAATTACTTTATTGTTTTTACGAATTATAGTCAAGGATGCTGTAAAGCTTTTGTTTTTTCTGTTTAATTTATAAAATTCAGCGATTCTACATCAGCGATCTACAACAAATTATTTCGTTGGAGGTGCTACTATTCTTTATTAGCATTATATTCTTAATTCAACTAAGAGCACAGTGTAAGTCTCGACAACGAAACATACACATACGTGGACAACATCACCTACACTGCTCAGATCCCAAAGTAAATAGCTTAGGCTTTTGTATTGTGGAATTAGAAACAACGAAGGTACCACAAACACCCCTACAGGAAATTTAGAAAAACAACGAAACATACATGTTGTATGTGTGTGTGTATTATATTGTAAATATATAAATATCCCCTTTCTTTCTTCCCTTTCATTTTATTAAAAAAGAAACAATTTAAAAATTAAATTTAAATAAAGGAAAAAAAAGAAAGCAATGCCAAAAAACATCAATGATTACGGTACGAGACTCCTCGCACATTATTCGCTGCTGCCCTGCATCATTCAGCTTAATTTTGGGCGGTTATTTTCGTGATCGTTATCCAGCCATCTGTCGGTAGCCTTGGCAGGCATTTTAAGACTTATACTCAGACGCCTCACACGAAACCCCCTTGAATAAAGGGGTGGTATTTTCTAGTCGTAACCACAAGGAAAAAATGTAACCATTAAGATAATGTTCCTATCCCACCGGAAATTCGTCGACGCGGTACAGTACAAAGGTTGCGACACAATAGCGGCAGTCTATCGGAGTGATTGACGCGCCTCGCTTAGAAAACGATAAATATGGCTTTGGAGCCTTTATTAAGATTGATAGACTACGGAGACACGCCCCGACGTACGGTTTACAATACAGAAACATTATATGAACAGTTTACATTATAGATCATATAAAATATGTTCGGTTTTTAATGATAAACATTTGCGTAATATATTTATACAAACATATTCAGTTGCAGTATTTTTTCTGTATTGTGTAAAAGCTAGTGAAATCAATTCACTTAAAAAGTTATAGGAGTTATTAGACTACATCATTGAAAGATTAAACCATTTTTTATAAGAAATTTTATATAGGCCCAACATCACATACATTGCTCCGATCCCAATGTAAGATGCTAAAGCAGAAAGAATAGAAGAAGTGGTTTTTCCACATTGAACTGACCGGGAATCGAATCCGGGACCTCGAGATGGCGACACCTTGAATAACAGTGTTTACGCCACTCGTCCACAGAGGTCGTCAAAAGACAGAGGACAGAGGACAGACTAAACAATTCAGTCGTTTCGACTCGCCTTTCACCGAAGACATTATAAAGTTGTTATTGAAAAAATTACTTCGCAACCCTCCGCATGCAAATATAAAAAGCATATGCTACCTGGTCCGAAGAGAAGAGCACCACCCCTCTGTGGGAGGGAGTCCCACAGATGCATGCACTAATTCCACTGTATGCACCACCACCACCACTACACTCAAACCAGGTAACATATACCACCACCGAAAACGCGACACGTGTTTCGCCTCAAAACAAGGCATTCTCAAGCGAGTAGACTGTACGATGTGCGACCGCAGAGATCTCTGCGGTCGGTGGTATATGTTACTTGGTTTGAGTGTAGTGGTGGTGGTGGTGCATACAGTGGAATTAGGTGGGTGGTGCTCTTCTTCTCTTCGGACCAGGTAGAATATGCCTTTTTTATATTTGCATGCGGAGGGTTGCGAAGTAATATTTTCAATAACAACTTTACAATGAATTTCCGCAAAGTAACGCCTGAGTCAATTAACTACCGAAGACATTATCTTAGATCTTTATGCCCAAGACAACGATATAAATCGTGCATTAGTTTATTAAGAAACCCTTTTTTTATTAATACGCGCCTACCACCTGGGGATCCAACTCGGGTCTCTTGTCTCGATATTTCGATTACCCTTACACTCGGTGAAATTTATTATAAAAAAATTAAAGTATGACAATAGCAAACGTTTAAATTACTCATCAGCCATTAACTTTCCCTCAAGCGATAACCTTTAAAGTTATCCTCAAAATCCTGCTTCGTATCTCTATATAATATTAATGGGTCTTTGAGCAGCATTATTAGAATCGCAAGCTCACTTGAAACTACAGCTTCCGCAACTGAAAGTTGTTGTTCGCAATGGCTTTTCAATTCAATTAAATTATGTGATTTTCAGTGAAACAACATACAATTAATTAAATTTATAGAGATGATATCGATAAGTAATTCAAGTTACTTCAAAACTTTTGTAGAAATATGTAATTATGTAGAAATATGTCATTATGTAATTAATAGAAATGCTTCGAACATTTACCTACTGCTATATACACAGCACCTGTCACGTTGTCCCAAATCAGTTTTGGTGAAAAGTGTGCCGAACGACTTCAATCTGGCCCTCTGCCTACCTCAATGTGGAAAGTTACATAACAATAAAAAAAAACGTATTGTACACAAAGGTCTACTGAAATGAATGGACCAAACTTTATAGACCTCTCACTTTTATAGTGAGAGGTGTAGTAAGAATTATTTATGTATTTAAAATAAGCTCAATAAGGCTAAAATGACAATGAAATTCAGAAAGTTATCACCATAATCAAAACACCCCATAAGAGTCTGCAGGAGGATTCTTAGAACTTTCCCGTAGGGTGGAAGGTTTTGTGATAATCGCCTAGTTTAGCAAACGGAATGGCGATCGACGTATCAAACTCTCACCGTTAAAAATATACGTACAAGTATTATAGAATTATTATTTATTGAAAATAAGTTCTGTGAATAGTGTGAAATGTGTTAGAAGGATGGGCACTGAGTAAAGTCGTTCCCTATTTTAATGTCCCTTTCAACGAGGATTAGGAGTATTAGATCATGAGTAAATATTCACCCTTGTGAAAGGAAGCGATGAAAGTTTTTAAAGCAGTTAGGTACTGTACTAAGCAGTTAGGGACGTTGGAATTTTGGTTACAAATTTGTATATATATGTACACAGGTTAATGGAAATATTGATTTTAAAACCTTTTAAATCTATCCTCACTACTTTTTAAAAAGGAGAACCATACTGATGAGGTTTCAGTTTAAATAAACATACCTTAATCTTGAAACCATATTTTATTTTTTAAATGGGTATTTTTCATAAGTTTCACTCGTTTGTATCAACATATAAAAATACTGACTACAAGTAGTGAACATTTTAGGTCAATCGCTCAAAGCTCGTTTTTACAGTAGTACGTACTATATTAACTGGCTTACTTTTTTATTCTTAAATCAGTTATCTAAACATAATCTATAAAATCTTATGGTAAGTTTGCCACAATCTGGGGACCGAACTCAAGTCTTTTGACTTGAATTCCGATCACCCAAACACTCGGCTATCGTGAATATTATCGACTCTTCAGAAATATTATAAAATAAATATATAAAAAAAAAATATCTTCACGCCATTCCCAATACAGGGGTAGACAGAGGTCAAGTCTAGACAATTAAGTCCCTTTGACCCACCTTCCACCGAAGATATCTTCGGGACAACGTGACAGGTGGTGAGCCCGTCGCCGCCTTTATGTCCAAGCCAACGATGAAATTCGTACATAAGTTTTTGAAAAACTCATTGGTACTGCCACCTGGGGATCGAACTCGGGTCTCTCGACTCGAAATTCCGACCACCCAACAACTCGGCTATCGTGACTCATCATAAAATAAATATAAAAGTAAAAAATACTACGATGCAATGAATGGAATTGCGCTCAGCATTAATTAAGGTTTGCGCTCAGCATTAAAGATCTCGAGCAGATAATGCTTTGACAAGTTATTTCAAGTTATGTTGCATAAGTAAAAACCTATAAATATAAATTATTATTTTTTTTAATAAATTTTCGTTTCATGAATTATTATATATACAAATAGACTTGTTTATTTAAATTACATTATATTCTTTATTTACGTAACCTCAAATTACACATATATAATGTTGTGTATGTTGACAGAAGAATTCCACATATGTTTAAGCGCAAGGTTGTTTTAATATCATAAATAAAGAAAACTCTCTCATATAATTGCATTTATTACAAACACGTGTTCTCTGTAACATTACGTAGGCCTTTCTTTCGCGTGAAAGTCAATTTGTACAACCCAAGGAAAATATTTTCCCTGTTTGCAAGAATGGACCTCAGTTATTTGTTGTTATTGACGGTGGCGTAAAAGAAAGTGATTAATGACATCAAAAGCACCGTCAAAGTTAACACGAAGAAAGCTTCGAAAATATTTGGTGGAATCGGTCGTTATTCCGTATGATTGCTGTTCTTGAGCTATTACTATGCGTATTAAAAAAAGTTCTGTTTCTATCTGCGTGTTAATGGAAATAGAGATCCTAATAATAGGAATTGGGAGTTTGAATTTGTTTTTCACCGGAGTTTTCACCCATATTTCACTGGAGTTTATTTGGGAAAAAGAGCCAAGTGGTGAGCCTTGTTTATAAAAGTCTACATATGTATTTTAAAAAAAATATTTTATTCATTCTACAGTTCCGTCATGTAAATGCTATCAACAAAAAGTAATAACATTTAATAAAATTGTTATGATAAATATAAAAAAATACAACATCTTCACACTGTTACCAATACAGAGGTAGACAGCCATCTAGACAATAAAATCGTTTCGACCCACCTTCCATCGGAGAAATTTTTGGGTCAACTTGACAAATAATTAACAAAATAATAATAAAAAAATATACACGTTAAAGCGTGGGTCGGAGCAATGCAACAACATCCTACACAGAATAGTGTTGTAACAGTGTTGCCACTGTTATAGGGACTGCATAAGTCCACCGCAATAGATACGTCTCTCCATAATAGCCACGCTTATGAAGTAAATCGGCGATCGCAGTGCCAGAAATCTCGCACCTTAGACGCTGCTACCCTTCACAGATAAAATGTTGCTCTGGTAGTTTTCGAGACGACTATCACTCCATCTGTTGGCAGCCCATGATATTTATACCTTTGTTGGGATTTTCCATTGGAAGATAGGGAGTAGTAAAGTCTTACTGCGATACCCAAAAAAAAGATTGAATTGCTACAAATTTGTTTTCAAAGGCGTTGCACGTATGACGTGAAGTAATGTATTTTCTGCCTCTGACTCTTAATTTCAAACGCCTTCAAAACCACGGATAAAATGTATCGTTGCGTTCGAGGCATGAGATATTTTATTAAGTTATATTTTTTAATCAAACTTCCCCCTAAGTACGGCGAGGTTACATGTGTAAATATGTTTAACGGCTATGACGGTATCGACACTAAGACGACGATAGGTTCACCACCTAGTATTGAATGGTGAATGTCAATACCAAGTCAGGTTCTTCCTTAGTAAGTTCCGGTGAAATGTGGGTCGAAAAAATCCAAATTTAAAGATGTCTGTCTGAAAGAAAGGAGTACAGGGAAATAAAAAACATCGTCACGCTAGCCTCAATACCGGAGACAGAAGTGCAGACTAACTAATCTAAACTAAGTGATATGTGTCCTGCCGTGATCTTTTATGTGTAAGCTTAAGATATAAATCTTACATGAGTTTTGAAAAAACTTATTGGTAAGGGCCATCTGGGAGAGGAACACGGGTCTCTGGACTTAAATTCCGATTGGTAAAACACAAGATCCATCCATCGTGTCTATTGGGAAATACGTGAAGGTAAAACTAGAGTTGACCGTTGGGGAATAAAAGGACTCCAAAGGCAACCTCGTATAGGCAAAGGCAGCGTAGGACGATCCCCCACGAGATGGAGTGACGAGTTGCAAAATGGTGCGGGAAGTCATTAAATGCATGTGCCTAGGGACCGTTATTTGCGGAAAGCTTTGGGGGAGGCCTATGTTAAAAAGTGGACTCTTGGTAGTCTGTAAACAAGAAGAAAAAGATAGTTAATTGACTCAGGCGTTACTTTGCGGAAATTCATTGTAAAGTTGTTATTTAAAAAAAATTACTTCGCAACCCTCCGCATGAAAAAATGCGGAGGGTTGCGAAGTAATTTTTTAAATAACAACTTTAAGAAGAAAAAGAAAAAAAGATTTATGATTAAATGCTGACATTCTGAAATGCCTAACAGTTTAATTTATAGCTTTAGCGTGTTCTACATTGGGTAGTATAATTCCATTGCTGCAGAAATATTGGGACATCTGAACAACTAACTCCGACAAATAGTTTTGACAGCGTTCTTTTGATGTCAACTTAAGACCACGTAAAGAATTCTGAAGAGACCGAAACAAGTAATATAAGGACGATTTCATTAACCAAGCCAAGTTCTCTGTCTTAATTTTGGTATAGTGACCAAGCGTTGCGGTCATAGCTACCACTCCCATACGTGAGGACATCTCGCAGTGGATGTAAAGTCCGTCGTGATGATTTAGTCGTTTCTGTCCATTTCATGGTCTTATGTTGCTATACAGACTAAGTTTTCATTATATGTAATTCATTTTGTTTTGTTTTCTTTTGTACCTATTGTAGTAAGTGCCTGAAAAAAAGTCTTTCCTCCTTTCTCATTATGTTTTTTTTTTATACAAATAGGAGGCAAACGAGTGGCTCACGTGATGGTAAGTGATAACTGCCGCCCATGAACACCTGCAATACCAAAGGTATAGCAGATGCGTTGCCGACCTTAGAGTGCCCCCACCCCAGAATTGAGGAAGGGTGGTGTGTGGGCCTTCGGTTACCTGCACTCACCAGACGATACGCAGAAGTTTGTTAGACTTCTACTTCACGCCGGTATTCAGTGAGGTCGTGGTACTTCCCCGGTCGAGCCGGCCCATTTATGCAACAAAAAAAGCTGATGCGTGACTCTACCACTGTTGAAACATTTGAAACACAACATTTCTGATGTTGTTACTCAACTCCTTACTTGTTTAAAATCAGCTTCTGACAGTACAGTTCCAAAAGACGTTGCTGTTCAGAGGAAAAAAAACTCATAATGAATATTGCCCTTTCAATCCCACCATAACCGCTGGAATCACATGGATTAAGATTTGATCAGAGTTACACTACATAAAAACAAAAATCCAGATCAGAACAAGAAAAATACGTTATAACGATGCAGTGATTCCATTTTCGCGCTCTGTTAAAAATCTTGGGCTACATATCGATAACACCTTGAACTGGGGAAAACACATAACTGAAGTTAGCCGTAAAGTAACCGCCACGCTACGAGTGCTCTATCGCCTCAAAAATCTTCTTCCATGGGAAACTAAGCTTATGCTTGTCCAGACGCTCATTTTACCAATCATTGATTATGCAGATGTGTGCTACTGTGATTTGAACAAAGATCTTCTAAACAAGCTAGAGCGCCTTGTTAATAATTGTATAAGATATATTTTCAACCTTCGTAAGTATGACCATTTTTCACAATACCGTTCTCGTCTTAAATGGCTTACTATTCAACAAAGGCGAAACTCTAGAATTCTGCTTGTTCTTTTCTCAATCATAAATGATACTACTTACCCTTCGCATCTTAAGGATAAATTTCAGTTTCAATGCTCAATTCATGATCGGTGCCTGCGGTCTTCATCTAATTACAAGATGAGTATCCCGCAACACTTTACCAATTTTGTTGGTCACTCCTTTACCATTCAGGCTATACTGCTCTGGAATTCTTTGCCCGAAGACATCAGAAAAGTTACCAATAAGTCGAAGAAGTCGATATTTAAAAGACTTGTACGTGAACACCTTTTAACTGTCAGTTAGAATTAGTGATTGGTCATTACAGTCATAATAATGTTTTTTAAGTTTTATATATGTATGTATGTATATGTATATTTATGTATATATGTGTGTATGTATGTATATGTATATATATGTATATATGTGTGTATGTATGTATATGTATATATATTATATTTATTATTTGTATTAGTATTTTATATTGCATCTTTATTTTCGTTAGGTCCTATATTGATTTTCTTTTTCTGTAACCCAGTTTAAAGCACCTTAACAATATTTCTCCACGCCTCGGGTTGACTGGCAGAGAATGCCTAATGGCATTAAGTCCGCCCTTTCTATAACTTTCTTTGTGAGGTTTTCAATAAAGAGTAAATAAATAAATAAATAAAAATAGTTTTCCTCTTTGCTATATTAGTATAGGCAACACTTTTTGTAAATTCCTTAAAAAAATGTTGTAGAAGCGTACCACACCTCCCCACTTCCTCGACTCTTCTGAGCCTAGAATCTTTGCGTCACGAGCTTTTATGTGCTCCCAGTATTTACGTTATATATCAGTATTTTTGTTTATTAAGGATTAATTTTTATGTACATACACTATATATTTATAAATATATTGAGTGGCCAATGTTATAATATTTATCTATTTCACTTTTTCTCCTAAAGATTCAAATTCAGATAATAAACAATCGTGTTTTAATATATTTGGGTATTAAGCTCTATAGAAATAACTTAAATACAAAATCCTAGTTTTTCCATTATTCTGTAATCTCATTTTACTTATAGCATACGTTACTAGCCTAAATCTTCTAGCAAGTTTAAATATATAGCTACAAATTCATTTATATACTTATCCACAAATATTATCCATGTAAGTGTATACTAGTATAACACTATATATAATAATATAACAGTATAATATACTTACATGCCAATTCGGCAAAATACTATACTAGTCCCAAGTAAGCTTCGGTGAAAGGTTGGTCGAAATGATTAGTTCTTTAAACCTCTACCTTCCCTGCTATGAGCGAATATGCGTTAAAAATAATATACACAGTCAGGTCATAAGTATTGTCACACAGTAAAAACTTTTCTTTTAGAATGCTGTCCACAAAACAAATGTATTAAATTCGAATTTTGAATTGTTCATGATAATAAAACTGTATACTTTTTAGAATTTTACTCATTTTTAAATATGGAGTGGATGCTTGGAGCAGATCGTGTGGCAGTTATTGCGTTGCATCGTTGCGGTTACGCGCCAATTCAAATTTTTGACATACTGAAAAATTTGATTTTTATCAAAAGATTCGTTTATCGTATCATCAAAAGATACAATGAAGACTCTAGTGTAGATGACAGGTCAATAAGTGGTCGCCCTCGGTCTGTTAGAACTCCACAGCAGTGATAAAAGCTGTGAAGGCGCGAATCCAAAGAAATCCCAAACGTAAGCAGAAACTGTTGGCCCTTCAGATTTAAGCAGAACCACAGTGAAAAGGGTGTTAAATGAAGACTTAGGGCTTCGGGCATATCAAATAAAAACAGGACAATGTTTAAATGCTCGTCTAATGGACAGACAGACTGAAAAGATGCCGCGTTTTGTTGAAGCGGTACGTGGAAAAAAAATATCGGGAAATTCTTTTTTCGGATGAAAAAATCTTTATCGTAGAAGAGAGCTACAACAAACAAAATGATAAGGTGTAGGCACACAGTAGTGAAGAAACGAGCAACCGTATTCCGCATGTCCAACGAGGTCATTTTCCATCCTCGCTCATGGTATGGTTGGGAGTTTCTTATTGGGGCTTAACAGAGGTACATTTTTGTGAGAAAGGTGTAAAAACGCATGCAGTTGCGTATCAAAACACAGTCCTGACGAACCTTGTGGAACCTGTTTCTCATACCATGTTCAATTACAGGCACTGGGTATTCCAATAAGATTCGGCGCCAGCTCATAGAGCGAAGAGCACACAAGACTGGCTTCCGGCGCGTTAAATCGACTTTATCCGGCACGAAGACTGGCCGTCCTCCAGTCCAGATTTGAATCCGTTAGATTACAAGATATGGCAACACTTGGAGAAAAAGGCGTGCTCAAAGCCTCATCCCAATTTGGAGTCACTCAAGACATGCTTGATTAAGGCAGCCGTCGATATTGACGTGGACCTCGTTCGTGCTACGATAGACGACTGGACGCGCAGATTGAAGGCCTGTATTCAAAATCACGGAGGTCATTTTGAATAAACTTTAGTGTCATAAGAATCTATGTTTTGTTAAATTCATTTTGGTATATAAATTTTTACATAATGAATAAACTTGTTTCAATTATTTTATATTAAACATGTGACAGAGTTTATGACCTGACTTGGTACATATATCTTAAATCAAAATCTCACTGACACTGACTACGATACCATTACGAAAAAGCAACAATTTTCTGACACGTCTTTAAGTGCCTTTATTAAATGAACTTTAACTTATGAATAGGTTACCTCTACGTTTGAAAGAAGGTTGTTATTTGCGCTGTCACGCGGCAACTGTGAGCCAGTGGAACCATTCCGTCCTCGCTCCATTCGCTTCGGAATGTGGAAGCAATTTGAAGGAAGTGCAAACCTCTTAACAGGTGCAATAGTGTTGAAATATTGTCTTCATTAAAAATAGAATTTTGTTACTTTCATAACGTTGGAATTTTAGTTGATAGTTCCTACGCATGAAGGAATTTCTTTGACCAACATTATTTTAGAAGATATTAACGATTTTCTGTGGTCCCGGGGACGATACTCGAACAGATGAACATAGGTTGAACAATTCAATGTAGGTCGAATAGATCAATGTAGGAAAGCTTATTTCTATATAGTCTCGGGGCTAGGTGTTTGTGGTACCTTCGTTATTTCTTCTGTTTTGTAAATGCTTGAGCTACTTATTTTGGGATCAGAGGTTGGCTTTGGTGAAAAGTGGGTTGAAAGGACTTTATTGGTTACACACTAGAAATTACTTAAAATAGATAATAAATAAATATCTTCACGCCATTCTCAGTACAGGAGTAGACGGAAGTTTCGACAATTAAGTCCATTCGAACCACCTTCCAACGAAGACATTTTTTGGAACAACGTAACAGACGGTGAGCCCGTCGCCGTCTTTAGGTCCAACCCAGCGATACAAATCATGCAGTTTTTTAAATTGGCACGGGCCTTTCGGATCGCACTCAGGTCTCTTGACTCGATTTCCGATCGCCCTACCACTCGGCTATCGCGACTAATAAAAATATAGATATGGAAATTACTTGATAAATAAAATTAAAATCATTTTACGTTCCCCTGAACTAGATTGACGTGGCCAATGTAACCCGATGACAGACAGGATAGTTAACAATGTAAATGTCGCTTTGCTATCCCAACGGGACCATTGTCCGAAGCGAGCTTTATATCTCGGGCTAACTCGCAACTACTCTAACAATTAATAATCCTTTTAGTTTTGAACAGGAAATACTAAGTCCTTTAAGGTACAACGGGCAGCTTTGTTAGCGCTGTAGAAACTTTTGTACTCACAAGGACCTTCTGTGAAATTCTGTTAATGATGTACTGTATTGCGATGCTGTTTCGTTACTAAGGTAGCGTAGGTGTTAGGTTGTTCCCTTTACAAAAGCGATCCGGTTTAGTTCCCGGCCCAGCACAACTAACTAATTAAAATATGAAACGTGAGACATTATTAACTCAATATATATAAATAGGTAAACTCACGTCCATTCGGAATAGTTACCAACTAGGCGAATGGTCTTCGGAAGTTAGTCTAGCCAAAACTCGGCCTTTTGATGGGAAACATCTATAGCCGCACGTAAAACCGATTTCTGGTGTGGCGACGCATGCCGTGGCTATACAAAGGTATACTAATTTACACCCTATTACCTGAGAATTAAGGTTTATAATTAAACACTGAAATCCCTTTTTTATATTTAATTAATTATATTCATATTATTCATATTAGTGACTATGTAAATTATATTAAGATTTCATTTTTACATGAAAGGTCATTTCCTTATAGTCAAAAAGGTTCAATAATTTTTAAAACGAATAAACATAAACTACCATTAAAATTAGCTGGAGATTTTAATGTAAATTTGCAAGAGCTGAATCAATGCCATTAATGACATTTCTTCAAAAAGAATTTCAATTGCAAATCAACAACAATCCAAACGAATCTACTACCAAATATGGAACAACTATAGATGCTGTAATTGTGAGTTATCTTGATAATGTTTCATCCTTTTTACTTAATTATACTTTTAAATTATACTTTTGTAACGTAATAAATAAATATATAAATATCTTCACGCAATTCCCAATACAGGGGTAGACAGAGGTCAAGTCTAGACAATTAAGTCCCTATGACCCACCTTCCACCGAATATATTTTCGGGACAACGGGACTTTACTACTACGGGACTTTTGTAACGTAGTTTAGTTATCATCGACCAATCGTCACAGTAATACCGGCAGAGGAAACATCGAATATAACTATAACTGAAGTCACAGAGAGAGAGAGAAAATATTTAAATTGTGGCCACTTGATATTAATATCGAATTTTTATATCAAATGGAAATAAATGCTTATTAAATAAAGTTACCATTTCCTGTAAGAAATTCGTAATACTTCATTTTTTCATTAGTATTTTCTTAGTACTTTATTTTTTCATTCCTGTAATAATATTATCTTTTATGCATATTACTTGTACACACACGATATTTCACATCTGCCAGGCGTCCCATGAAGTCCCACATTTTTTGTTTCATCTGTTACAATTTTTTTTTTGTATTTTTAGTAATTTGTCTTATACATGATTAGACTAAAGTCTAGAAGTTTGAGTTCATAAGACTCAACTTTCACAGAAGATGGTTTGGGATAACGTGACACATGTTGAGTCTATCGCCATATATTACAGCTAACGGTACAATAGAAAAAGAAAGAAAGAAAGTAGATTTATTAATTGCCACAAAACAGTACATTTTTTTTATAGAAAAAGGGAGGCAAACGAGCAGGTGGCTCACGTGATCTGAGCGGCGGTAAGTGATTACCGCCGCCCAGAATTGGCGCTTAGAGTGCCCTCCCCCCCCCAGATTGGGGGAGGGGGCTCCGGTTACCTGCACTCACCAGACGAAACGCAGAAGTTTATTAGACTTCTACTTCACGCCGGTATTCTGTGACGTCGTGGTACTTCCCCGGTCGAGCCGGCCCCTTCATGCAACAACAAAAGCTGATGCGTGGCTCTACCACTGTTAAATACATATAAAGGTTATAGCTAAGAATTACAAATTAAAATAGAATATATTACTGGATTGCAGCAACGAAACGGCATCCGACTCAGCAAATATGCTGTAGCAGTACTGTTGAAACTGTGCCTTTTGCAATAAGCTATGGAGAAATGTTGGTAGGAAAACAAAAAAACATCTTTATTTACGTAAACACAGAGAATACATGTGGTTACAATTATCTGGTGTCTCCTTTTAAGCAAAAATAATGCCTGTGCCAGGAAGACTAAATAGTTCAGAACTCTGATGATCTATATGATCGCGAGCTTCTTTTGCCACGACTAATTGAAAAAAAACTCATAAAATAAAAACAGTCTTGTCAATTTTTTTTCGTTCCAATAATAATAAAATTCAACCAGGCATGCGCCTTTAAAAAAGTACGGTAGTTAACATAGAACGATAAAATTATACTGGCACAAAATTGCTTAGGTGCAATAAAAAAGTATTTTACAATTGTGATTCCCATTTTATTTCAGTAAATCGATGTTAAACGTTTATGGTGTTTAAATTAATATTTATGTTGTGGAAAAAGTCACGATAGCAGAGTGGTTGGGTTTTAGGAATTCGAGTCAAGAGACCCGAGTTCGAAACCCAGGTGCCAGGCTCATACCAATGGCTTTTCAAAAACTTATGTAGGAATTACATCGTTGACTTGGACATAAAGACGGCGACTGGCTCTCCTGTCACGTTGTCCTGAAAATATACTTCGGTGGAAGGTGGATTTTGTTGGTTTTTAGCGCAACGTGCCAGGTCACCACCTGAGAAGTGCCGTTACCACCTGAGAATGCCCAAGCCAACGATGTAAATCGTACATAAGTTTTGGACAAAACCCATTGATATGTGCCTACCAGCTGAGGATCGAACTCAAGTCTTTTGACTCGAATTTCGATCCCCAACCATTGGGCTATCGTTACTGTACATTTCTCATGGGCACTAATACAGCTCACCAATCCTTCACGTTGTCATAAATAAGTGAAAAGTGTGTTCAAACAACTATATTGGTGCGACGCTGTCTATCCCAGTGTTGGGAAATGCGTGAAAATTTTATAGTAATAATTTGTCACTCCGTTTTCGATATCCCTCATAAACCGTCAACGTGAAATCAGACATTAAAAGTTAACACGGAAAGGTTAGCTGTGTAATGTGTATGCCGAATAAATAAATTATGTTTATAGTTTACATAGAAAAGTCACGTACGTTAATTCGTGTCGGGGGGCAATTAAAATCCGTCGTGGCACCGAATCGCGGGGCCCTATTACGAAAGGTGTAACATAGGTTAGTTGCACGGAATTCATTACTTCGGCGGGTGATTATTATGATGTAAGCTCAATAGTAAACTTTTACGACACTGAAGCTTACGTATTGCCTAATTAAGTTCAGTAGCTGACCCGCGGAACTTCGCTGCCAAATTTGTGTACGACATTTAAGATGTTTTAATGTCTTCACGCGTTTTCCTAATACTGAGGCAGAGCGAGATCTGGACAATTAAGACTTTCACAGAAGCCTATTTAGGACAACTTAGGTGGTGAGCCTATCGCCGTCTTAGCGTTCAAGACAACGATAAATTATAATTACATAGATGATTATAGATCCGTATTTCGTATGCAAATATTCATTTCACAAATGTTTGCCTCTAGCGCTCGCCACACTTCGTTTCGAAAGAAGGGTCACTATCGACTAAGATATCGGGTCATCGAAATTTCCGAAATAATGAAAAGCCTACGGTTATAAGTACGTTTTTATTTTTAATCTTTAGCTGTATTGAACTATTTGGTAAGAACAGGACTATTTTAAATTACGATAGCCGAAGTGACCGAAATTCGAGTCGTGAGACCCGAGTTCGATCC
Source organism: Sericinus montela (assembly GCA_029286605.1). Taxonomy (NCBI): domain Eukaryota; kingdom Metazoa; phylum Arthropoda; class Insecta; order Lepidoptera; family Papilionidae; genus Sericinus; species Sericinus montela. The sequence continues at coordinate 317,520 of JAGSMR010000012.1, read as the reverse complement.
CCAGGTGGTAGTCATGGATTGTTTGATGAAAAGCTTAATTTAGGTCACAATAATTAAAAAGGAGCAGATTATTCAGCGCTATGCTGACCATTTACTGTTAATATGCTTAGGAAATTGTTATAAATGAAAAGTGACCTTATATTTTGCCCAATTTGGTATATTTTTCTTTAAATTATACTACTATTTAGACGATTGTTAATCGAACAGTCCTGCCGGTAATCACCTCCGCTTTATCAACTTATTAATAGCTTTCGGAGGCTCCCCCGGTCGTTATTCTCTGCATACGTTAGTAACTAATGTGAATTACCTTTAATGATCACCTGAATAAACGTTAGCAGAACGAATTTTTACTGTGCTTAATTTAAGGACAGGATCCTTCACTACGAAACTCTGTTACAAAGCTTACGTATGAGTGAAGGAATAAATAAAAAAAAATGATTGAATGAATAGTTACAATTCAATTCGTTTCTACAAAAAGCTTATAATGATAGACGAGCTCCTTCATGTGGGTTATTCTGTCTAGATTGAGTACGAATATAAAGAACACATGAGATTTCATTCATGTGGGTTATTCTGCCTAGATTGAGTACGAATATAAAGAACACATGAGATTTCCTTCATGTGGGTTATTCTGCCTAGATTGAGTACGAATATAAAGAACACATGAGATTTCCTTCATGTGGGTTATTCTGCCCAGATTGAGTACGCATATAAAGAACACATGATTTCCTTCATGTGGGTTATTCTGCCTAGATTGGTACGCATATAAAGAACACATGAGATTTCCTTCATGTGGGTTATTCTGCCTAGATTGAGTACGCATATAAAGAACACATGAGATTTCCTTCATGTGGGTTATTCTGTCTAGATTGAGTACGCATATAAAGAACACATGAGATTTCCTTCATGTGGGTTATTCTGCCTAGATTGAGTACGAATATAAAGAACACATGAGATTTCCTTCATGTGGGTTATTCTGCCTAGATTGAGTACGAATATAAAGAACACATGAGATTTATTTCAACGCATTACGTTTGCGTATCGGGGTTGATCTTACCTTACCTTCACCATCATCATTATAAGAGCCTATCAAGAGTCACTACTGAGTTAGCGGCCCCCAGATATTGCCACATAAAATGCCTATGCCGTCTGCATCCATCATCTCCACGCAATATGGGCCGGTCGTTACTCCATCTTGTAGGCGGCCTCATGATTGTTCACTGTAGGACATATGCCTCTCCAATAAGGAGGGTTTGCCATAGACAATTGTACCTGACAATTGGAGATGCTTTTCCCTTTGTTAGTCACGATAACTAAGTGGTTGGGTGATTGGAATTCGAGTCAACAGACCCGACATCGATCCGAGAGTTTCACCAGAGCTAATTTGGAACAACAAGTAAGTTAAATTATTAAAACTTTCGGGAGAAATTATTGATCAATAAATTAAAAACGGCTAAAACTCAGGGTGAAATGAGTTCGCGCTCGCCTTCCGTCTCGTACAGGGTCCTGAGCGCGCAACGCGCGTCTCGAGGGTGGGAGACGAGTGCTTCGCCGGCGGTGACGAACATGGCGACGGTGATTGGTTTATAATTATGCTTGAGTGCACAAAATATACTTACAATGTTCACTACGTTATCGTCAGAACAATTGTTCTTATTCCCTTTAGCATTTAACAATACGGGCTTCCAAGTAAGCGGCAGGGCTTACTTGGAAGCCCTTGGCAGCTTGTTACTATTAAAACCTTGTTACTAGGTCGACGGTTAGGTTTACTCTATGTTTCGGAATTTACTTCAATCCATGTAGCCACTTTAGTAATAAATAATAGATAAAAATAAGTTAGATATTTAATAAATGATTTTTTTGTTGGTTGTTTATTTTTAAATCAATGAAATGTTAAAATAATTGGATTTGATACTGTAACTTTTAACATTTATTACATAAACAAGTTGAATTTGATTATAATAATAAATAAATACAAACATAGATAGGAACAACATCTTGTAGGAACATCACTTGTATTATGAATTCTCAAACAAGGGAGGTGTCTCCCACCGGTGTGGATGAAAAAGTGTTTTTCTTCATACCCGAGCGGAAATCGAACTCAACACAATTAAAACCGGTGTATACGCCACACGTCCACGGAGGATGTCTATTATTGTGTCGAGGAAGTTATTTGTACATTTTCAATTTTAATATAAGCGTTTAAAATGTTGAAACGAAAGAGTTTTAACCGTTGACATTTGTATTGTTTGCAGCATTACTGATTCCGTCCCGCACTCGAGTGGTCGAGAAACATTACAAATGACACTGATCCTACTTTACGTTGATGGAAGTTGTTAAAGCCATTGAGCATGGGAATTAAATTGCGAGCTCGATGGAGACTTGCCTGTTTAAATTACGCGTAATAACACTTCGCAAACGCTGAACATTACCGATGAGAAAGTGTCCATATACACGCAAAGTGATTTTGCGTTTATTAATTTTAGAGTTCAGAGTTACGAGTCACCGAGTGGTTGGGTTAGGTTAGGTTAGACAGAATTTGTGTCAAGAGACATTATATCGATCCCTAGTTGGCAGGATCATAGGGTTTTTTTTTTTCAAAAATTTATGTACGATGTATATCGTTGGCTTGGACATAAAAACAGCGACAGGCTCACCAAAAAATGTCTTCGATGAAATGTGGGTCGAGACTTCGTCTTAGAATAAATTGTCTAGACCTTCGTCTACCCCAGTATTGGTAATGGTGTGTAGATGTTTTTATTATATGAATTATAATTTTAAAGTTTTTAAACACACAAATACATACATACATGACGGCCTGTATAAGTTCACTTCAGGACATAGGCCTCTCGCCACGGTTGGCTAGCAGCTTGGCAGCTTGGCCAACACCTTACGACTTAGACGCTGTCGCTCGCCACCATCTGCCCTAATGTGGTCTAGCACTTTAAATAAATCGATTTTATCTCGTTTTTAATTACTTTTTACAAACTAATTTTATTTCCCGACGTATTACAGCATCCTTGGTCAAGGGGTGTGTGATCACAGACCTCTGTGATCACAGATTTCGGATAAAATCCGAAAATGGTTTTATTTAAAATGTGTAGTATTCGCGTAAATACAAGAAATTATTATGTGGTCTAGTATTCTTCGAGATGATTGTCCCGTCGTCTATCCGTAGCCAATAACATTTTCAAAGATTTTACTCTTGTGTTGACACTCATGAGATAAACGGATTTGGTATACCCATAGAGCACAAATCCTATACTTGCTTAGTTAATGTTAATATTGTTGAAGCAAGTGCTTGTGCGGATCGAAAATAAATGAACGGTTTTGTGTTCAAAGTGAACAATCTAGCGGTTTACGTAATTGAAATTCATACACAGGTAATAACTGACTTTCCAACAGAGTTAGTTGCACTAATGGTACAGTATAATGTGCTAGTTCTGTTGTTTATGAATAGAATGTACATGACTTTTATTGAATTATAGCCTGTGCAGTTGTTAGTTAATATGTTTTCGAAGCTGGGAATCGGTGATCAAAAATTCTGGTAAGAATATTTTTTTCAGGGATTTCCCAATACTGGGTGGTATATTTTATTAGATATTTATTCGGGAAACATACAATATAAAATATAGATAAAACTATTCATGATTAACAAAACCTAAATCAGTAAAGTTTCTACTTATCATTAAAACATAGAAAAAAACAAAACGAAGAAACTTGTAATTAATTAAATTTAAAAAACGGAGTTAACCTAAACGAATAAAACATATTGGAAAATGAAAATTAAATTAAAATTAAAATTTGTGAACAAAAAGTCTTTTATCACACCATTCCCAATACTGAAGTAGACAAGGCAATTTACGATTACATCGTTTACGATTTTTGTCGTAGCCTTGGTCATAGATGACGACAGGATCGCCACCTGTCCCGTTCTCGCAAAAAATGTCTTCGTTAGAAGGTGTATCGAAATGACTTAATTGTCTAGACCTCTTTCTACCCTAGTATTGAGAATGGCGTGATACCTTCACGCCAATATTTTTTATAACTACTCCAGTCATAGATATACGTGTAATGAACCTACATTTAATGTTGTTTTCTGCTCAACCACGTTTAATTAATAGTGACATGATACACAAAGGGGCGGGGAGCGTTAATTAGTTTACGTGAGATTAGATTAAGCCAAATCAATAGATCACATTAGATTAGACAATCAAAGAATAATACGTTGGCACAAAACTACAGAAGATAGAGTTGGATTTGCTCTTTTATGATATAATTTTAAAATTACGCAACCCCAGTAACCTTAAACGTTAGAACCAGAAACATAAAAATATACATAGATAGCAACAACATAACATACAGTGCTCTGACCCCACTCTAAGTAGCTAAAGCAATTGTATTATGTCGAATCTGTAACAACGAAGGTACCATAAATACACGGACCCGGAAATATGTAGAAAGTGTTTTCTACATTGACCCATACGAGAACCGAACCAGGGTCCTCTCAGCTGGCGACAACACGAAAGCCGGTGTTTAGTATGTCTAAGGAGGTCGTCTGCACACATTGATCTACAACCATAGTAGTTGTAGTCAGATTCACATTTTCCGATTTAGTTTTAAATAAACTGAAGTCTACCAAGGAAAAAATGTACATGCAGTCACATAATACAATTTCTTGTTTACTTAATAATACATTAATTCAAATAAACGGACGTATTTTATTTTCCTTTTTTTATGTTTTAAACAACTTCGTCGCAGTCGTCACTCGAAACCTTAAAAATACTCTCAGTTTACTTTCGTTTTATGAGTTGAGCAGTTTGTAAAAGGTTACATATAAGGTCAACTGAAATGCAAATTTATTTTCTACTTTTTTGCGACATTCTTCGAACGAATCCGTACGCATTCTGAAGAATAAAGATTTCGAACATGACCCCTTACATTTGACGGCGACCGCGGTCGAGTTGCGTACACGAGCTTCAATGTGTTGCCAGCTCTGTGGTTCGTCTAAAATTATTGCATATTTTAACTTATATCGCACTGAATGTTGTTTTACCTATCTCTCCTTTGTAAACTCTATATAAGATATAAGCTATGCAGAGCTTGTGTATAAAAAGGAGGAATTTAAATAAAAATTAATTGACACAGCAGGATACAACCGGATTGTCAATGCACCTTATGCTCTGCTACCTATCACCGGTCGGCCTGCTTCATTTGCATCGCCTCTTAAGAAAGCAAAGGAGAAAATGAAGAAGAAATGGGTACATTTTAAAGTTGACTCCTCACGGTCATAGCTTCGTTAGTTCGAACGTTATTGGGTCAAAACTACACTGTGCTAAAACATACTCTGTGTCGAGTAAATTTGCTGACTGAATTGCTTCATTTAACACACTTCAGTAACTGCACTCTAAAAATATATTTATACATATTGCCAATATAGGGGTAGACAGAGGTCTACACAATTAAGTCCTTTCGAACCACTTTCCACCGAAGACACTTTTTTGAGGTACAACGTGACTGGTGGTGACCTGTCGCTGACTTTTTGTCAAAGCCAACGATATAAGTCGTACATAAGTTTTTGGAAAAAAATATTGTTACGAGCTTGTCACCTGAGAATCGAGCTCGGGTCTCTAGACTCGAATTCCGAACACTCAACCATCTATCTACTGCTATCGTGACTATTTTAATTAGAAATATAAAAAATATATCTAAATTAGTTTTATTTTTATTAGCTTATCATAACTATTGAAACTCGGATCTCCTAGAAGAAGCATAAAGGCAACAAGCGTAAACTAAATATTATAACGCTGTAATCACATTCCGGTGTATTTACGGCATAATAAAATACCACCTTCTTACCTTTGATGTAGGGATTGTGAAACGTGGCGATCTGTTCTCTCTGGCTACCCCGTCTACATCGAGACAATGCGTGAAGACATTTACATATTATACTATCCTTTTTTTCTTGCGGGTGCAGCCTTGAAAATGAAATTGGCTACCGACAGATGGAGAAATAACTATCTCCAAACATTACAGACCAAATTTCAACAGACCAGTGACGGCGCGTCTAGGGTGCAAGATATCTAGTACTGCGATCGCCAATCCCCTAAGCGTGGCGATTTTAGCAAACCCTTGTATTTGGAAGAAACCAATGCCCTGTAATGGACTTTTACAAGCCATTAGGATAATGACTCAATGATTTAATGAACTCAATGAAATAGGAATGCAATCTAAATAAATAAATAATAAATAAATATCTTCACGCAATTCCAAATACAGGGGCAGACAGAGGTCTAGTCTATACAATTAACTCCATTTGACCCACTTTCCACCGTAGGTATTTTCGGGACAACGTGATAGGTGGTGAGCCCGTCACCGTCTTTATGTCCAAGCCAACGATGTAATTCGTACAAAAGTTTTTGAAAAACCCATTGGTACGAGCCTACCACCGAGGGATCGAATTCGGGTCTCTTAACTCCAAATTCTGACAACCCAACCACTTGGCTATCGTTACTAACTCTCGTTACGTCAACTTACTCGTTACTTAATATTAAAACAGGATTGTTTATTAACTGAATTCGAATCTTTAAGAGAAAATTTAAATAGATAAATATTTTAACGTTGGCCACTCAATATATGTATTAAAATTCAGTATACTCGTATGTACATAAAAATTAATCCTTTAAATAAGAATACCGAGAAATAATGTAAATACTGGGGTTGTAGCACCAGTTCATTCCACGCTCGTTCATGGAGAGGTGTGCACGCTTCTACAACAATTTCTAAGGAATATATAAAAAATTATTACCTATACTAGTATATCATCATGTCTCTAACGCAACGATACATTTTATCCGTGGTTTTGAAGGTGTTTGAAATTAAGCGTCAGACGCAGAAAATACATAACTTCACGTTATACGTGCAACGCCTATGAAAACAAATTTGTAGCAATTCAACCTTTTTGTTGGGTATTGTAGTAAGACTTTACTACTCCCTATCTTCCAATGGAAAATCACTACAAAGGTATCAATATCATGGGCTGCCGACAGATGGCGTGATAGTCGTCTCGAAAACTACCAGAGCAACATTTTATCTGTGAAGGGTAGCAGCGTCTCAGGTGCGAGATTTCTGGCACTGCGATCGCCAATTTACTTCATATGCGTGGCTATTATGGAGAGACGTATCTATTGCGGTGGACTTATGCAGTCCCTACAACAGTGGCAACACTGTTACAACACTATTCTGTGTAGGATGTCGTTGCATTGCTCCGACCCACGCTTTTACGTGTATATTTTTTTATTATTATTTTGTTAAAAATACCCATTTAAAAAATGACAATGTTTCAAGATTAAGGTATGTTTTATTTAAGCTGAAACCTCATCAGTATGGTTCTCCTTTTTAAAAAGTCTTGTGGATAGATGTAACAGTTTTTAAAATTTATATTTCCATTAATCTGTGTACATATATATAAAAATTTGTTACCAAAATTCCAACGTCCCTAACTGCTTAGTACAGCACCTAACTGCTTCTCAAAACTTTCATCGCTTCCTTTTACAAGGCTGAATATTTACTCGTGATCTAATACTCCTTATCCCCGTTGAAAGGGATATTAAAATAGGAAACGAATTTACTTAGATAATAATTCTATAATACTTGTACGTATATTTTTAACTGTGTGAGTTTCATACGTCGATCGCCATTCCGTTTGCTAAACTTGGCGATTATCACAAAACCTTCCACCCTACGGGAAAGTTCTAAGAATCCTCCTGCAGACTTGTATGGGCTGTTTTGATTATGGTGATAATTTTCGGAATTTCATTGTCATTTTAGCCTTATTGAGCTTATCTTAAATAAATAAATAACTTTTACTGCATTCCCGACTTTTATTGTGAGAGGTCTATAAAGTTTGGTCCATTCATTTCAGTAGACCTTTGTGGACAATACGTTTTTTTATCGTTATGTAACTTTCCATACTGAGGTAGGCAGAGGGCCAGTTTAAAGTCGTTCGGTACACTTTCACCGAAGCTGATTTGGGAAAACGTGACAGGTGCTGTGTATATAGCAGTAGGTAAATGTTCGAAGCATTTCTATTAATTACATAATGACATATTTCTACATAATTACATATTTCTACAAAAGTTTGGAAGTAACTTGAATTACTTATCGATATCATCTCTATAAATTTAATTAATTGTATGTTGTTTCACTGAAAATAACATAATTTAATTGAATTGAAAAGCCATTGCGAACAACAACTTTCAGTTGCGGAAGCTGTAGTTTCAAGTGAGCTTGCGATTCTAATAATGCTGCTCAAAGACCCATTAATATTATATAGAGATACGGAAGCAGGCTTTGAGGTTAACTTAAAAGGTTATCGCTTGAGGAAAGTTAATGGCTGATGAGTAATTTAAACTTTTGCTATTGTCATATTTTAATTTTTTTATAATAAATTTCACCGAGTGTAAGGGTAATCGAAATATCGAGACAAGAGACTCGAGTTCGATCCCCAGGTGGTAGGCGCGTATCAATAAAAAAGGGTTTCATAATAAACTAATTCACGATTTATATCGCTGCCTTGGGCATAAAAACGGTCTTGGGCATAAAGATCTAAGATAATGTTTTCGGTGAAAGGCGAGTCGAAACGACTGAATTGTTTAGACCTCTGTCTTTTGACGACCTCTGTGGACGAGTGGCGTAAACTGTTATTCAAGGTGTCGCCATCTCGAGGTCCCGGATTCGATTCCCGGTCAGTTCAATGTGGAAAAACCACTTTTTCTATTCTTTCTGTCTTAGCATCTTACATTGGGATCGGAGCAATGTTTGTGATGTTGTGCCTATATATATTTATTTATAAAAAAATTGTTTAATCCTTCAATGATGTAGTCTAATAACTCCTATAACTTTTTAAGTGAATTGATTTCACTAGCTTTTACACAATACAGAAAAATACTGCAACTGAATATGTTTGTATAAATATATTACGCAAATATTTATCATTAAAAAATCGAACGTTTTTTTATATGATCTATAATGTAAACTGTTCATATAATGTTTCTGTATTGTAAACCGTACGTCGGGGCGTGTCTCCGTAGTCTATCAATCTTAATAAAGGCTCCAAAGCCATATTTATCGTTTTCTAAGCGAGGCGCGTCAATCACTCCGATAGACTGCCGCTATTGTGCCGCAACCTTTGAACTGTACCGCGTTGACGAATTTCCGGTGGGTTAGGAAAATTATCTTAATGGTTACATTTTTGCCTTGTGGTTACGGCTAGAATATACCACCCCTTTATTCAAGGGGGTATCGTGTGAGGCGACTGAGTATAAGTCTTAAAATGCCTGCCAAGGCTACCGACAGATGGCTGGATAACGATCACGAAAATAACCGCCCAAAATTGAGCTGAATGATGACGGGCAGCAGCGAATAATGTGCGAGGTGTCTCGAACAGTTATCATTAATGTTTTTTTGGTATTGCTTTCTTTTTCTTCTTTTTTTTTTTAAATTTAATTTCTAAATTGTTTCTTTTTTAATAAAAAGAAAGGGAAGAAAGAAAGGGGATATTTATATATTTACAATATAATACACATATATACAACATGTATGTTTCGTTGTTTTTCATTTCCATTTTTTCGGGTTGGGGTGTTTGTGGTACCCTCGTTGTTTCTAATTCCATAATACAAAAGCTTAAGCTATTTACTTTGGGATCTGAGCAGTGTATGTGATGTTGTCCATATATGTGTATGTTTCGTTGTCGAGACTTACACTGTGCTCTTAGTTGAATTAAGAATACAATGCTAATAAATAATAGTAGCAGCTCCAACGAAATATTCTGTTGTAGATCGCTGAATTTTATAAATTAAGATATTTTCGGGACAACGTGACCGGTGGTGAGCCCGTCGCCGTCTTTATGTCCAAGCCAACGATGAAATTCGTACATAAGTTTTTGAAAAACTCATTGGTACTGCCACCTGGGGATCGAACTCGGGTCTCTCTTATCATACATGATTATATTGCAGTTACATTAATGTATGTACATATATACCTGCCGAATTAATAAAAAAATTTAAGCCAGTTAAAAATATATGAACTTACCCATGAAGCATTCAGTTAAAGTTAATCACATATTGAGGAGTAAGCTATTGAGCAAACTCGAACTATATCCGCGCGCTAAAGCGGTCAATGGCTCCTGATTGCTGGAACTCACAACCAAACCGAAATCAAGTTCTTGTAACTATTGGATTTCTTTATAACTGCTGAAATCATATTTTGTTGACCTCCGTGGACGAGTGGTATACATATCGATTTTTATGATGTCGCTAGCTCTGAGGCCCCGGGTTCGATTTTCTGTCGGGTCAATGTAGAAAACACTTTTTCGACATTTTCTCAGGTCTGAATTTTTGTGGTACCTTCGACGTTCCTGATTACATAACAAAAGTGCTTAAACTACTTACTTTGGAATTAGAGCTATGCAGGTGATGTATATGTATATATAGAATTAAAAAAATGTCAAAGAATGGGTATAATGATAATTGAATTGTCCCAAACTCTATGAATGGTGGTTCAGAAATAAAATTAATAATATGTATGGATTTAAATTGTCCCTACCGGGATTCGAATTACAATTTTCTTTAACTTCGCAGGCAGGGTCACTACCAAAAGTAAAGTGGCCCATGAGAGGTTTCTAACATAACACTTCATATCACTTTTATTAATAGTAGTCAGTATAACATTTACTTCGTCGCTACAAAAGTTTGTTTTCTTATTTAAAATATAGTTCCTCTAGCCTTATCTTCGAGAACCCATACATTATGTACGGAAATTCAACAGAAAGTTGGCCGTTAAAAGTTTTCAATTAAAGCTTCGACTTCGTGCAGGAGCTTTTGTGTCGAGACAATACACAAAAGCTTCTTGGACTTTATAGTATATGCACCGAGGTATGGTATAACTACAATAAATACATATTAATTATTTCTGTATAGATTCGAGTATATCTTATTACATTATACAAAATCCCAATGAATTTACGCATAAATTGAAATAAATGAAAATGACTGCCAAAAAAAAGGTGAGTATACTAAATAAATAAATAAATGTCGACAACATAAAAGAAATGAATTCAGACATTTGAGATAATTCAATGTTTAAGTAAATAATGTAGTTTAATTTAAGAAAAAATAGGTTTCGATCTCAGAATTTCAGAGCTGCATGATAGCCGGTATGTACGCTACTCGTCCAAGGATGTTGTCACATATATTTAGGCAAGAGAAGATCATTTTGTACATTTAGTTTCTGAAACTACTTTAACAATTAGCCAACGTCCGTGACATCTACGTCAGTTTAACTTTACAAAATTATCCCTTTTCTGTTTCTTACTTTCCTTACTTTAGTACACAGTGGTAGAGCCACACATCAACTTTTGTTGTTGCATGAATGGGGCGGCTCGACCGGGGAAGTACCACGACCTCACAGAATACCGGCGTAAAGTAGAAGTCTAACTAACTTCTGCGTTTCGTCTGGTGAGTGCAGGTAACCGGTGGCCCACACACCCTCCTCTCACGATTATGGGGGAGGGGGGCACTCTAAGGGAGGCAACGCATCTGCTAAGCCTCTGGTATTGCGGGTGTTCATGGGCGGCGGTAATCACTTACCATCACGTGAGCCACCTGCTCGTTTGCCTCCCTTTTCCTATTACAAAAAAGTAAGGAAAGTAAGAAACAAAGAAGGGATAATTTTGTTTTGTAATTAACATAATTAAAAAAAAATAGCTTTCTTCCGTCTGGTATCGCTACATTGAAGAAGGTTTCCAATTAAACTTGCCCAATATTAACTAAAGTATGTAACAACATTAGCAACCTGTTAAAATTAACTAACATTAGCAACCTGTTAAAATTATTGGCCCAAAAAAGTAATAATAACATAGAACTAAAAAGCCTTTATAAATAGCATTGTAAAACGTAAAACATAAAACGTTACGTATCTTTATTTAACAAAAATGCTTTAGCTGCTTACTTCGAGATCAGAACAGTGTGTAATATTTTAAAAATAAAATAAATAAATAAATGTCTTCACGCAATTCCCAGTAAAGAGTAGACAGAGGTCTGGTTTAGACAATTAAGTCCTTTCGACCCACCCTCACCGAAGATATTTGCGGGTAAAATGACAGGTGGAGAGCCCGTCACCGTTATGGTATTTTTCTTAACTAATTATTATTTTTATTATTATAACGACATAAACTTTTGTTCCATATCTAGTTATAGATGTAGTTGCTTTAATATATAGTCGGTATAAGTACAAAAATAAGTTAAATTGATATTTCATAGCCCCACTACTGAGTCGAGACGCATTTGTAAAATTAAACAAAGCCGCTGGCATTTTGTTCGATGAAAATAGCCTTTAGCAACTTCAGTACAGTAACTTAATTCTATTTGCTGGTGTAATAATGAAAATTGAACCTTATTCTGCAACTAACAGTGATTATATTGTTCTTTTGAAAATAACAAACACGCCTACATAGGAATAAACCAGCGAAACTATCGGAACTGCAGTAGTTTTATATTACTAAATGATGAATGAACGTTATATGTTGTATTATCAGGACTATCAATCCATGGGGATCGAACTCGGGTCTCTACTCGAAATTCCGACCACCCAACAGCTCGGCTGTCATGACTTCTTGCAGTAGTTTTATATAACAAAATATGAATGAACGTTAAATGTTGTATTATTAGGACTATCAATCCAATCTAAGATTAATAAATCAAACCAAAGAATTCGAAATCACCTTCGACTTGATTGAGACTGTTATGTTTCTTAGTGTAATAAAAATAAAAAATAATAATAAGTGAGGGATGTATGTAAAGAATAAGTACAGTCCCACAGACACATATCACACAGATACACATATAATTGCCCTTAAAATCCAGAGTAATTACGAATTATAAGTGCGTTGGCTGCATTTAAGAAAGGAATCGGAAATTAATTATTTTCAATTATGCCGCAATTTTTTATTGATTTAAAGGATATAAGCTGAACTTTACTTTACACTTTATAAAATAAATGAATAAAATATAAATAAATATCTTCAGGCAATTCCCAATACAGGGGTAGACAGAGGTCTAGTCTAGACATTTAAGTCCCTTGGAACCACCTTCCACCGAATTAATTTTCGGGACAATGTGACAGGTGATGAGCCCGTCGCCGTCTTTGTGTCCAAGCCAACGATATAATTCGTACATAAGTTTTTGAAAAACCCATTGGTATGAGCCGGCCACCTGGGGATCGAAGACGGGTCTCTCGACTCGAAATTTCGACCACCCAACCACTCGGCTATCGTGACTTTCCTGAACTTTATGTTCTTAAAAATGAGAAAAAATATTTATACTATATTTTAACTTTAAAAAGTACAATAGGAACATAAGCATAAGTCTTGTTATTTCAAGGCAACAAAGCAATAAGATTGCTTGGCCGTGTGGACCGAAGAACGTAGAAAAGGTTTATGGCGTCTTAGAAAATCTCACCGTACTCTTCAGTGGACGTTTACAAATGAATTTCGGTGGACAGGAACTTACTTTAAAATTCAGGGGACGAACGACGTGAAGTGCGTACACCGCACATTTCTATACAAATATTTAAACGATATAATTTCCCTCGTCGCCTTCTTGATTGCAGTTGATCGAACAAGTTATTCATGAAGTATAATATATACATAAATAATAGTAGTAGTATAGAAGTATAAAAAAGTATTCCGACCACCCAACTATTCGGCTATCGTGACGTCTTCATAATCTTCATAAATGCAAGTCGAGGTATCCGAGTACTCTTGACCCTCCCCTTTTCGAGCAATTCGCACACATGGTCTTCGAAAGTTAGTCTCGGTCTACCTCGATACCTTTTAATATTAACTTTCGCGCTATATATTTTCTTCGACATTCGGTCTTCACTCATTCGCTGAACGTGCCCAAACCATCGAAGCACCCCCTTATCAATTTTTGTGACAAGGTCATCTTTCAAACCTGCCATATTGCGAACCTCTTCGTTTCGCTTTCAGTCGCCCACGGTAAGGCCGCATATTTTACGAAGAGATCGCATCTCCACTGCATTTAACCTGCTTTCATGTTTCTTCTGGCACACCCAGGTTTCGCTGCCATATAACAAAGTCGGTACCAACACTGCGTTACGTATTGAAAGGCGTGCACTTTTCACTACGCCTTGCCTTTTGATTTTTTTATAGAAGAGGGAGGCAAACGAGCAGGTGGCACACGTGATGGTAAGTATTTACCGCCGCCCATGAACATCTGCAATACTGGAGGAATAGCGGATGCGTTGCCGGCCTTTGAGAAAAGTATAGGCTCTTTTCTTGAAGGTCCCTAAGTCGTATCGGTCCGGAAAAACCGCTGACGGCAGCTTATTCCACAAAGTGCAAGTGCGTGGCAGAAAGTTCCGCGAAAAACGCACTGTGGTGGAATGCCAAGCATCAAGGTGGTGTTGATGAAATATTTGGTTGGTGCGATGGTGAAATTCAGCTGCTGGGATTAATCCGAACAATTCCTCGGAGCACTCCCCGTATTAGATCTTATAGAAAATGCAAAGAGATGCAATATCTCTTCGCAAAGACAGGGGATCTAGCCGATCGGATAGAGTATGGTCGTCGACAATTCGAGTCGCTCTTCTTTGGATACGGTCAAATGGAAGGAGCTGACACTGGGGTGCTCCCGCCCAGAGAACAGTACTCCATGTGCGGCCGAACCAGCGCCTTATAAAGTTGCAAGCGGAGGGCCGGCATGAAGTACTGTCGTGCTCTACTGAGCACGCCAAGCTTTTTAGAGGCCAATTTGGCTTTTCCTACCAAATGACCGCGATACTGAACGTTTCTCGATATGTCGACGCCAAGGATTCCGATGCTGGCTGAGGCAACTAGGGGAGTGGAGTGGAGGGGAGTGAAAAAAAATAGATATACGGAATTGGGGTAAAATTCCATATAAGGCTGCGGAGGTCATTATAAGGTTAAATTAGGCTTTATTTGATTTTGATTAAACTGCCAGCTTATTAGTTACAGTTCACTGCTGCCGGTTGAATTTTCAACACGCTTCAGCGTCACAAATAAGCCGCGTTACCCTCATTAGTTCAACTAATTGATGTTAAGCGTTAAATTTTCGTTAATTAGCTTATAACGCCTACCTATTTTTTTAACATTACTATTAGTATTATCTTTACGCATTTCCCAAAACAGGGGTAGCCAGAGAACTTGTCATTTCAGCGGAGCTCATTTTGGGATAACGTAGCATGATGGTTAACTTGTCGTTATCTACAATCTAACGATATAAATCGTACATAAATTTAACAAAATCACAAGCCACGGGATTAATCTCCAGTCTTTTGACTCGAATCACCCAACCACTCGGCTATCGTGACCTATTATGTATATATAATTGTACATACCGAAGCGCTTTATATATGTAACGCAGTTCAGAAAGGCTTGCTTCATTTACTTAGTCGGTATAATTTATACTAACGTATGATGTTACATCGGGTAACAATACCTTTTCTAACGTCTTACGTTTAGAGATAGTTAAAATCAAGTTCGTTGGCCGGTGAAGCCGTAAAGGAGCTTTGATAGAACTTTCCCGTAAGCGCACCCGGTGAAAGCTACTCGTCTTTGATTAACATGTCGTCCCACAAGCACGGAGGTCTAATACGAAACCAACTGTTAACTAGAACTTTAACAACAAGGAAATATCTTCACACCATTCCCAACACGGGGGTACACAGAGGCTTAACACTTTTGAACCATCTTAGACCGAAGAGGAGGGAGAGAAAGTTTGACGTTAGATTGCCCTGAATTCGTCGCTAAATGTGCCGGTTCAATTGACACCAGCGGCAAACAAGCGTGATGAATATGAATGTTTATATTCGAGCTATGGGTGTATTATGGATGCAATATTTATCTACCCATCCATAAATATGTATGTAAATGAATATCTACACGCAATTCCCGACACAGGGGTAGACAGAGGTCTAGTCTAGACAATTAAGTCCGTTCGAACCACCTTCCACCGAAGACATTTTTTTACTTGTATAAATATGTTCATTTATTTATGTAATTATATTAGACTATTTTAAATGACACAGGCAGAATAACAGCCCTTCAGTACTGCTACCGCATATTTGCTGAGTCGGATGCCGTTTCGTTGCTGCAATCCAGTAATATATTCTATTTTAATCTGTAATTCTTAGCTATAACCCTAATATGTACTGTTTTGTGGCAATTAATAAATCTACTTTCTTTCTTTTTTTCTTCTATTGTACCGTTAGCTTTGATATATGACGATAGACTCAACATGTGTCACGTTATCCCAAACCTTCTTCTGTGAAATTAAGTCTTATAGACTCAAATGTCTCGACTTTAGTCTAATCATGTATAAAGCATATTACTAAAAATACAAAAAAAAATTTGTAACAGATGAAACAAAAAGGACATTCCTTCTAAATGAATTACGAACAAAGGCTGTTACAGGCCATTTTACTTCATGAATGTGATTCCGTGTCCTCGAGTGCTAGCAAAGCCACTCCACAACTAGGACAAGTGATCACGGACTACTCACCAGCCTGAAGCCTGAAGTGACCAATATTTTGGAGACATTATCTCCATACTTTACATAATTCAGCAAGTTTTTATACTATATGTATTCGTATAGTACTTCATACTTTTATTTTCTTACCTTCACGCTTTTTCTCAGGAGAAAAGCATGCTAAGAGGTCTTAATAAAGAAGTCCTTTCGAGCCACTTTTCACACATGCCTATCTGGTACAACGAGACAGGTGGTGAGCTTTTCGCAATCTTTTTTTTAAAGCAATATAAATCGTACATACATTTTGTTAAAAAGTTTGTACGAGTCTACCAACTAGGAACTCAAGCCAAAACTAAGGTGTCTTCACTCGAATTTGATCACCCAACCACACCGGCTTGAGTTTCGTTTATGATTACTTAACTTACTTATTGGTCAATAAATATTCTACTGCGAGAGATTGATTTTTTCATAAGGAAGATTCGTATTATCTTTATATATGGAATTTTTGATTTTTTTTTGAACAATTGGCAGCAAACCTTACAAAAGGTAGCAGTTATATTTGTTTCTCGATAGCTTCTAGAAGGGCATATTTAATTCCTTGTTTCTTCATTGTTACCTGACGTGTAATGACGCACCCCAACGTTATTGTGCATTAAGGAAATAAAACAATGTTGTGTTTTTTATTTATTTAAATTAAAATTATTCATGCCATAATATTAATATAATTATTATTGATTGTTTAAACGTCGACATCACCGGGGCGCTGAGTTTATTTAAATGTTCTAGTTACTATAGTTATTTTACAATTTTTAATTCTCTCATTATTGACCGATTTCAGTGATAGAATTTTTATAAATAAAAAATTGTTATTAAAACAATAGAAAGTACACCTGTTATTAACTCAAGCACTAATCATGACATCAGAAATAATCAGAACTTATACAAATCACCCAGAAATAGTTGCAAATTCCGGTTGGGGATTGCGTCGCAGTTATAATTTGGTTCAATTTCATGTTTTTTATTACTTTACACCTTGAAGAATGAATTCTATTATGTTCAAAGAGAATAAAATATAGTTTACAAGTTTTTTACAAGTTTTTTTTTAAATACATACTTACCGGCCTGTAATAGTCCACTACTCGATATATGCCTATCCCGTGGGAGGTTTAGCCTTAATCGCAACGCCCGGCAAGCGGTTTGGCGATCGTAGTACCAGACACATTGCACCATAGACGCTGCTATCTGTCACCGGTCCTCCGTACGGATTTGCCATTATATTTAGTTATTACACTTATATATTTATTTTCTATGCACTGCCAGTTGCAGACAGCTTCAACCTAGCATGAATATTCCCGTCGCGTGCTCTCATGTTTTCGAGATGGATCAGAAGGCGTCACGACATCTGCCCTCCCATACGGGAGGATTTGACGTCATCACCACGCTAGGCTAGCGAATTGGCCGCGGCTGCGCGTCGCCGTTCTAGTTCACTTTAGTCTGATGTTTTTCGAGATGGTAATACCACCATCTGTCGAAGCTACAGCTATTAATAAGGATTTTCCCTCAGTCGCCTCTTATGATAACTACGGGAAGAGAGTTATCTCTCACGAAGATACCACATGATAGACATTCATTAGATATAAAGAAACTCTTATTTTGTTACTTCTAATTTTTCCCTATATTATTGCGAAACAATGAAATACTTCTTGCAGTCACGCTAGCCAAATGGTTATACGTCGATACCCGAGTTCGAATCCCAGGTGGTAGGCTCGTACCAAAAAGTTATCTAAACGTGTGTATGATTTTTATCGGAAACTCGGACTTCAAGCCGGCGACAGAATGACCACCACGTTGTCCCAAAAAATGTCTTCGGTCGAAGGTGGGTCGATGTAACTTAATGGTCTGGACCTCTATCTACCAAAATATTGGGAAAGGCGTGAAGATATTTTTTATACTTATCGGTGCGCTTGCAAGGAGCCACCGCGCTGACGATTTATGTGGGTTGTTATAGTGGAGAGTTTATGTACGAGCGCATTACGTTCAGTAACAGATCGTTTTAATAAATTAATCATGACACTTAGTATATCCAGCTTCTTATGTATGTAGATGATGTTTTTGCCTAAAACATAATAGCACTGAGGATAAAAAGATGGAAACATATATTGCCCATACACGCTTAGTATTTTGAATTAACATAAGCCTCAGTAACCAGTGTCCTCGTTTTTCCCGTATCTAATATAGTAAAATTAAGCTAATCTTGCATCACTCTAGCAGAACATCACATACATTGCTATGATTCCGAAGTAAGAAGCTAAAGCACTTGTTGTTTCTAAAGCTTGAGAATGCCTTTTTTAGAGGCGAAACACGTGTCGCGTTTTCTTGGTAGTGTATGTTACTTGGTTTGAGTGTATTGGTGGTGTTGCATACAGTGGAATTAGTGCACGCCTCTGTGGAAGAGAGGGTGGTGCTCTTCTTCTCTTCGGACCAGGTACCATATACCTTTTTATATTTGCATACGGAATGGTGCCAAGTAATTTTTCAAAAATGTTAAGTAAAGTAATCGAAAACAACGAAGACACCACAAACACTGAGCTCCGAAAAAATTTTAAAAAGTGATTTTTTTTTATTGACCGGCCCAGAATCGAATTCATCTATCTGCACGCATATGTCAGCTGGTACAATAATGATAACTTAAGCTATATAAATTATAAAAGTCACGATAGCCGAGTGGTTGGGTAGACGGCGACGGGCTCACCACCTGTCACGTGGTCCCGAATCTTCGGTGGAAGGTGGGTCGAAGGGACTTAATTGTCTAGACTATACCTCTGTCTACCCCTGTATTGGGAATTGCGTGAAGATATTATATTTATTTACATATAATCTTTCCTTTAATAAAATCTATATTAAATCAATAGAGATCCCACTCGATTGATAGGGTGCCGCGTATTTGTAGATTTATGTAGGTGGCGCTCGTTCGCGAGGGCGCTACAGCTACGTGTATCATCGCACGTGACTACGTTCGTACGACAGGAGAGATAATTCCCCATGTTCGACCGAGTCAGTATACGAATGCCTTGTGCCACTTATCTGAATACATTGACATATATCTACTTACATAAATATAAGGTATATTTCACACCATTCCCAACACAGAGATAGACAGAAATCTAGACAATTACGCCCCTTCGACCCACCTTCCACCGAAGGCAGTTTATGGGACAACGTAACAACATGGTGAGCCCGCCTCCGTCTTTCTGTCCAAGCCAACATTATAAAACGTACTTACATTCTTCAAAAAACGCTTTGGCAAGAGCTGGGGATCGAACTGGGGTCTCTTTGATGATGATTATGACTCATAAATAAGGGCCTATTAAAGGTTTTCGGAAACTACGACCGTTTCATAATGATATTGCTCCAATGAAGATGAAACAGGCGAAAGAAACTCTGTCGGTATCCTCTTTCTTGGATATTTGTTTTATTTTATTTCTATAATAAAACAGTATTAATATTTAGGTACACAGTTTTGACAGAATGAACCATTTAAAGTTTAAATTAATATAAAAATTATTACATTTATCTACTGACCAATGAAAGTATACATTAATATGTTTATAACATTACTCTACGTTCGCTTCCTTTAGTTTAGTGATACAACTGGTGGGTAAGACAATATATTATAATACGTTCTAGGATCTCGCCTGCACGCCTGACCGCTCGAATACCTCTCAGCAAACAGGTTAAGTGATTGTCGGGTACTGTGCCGATGCGCCCGAAATGTACACGACGTAGCTTCACTGACAAAGCTTAAGAAAATCTTATGATCTTCATTCATACTTTTATACAATATTTATGTAGGATAGTTTTAACTATTAGTATTTATAAGTATATAAATACTAATAGTTAAAACTATCTAAATACTATATAAATACTAATACTATATAAACTATATAAATACTAATAGTTATAACTAATGTATATAAGTATTTTTCACATACACAATACAGATTCTTTAAATTTTCACAGACCTGGGTGTTAGTGGTATCTGTGTTGTTTACGATTCCATAACACAAGTGTTCTATTTACTTTGGGGTAAGAATAATGTATGTGATATTATCCCTGTCTGTGTATGTATTTATTTATTTTAAAAAAACTATATGGAAAGAAACATTATTTTTTTATTATTATACGTTGCATTAAATAGCGCCGTTACTTGTGAGAGCCGGATAGGGCAGGGAAGCAGGAAATTGACGCAGGGGAAGCATTTATTTTTAATATTACAGAAGCAATCTCTCATCTCGCGGAGCCGCGATTACGTGGAAGAGGGAAATCATTGTAAGTGCACCCTCGATTATATTTTGGGAAATTTTATCATCATGTTTCTCATCCGAATTTTCAGGGCGGTTGGAAAAACTTACCTCGTAGTTATTCTATTCAAATTTGTACTAGTTTCACTCTAGTTATTCAATCAAATGCCGTGCTTGTATCAGCTCAGACTATGTGACCCCCTTTCTCCCCATTAAAGACGACTAAGGAAAATAATATAATAAATATAATATCCTCACGCCATTTCCAATACAGGGGTAGACAGAGACATAAGTCAAGAGACTAGAGAAATAAGTTGTTTCGTTCCACCTTCTACTGAAGATATTTTTGGGACAACGTGACAGGTGCTAAGCCCGTCGCCGTCTTAATTTCCAAGCCAACTATATAATTCGTACAAAAGTTTTTGAAAAAACGCATTGGTACGAGCCTGCATTGGTACGAGCACCAGAGGATCGAACTCGGGTCTGTTAACTCGAATGCCATCAGCTTTTAACACCCGGCTATCGTGTCTAAGGAAAATGCCTTGAAAATGCCTATAGACAGAAGGCGGAATGATTATCTAATACCAAAACAAATCTGGGAAGACTAGTGATATGCACCTAAGTTAATGCGATTGCCAACGCACTTGGCAAGCGCAACGATTATAGGATATTCTTCCTGTGAAGAGGCCTATGTTCGCCAGTGGATAAATTCTGTTATGTATGTTTTATATATTTCATTATTTTGTGTTTTCTATCAAAATTCAATATCACAAATAGTAGTAGGGGGTCATAGTAGAAGCGTGCTCGTCGCGACCCCTGCCAGCCCTTTTCAGGGCTGCAAATCTACACAGCTGCGCACCCATGCCAACGAGGGTTAGGGCGTCCCCCCAAGGCGACGCACACCAGTTCGTCCCCGTTGGTGTGGAATGCAGCGCGCAAAGCGGCGATGGGGACCGCCACCCGTCACGCACAGCCCGACACGGCGGAAGGTGGAGGACGGAGTGCAGAGTTGGCACGTGGAATGTTAGAGGAGGCATGAGAGATAAGACGAATGAGTTGATTGAAATAATGAAAGAAAGAGAATTAGAATGTCGTGTGTTTGTCGGAGACCAAGCGGAAGGGCAGCGGTACTGAAGAGCTCCCTGGCGGGGCGTTAGCTCTATGGTCCGGAGTCCCGGAGAGCGAGAGCGCCTGCCAGGGAGTGGGGGTGCTGCTGTCGTCTCGGTTGGTCGATGTTATGACTGAATATAAGGTTGTGAACTCGAGACTTCTCTGGGTTCGCTTTAAATTGGGACTGACGAAGCTATTACTTTTGGCTGTTTATGCGCCGGTGGCTTCGTCGTCCAGAGCTGAGCTGGAGGAGTTTTGGGAGAATGTAAGAGAAGTTCTAGACTTGGTTAGAGGAAACGAAAGAATTGTTGTATGTGGTGATTTGAATGGATGGGTTGGTACCGCTCGGCCAGGGTACGAGTCGGTGCTTGGAATGTTTGGCGATAAAAGAGTTAACGATGCTGGCAAACTTATACTGGCTGTATGCAAGGAAAAGGGTCTTCTTGTGACAAACACTATGTTTAGTCACAAGAAAATCCATATGTATACTAGAACAAGAGAGAATGAGAGAAGTATGATCGATTTATTCCTGGTGGATGACCGACTGCGAAAACAGGTGATGGATACGCGAGTGTTCCGAGGTTCTGACCTGGGAACGGATCACTATCTAGTGATTACTAGATTTAAGGGTCTGTTCGCGGGTTGGCGCCACCGGACGGCGATACCAGAACCACAGTCGGTCGGTAGCATCCGAAGCTGGAAGCTTCAGGAAGCGGACACTAGGAATAAATATCAAGCAAGGGTAGCCGAAAAGCTGGACAGCATTGGTGTTAGGAAAGAATGTGTGGAAGAAATATGGCAGAGCCTTAGAAATGGAATGGTTAGTGCAGCGGAAGATGTGTGTGGAACTGTGAAAAGAGGTAGTAGTAAAAAGGGTGATGCATGGTGGAATGACGAAGTGAAAGAAGCTGTAAATAAGAAGAAGAAAGCATGGTTAGACTACTTGGCCTCTAGTAATGATAAGGATATGAGAGAGAAGAGGAAAGAAAGATATAAGCTCCAGAAAGTTCACACGAAAGCATTGATAGAGGAAGTGCGTGAAAGGAGTAAAATGGAAGCGGACGAAAGGTTGTCGCACAACTTCAAGGAGAACTCCAAACTCTTCTGGAAAGAGGTTGGAAGGACCCGGAGTGGTGCGACAGCCTTAAGAATAAATAAAGTGCTTTCGGGAACCAATGACGTCCTCTCAGAAAAATCGGACGTCATGCAGCGATGGAGCGAATTTTATAGAGAGATGTATGCGTGTGATGATCTTAGTGAGGGATCCGGGGGTGACGCCGTGACTGGTACGCCAGACTCGGACCTCGATGACACTGAGGTCATCAGTATGAAAGAGATTGAATGTGCGATTAGAAGTTTGAAATGTGGTAAGGCTGCGGGACTAGACAGAGTTACTGCTGAAATGGTCAAGTATGGTGGGCCACGCGTCTGGGACAGCTTTCATCTGCTGTGCAAACGGGGGCTGTTCCGGATGATTGGCGATCCGCGATCATTGTGCCTTTATATAAAGGTAAAGGTTCACATTATGACTGCGAGTGCTATCGGGCGATCAGCTTGACCAGTTTAGCAAGTAAAGTTTACTCGAAGATTTTGACACGTAGGATGCAAGATAAATCGGAAAGATTTCTATGGGAGGCACAATGCGGATTTAGACCTGGAAGAGGATGCACGGATCAAACGTTTTCTCTCCGCATGATCACGGAGAAGCTTCTGGCTGCTAACCAGAAGATTTTCTGTGCTTTTGTGGATCTTGAGAAAGCATTTGATAAGGTTGTAAGGAAGAAAATGTGGGAACTGTTGCCGGGGTATGGTGTGGATGGTCGATTGCTAAGGGCTGTGCAGTCACTTTACTGTGACTGTAAAGCCTGTGTGCGGGTAGGGCATGATCTGTCACCCATGTTTAGCGTCCAAACGGGCGTAAAACAGGGTTGTGTCATGTCTTCCTGGCTATTCATACTGTATCTCGACAGCTGTTTACAGAAGCTGAAAGATAGCTGTTTGGGTGTGAAATTGGGTGACATAAAAGTAAAGTCTGCTTTATGCTGATGATGCAGTGCTTATAGCACCATCAGAGGCAGAACTGCAGGCATTAGTCACGTGTATGAAAGAAGAATGTGAAATTAATGGTCTCCGTTTGAATGCTAATAAAACTAAGGTTCTGGTATTTGAAAGGGACGAAGAAAGAACGCAGTACGAAATTTGGGTAAATCAAGGATGTCTAGAACAGGTGAATGAAATTGTATACTTGGGGAGTGCGTTTAGCCGGGATGGAAGATGTGATTTAGATGTGGACAGGCGTGTCGCTGCCGGGAACAAAGTCAATGGTGCCCTGACTGTGTTAATCAAAAGGCAAGACGTTGTGAAAAGTGCACGCCTTGCAATACATAACGCAGTGTTGGTACCGACTTTGTTATATGGCAGCGAAACCTGGGTATGTCAGAAGAAGCATAAAAGCAGGTTGAATGCAGTGGAGATGCGATCTCTTCGTAAAATGTGCGGCCTTACCATGGCCGACCGAAAGCGAAACGAAGAGATTCGCAATATGGCAGGTTTGAAAGATGAACTTGTCTCAAAAATGGATAAGGGCGTGCTTCGATGGTTTGGGCACGTTGAGCGAATGAGTGAAGACCGAATGGTGAAGAAAATATATAGCGCGAAAGTTAATATTAAAAGGTGTCGAGGTAGACCGAGACTAACTTTCGAAGACCATGTGAGCAAATTGCTCGAAGAGAGGAGGGTCAAGAGTACTCGGATACCTAGACGTGCATGTATGAAGAAGATGATGAATCTGAAAGAAGCGAAAGAAGTATGTAGGGATGGTGACACTTGGCGATCTGTTCTCTCTGGCTACCCCGTCAGGGATTGTGCGTGAAGATAAATAAAAAATAAATAATACAAATAGTAATAAATAATAAATAAATACAAACATCCTCCGATCCCAATATAAGAAGGTAAAGCATTTGTGGCATGGGAATCGGAAAAAACGAATGCACCACAAACACCCAGACCTAAGAAAATGTCGAAAATGTGGTTTTTCTATATTGACCCGTCCGAGAATCGGATCCCATCATGGTCCCCTCGAGATGGCAACACTTGAAAAACCGGTATTGACGCCGCTCGTCCATGAAGATCGTCAAATGTATTTATTGTTTGAAAAACTAATCGTCAAAAACAAAACAGCCGTCAAAATGGCATTGGCTACCGACAGAGGGCGGAACAGACTGGAGATTTCATAACACAAATGGCTTAGCCACTTACTTTGGAGTCGGAGCAAGGCATTAGATGCTGTCCTTATCTATGTGTATTTCTAGATACAAGCTGTCCACGATAGACTTCGCCCGGACGAACTACAGGCTATTAAATATTGAAACTAGTTCATTTGTATAATGATGTTCCTATTAAGATGCTATAAAGCTCAATTCCGCACGCGAAAAGAAAAATAGCTTAGAATAAATAGGAATAGAATCTCGAATTCGGCTCGAACGACATAGTTCGAGCGCAGTTCGAGTCCGCGGTTGAACCTCGTAGAGTTTTCTTTAGCTATCTACTCTGGGATTAGAGCAACGTACGTGATGTTGTACCTATTTATTTATTTTCAACCCAGTATACCCTCACTTTAACCTATTGATATCTTTTGAAATAAACATCAGATGTGTTTAATTAAGGTTAGTATTTACCAACTATCTAGACAGTTAGTCAAAAAAAAATTATTATCGACATAAAAGCTATGCTTCAATTTAAATAAAACAATGCATTTGAACTTATTACGTACAATTTAAAGTCAACCAACTGATGTCGTAAACCGATGACTTTACTACCAAAAAACATTAAGACGCAATAAAAAAGACATTTCAAGACATTTAAGTTTGAAGTTTAACGACTTTTCGCAAATTACTTTATTCTTCACTATACGTTTACATTACAATGTCAGACAGTTCATCCGTATATTTTTAAACGATTTAAAAATAAGAAGGAAGGCATCTTATTTTAGGCCCGGCAACGCATCTGCAATGCCTCTGGTGTTGCCAATGTTCATGGGCGGCGGAAATCACTTACCATCACGTGAGCCACCTGCTCGTTTGCCTCCCTTTTCTATAAAAAAAGGAGAAGAATAGTGGGGATTACGGCGGTTTCTTGACATTAAGTAAGTAAGCAATCTTTACAGAATACCAAAATACAGATTGAATCACACGTACAAAACACAGTTTGTCTTGTTTGCGTAGTTAAAGTGATTGATAAAAGTTATGTTTTCACTGAAACGTGTATTACAAACAGTGATTCTAGTGAAACTGTTATAAAGTCGTTTTATTGCTAGACGTATATCTCCGTTTTGGGTAATTTGAATGAATCTCATGGTTTATCATTATGTTTTTAAAAATGATATAAAAATCGTTGTTTTCGGGCTCAGATTTGTCGCACTAACCTATGCCGCATGTTTTTCTCGACATAGAAGGAAAGAAACACTTTTTCTACGTTTTCTCGGGTTCGGGTGATTGTGATACTTTCGTTGTTTCTGATTCCATAATACAAGTGCTTAAGCTGTTTACTTTGGTATCAGAGCAAATGTCGTCCCTATATATGTATGTATGTAGTTGCACGGGTACGACGTTGTAAATGCTAGTTGGGTATATATTTACGTATATACTATCGACATACAGCGATATCTCTTAATTTACCGAAGGAATAATACGCTATATATTATCTTTACATTATCATGTTTCTCACACACGATAATTATATTATTTACCTATGAGTCACGATAGCCGAGTAGTTGGATTGTCGGAATTTCGAGTCAGGAGACCCGAGTTCGATCCCCAGTTGGCAGGCTGGTTTTTTCCAATACTTATGTACGAATTATATCGTTGGCTTGAGACGGCGACGGGCTCACCACCTGTGACCCACCTTTGACCGAAGATATTTTTGGGACAACGTGACTTAACTGTTTAGACCTCTGTCTACCCCTGTATGGGGATCGCATGAAGATATTTTTTTCCAGGATAGTAAGTTGCATATGTGCTACTTCAAACTATAATCGCTCTCTTTGCCGAATCTTCGCCGTTCTGCCGTCCATCCAAACATTCGTATGGCCAGTTGGCCATATGAAATGGCCAGTTGCATAAAAACCTTCATAAAAACTGTTCCAAATCAATATTATCTCTATAAGCAAATTAATTAAACCAATTACCGCTTGCCAAAAAACCCTTGGGGTTTAAGAGTGTAATTAGTGAAGCTAATTCGTAATTGCGTTTTATAGCAGCTAATAAAACTGAAACGACCCTCCTACCTTTAATCGAGATTAATAATTATCATCCCTTATATCCTCCACAGTAATTCTGTAATCGTAATTCGAATCTGTTCGATCCACTAGAGGAGGGCTCATATTATGAAGTTTTTTTTCGAAAGTGATTTAGAAATTGAGTCGCTGGTGTAGACAATATGTTGGCAATGATGAGCAGATTACCCCAAATAAGCTCCTATGGAATATGAATCGAAGGAGCCATATTATGTAAATCACATGATAAATGAGTTATGATGTTCGAGTCGAGTGAAGTCAAGTGAATCGAGTTAGATCCCCGTGATAATGGGTTTTTTAAACTTATGTGCGACATAACAGATCCACCTATTATCACGTTGTCCCAAAATGAGCTCCGGTGAAACGCAGGTTGAAAGGATTAAATTGTCTTGACCTCTATCTGCCCCTGTATTGGAGAGTGTAAAGATAAAATAAAAAACATAGAAATCCACACTTCATCCAGTACCAAACTAAGACGTCTGCGTAGCTGGAGATATCTAACTACTTATGCTGTAAAATAATCATAAACACATTTAAATATCTTCATGTATATGAGGTACTCGGTGGACGAGTGGCGTACACACAGGTTTTCCTGGTCTGGTCAATGTTTAAAACACTTTTTCTTAATTTTCTCGGGTTTTTGAGTGTTAGTGATACCTTCATTGTTTCTGATTCCGTAATACAAGTGCTTACGCTGCTTATTTTGGGATCACATTAATGTATGTATACATATATAAAGAAATCAAGTTATTTCAAGTCTACGAATCGAGTGCGTCACGACGTTGTTGTCTTCTTTATTTAACCTGCGGGCCTTCATTCTCGCATGTCTTCTCAGATGAAACGTTCGTATAAAGCATTTTTCTCCACGATTATCAAAAAAAAGCCTAGGAATTGTTCAGTAGAGTATGTATATCTAGCTGACGGCAGACTAACTAATACTTCGTATCGTAGCAAAGTTTTCTGAATCACATGTTACAGAGCGCATCTTATCGGAGGGTCTTTAAATTGTTACAACTTCAGACAAAATACTTAACCGCGATGTATATTGTGTTGGTGAATATCGTACGTTGGAAAAAAATTGATTTGCTTCTATTGCTGTGAAATATTTACAATGGCCGAGTGGTTGGGTGATCTGAATTCGAGTCGAGAGATCCTTGTTTGATCCCAAGTTAATCTTGTATCGATGGATGGCTTACAAAACTTATATGTTGTACAAACTGTATTAGTACTGGCATAGTCACGATAGCCGAGTGGTTGGGTGGTCGTAATTTCGAGTCAAGAGAGCTGAGTTCGATCCTCAAGTGGCCGTACCATTGGGTTTTTCTAAAGACCTATGTACAAATTATAACGTTGGCTTATTTTATTAAGAGCTAAACCGCGGGCAAAGCCGCGGGAAATAGCTAGTCTTACAATAAGAGCTTTTAATTATGAAGTGAAAAGAAAAATTAGAGTCTCGTCATCAATTTCCTCGCCAACAAATACGCACTTTTTTAGTCTATTCTTTATATAAACTAGTTTGTCGTGTTAAAAAACAAATAAACTAATATTAACACCAACATTTCACAAGTTATAAATTTGTCAAGTTATAAAGTTATTCATAGATAATTCCACTGTAATTTTTTTTACAAAGAATTGCTGATAGATACAAAACGTTTCGCCGTCCACTAAATTTTACCGAAGCTTTTTCCTCTGCAGCTTTCAGATGATCCATTTTAATTAACGACGTACCGCCTTTACCAGATGGATTAATCAGAAATTTCTTAAGGCTTCATCACTAAGCATACTGGATGTTGCACCAAAGATGTCGTTCAAAATTATAACCAACTAAGAAAAAGTATGTTGAGAATACATTGTAGATACATTTTTTAAAATAATATGTTTAAAATAAATATATACATTGAAAAAATTATTAAAAAATTTGCATCTCTTCTATTTTTATGAAATAGTCACGATAGCCGAGTGGTTGGGTGGTCGGAATCGATCCCCAGGTGGCAGGCTCGTACCAATGGGATTTTCAAAAAAATATGTACGAATTATATCGTTGACGTGGACATAAAGACGGCGACGGGTTCAACACCTGTCACGTCACCTTTCCCGAAAATATCTTCGGTGGAATGTGGGTCGAAGGTACTTAATTGTCTAGACAAGACCTTTGTCTACCCCTGCATTGGGAATAGCGTGAAGATATTTTATATTGTATGTATTTAATTTATGCATAATTAAGTCACGACATAACACGACAACACGATAGCCTAGTTGATAGTGATCCTTCGAAGGATTCGAAGCGAAGGAATTGTGGGATCGAATCCAGCTAGGGCTATATGAATGTTCGTTGAAAAATAAGGTTCACTTTCTATTACTACATCAGCAAATAGAATTTAGTTACTGTACTGAAGTTACTAAAGGCTATTTTCATCGAACAAAATGCCAGCGGCTTGGTTTAATTTTACAAATGCGTCTCGACTCAATAGTGGAGCTATGAAATGTCAATTTAACTTATTTTTGTACTTATACCGACTCTCTATTGAAGTAACTAAATCTATAACTAGTCATGGAACAAAAGTTTATGTCGTTATAATAATAAAAATAACATTAAGTTAAGAAAAATACTATAACGGTGACGGGCTCTCCACCTGTCATTTTACCCGCAAATATCTTCGGTGAGGGTGGGTCGGAGGGACTTAATTGTCTAAACTAGACCTCTGTTTATTCTTTATTGGGAATTGCATGAAGATATTTATTTATTTATTTTATTTTTAAAATATTATACACTGTTCTGATCTCGAAGTGAGCAGCTAAAGCGCTTTTGTTAAATAAAGATACGTTACGTTTTATGTTTTACGTTTTACAATGCTATTTATAAAGGCTCTTTAGTTCTATGTAATTATTACTTTTTGGGCCAATAATTTTAACAGGTTGCTAATTAAATAATGTAGTTGTTACATACCACAAGGCAAAAAATGTAACCATTAAGATAATGTTCCTATGCCACCGGAAATTCGTCAACGCGGTACAGTTCAAAGGTTCCGACACAATAGCGGTAGTCTATCGAAGTGATTGACGCGTCACGCTTAGAAAACAATAAATATGGCTTTGGAGCCTTTATTAAGATTGATAGACTACGGAGACACGCCCCGACGTACGGTTTACAATATAGAAACATTCTACGAACAGTTTACATTATAGATTATATAAAAAAAACGTTCGATGTTTGAAGTAGAAACGTCTGCGAAAAATATTTATACAAACATATTCAGTTGCAGTATTTTTAGGTATCTATGTATATTTTTATGTTTCTGGTTCTAACGTTTAAGGATACTAGGGTTGCGTAATTTTAAAATTATATCATAAAAGAGCAAATCCAACTCTATCTTCTATAGTTTCGTGCCAAAGTATTATTCTTTGACTGTCTAATCTAATGTGATCTATTGATTTGGCTTACGATCTGGCTTGGCTTCTAATCTCACGTAAACTAATTAACGCTCCCCGCCCCTTTGTGTATCATGTCACTATTAATTAAACGTGGTTGAGCAGAAAACAACATTAAATGTAGGTTCATTACACGTATATCTATGACTGGAGTAGTTATAAAAAATATTGGCGTGAAGGTATCACGCCATTCTCAATACTAGGGTAGAAAGAGGTCTAGACAATTAAGTCATTTCGATACACCTTCTAACGAAGACATTTTTTGCGAGAACGGGACAGGTGGCGATCCTGTCGTCGTCTATGTCCAAGGCTACGACAAAAATCGTAAACGATGTAATCGTAAATTGCCTTGTCTACTTCAGTATTGGGAATGGCGTGATAAAAGACTTTTTGTTCACAAATTTTAATTTTAATTTAATTTTCATTTTCCAATATGTTTTATTCGTTTAGATTAACTCAGTTTTTATAATTTAATTAGTTACAAGTTTCTTCGTTTTGTTTTTTTTTTCTATGTATTAATGATAAGTAGAAACTTTACTGATTTAGGTTTTGTTAATCATGAATAGTTTTATCTGTATTATATATTGTATGTTTCCCGAATAAATATCTAATAAAAATAGACCACCCAGTATTGGGAAATCCCTGAAAAAAATATTCTTACCAGAATTTTGGATCACCGATTCCCAGCTCCGAAAATATATTAACTACCAACTGTACAGGCTATAATTCAATAAAAGTAATGTACATTCTATTCATAAACAACAGAACTAGCACATTATACTGTACCATTAGTGCAACTAACTCAGTTGGAAAGTCAGTTATTACCTGTGTATGAATTTCAATTACGTAAACCGCTAGATTGTTCTTTTTGAACACAAAGCCGTTCATTTATTTTCTATCCGCACAAGCTCTTGCTTCAACAATATTAACATTAACTAAGCAAGTATATGATTTGTGTTCTATGGGTATACCAACTCCGTTTTTCCCATGCGTGTCGACACTAGAGTAAAATCTTTGAAAATATTATTGGCTACCGATAGATGACGGGACAATCATCTCGAAAAATACTAAACCACATAATGATTTCTTGTGTTTACGCGAATACTACACATTTTAAATAAAACCATTTTCGGATTTTATCCGAAATCTGTGATCACAGAGGGACCCCTTGACCAAGGATGCTGTAATACGTCGGGAAATAAAATAAGTTTGTAAAAACTGATTAAAAACGAATTAAAATCCGAAAATCGTTTTATTTAAAGTGCTAGACCACAATAGAGCAGATGGTGGCGAGCGACACCGTCTAAGTCGTAAGGTGTTTGCCAAGCTGCCAAGCTGCTAGCCAAGCGTGGCAAGAGGCCTATGTCCTGAAGTGAACTTGTACAGGCCGTCATGTATGTATGTAGTTGTATGTTTAAAAACTTTAAAATTACAATTCATATAATACAAACATCTACACACCATTACCAATACTGGGGTAGACGAAGGTCTAGACAATTAATTCTAAGACGAAGTCTCAACCCCCATTTCATAGAAGACATTTTTTGGTGAGCCTGTCGCTGTTTTTATGTCCAAGCCAACGATATACATCGTACATAAATTTTTGAAAAAAAAAAACCCTATGATCCTGCCAACTAGGGATCGATATAATGTCTCTTGACACAAATTCTGTCTAACCTAACCTAACCCAACCACTCGGTGACTCGTAACTCTGAACTCTAAAATTAATAAACGAAAAATCACTTTGCGTGAATATGGTCACTTTCTCATCGGTAACGTTCAGCGTTTGCGAAGTGTTATTACGCGTAATTTAAACAGGCAAGTCTCCGATAGTTAATTAACTCAGGCGTTACTTTGCGGAAATTTATTGTAAAGTTGTTATTTAAAAAATTACTTCGCAACCCTCCGCATGAAAATATAAAAAGGTATATGCTACCTGGTCCGAAGAGAAGAAGAGCACCACCCTCCCTCCCACAGATGCGTGGATTCCACATATGTGTGCACCAATTCCACTGTATGCACCACCGCCACTACACTCAAACCAGGTAATACACACCACCGCCGAAAACGCGACACGTGTTTCGCCTCAAAACAAGGCACCCTCAAGCGAGTAGACTCTACGATGAGCGACCGCAGAGCGGTTTGACTCTATTATTATATTTATGCGGTATATTTTCATGCGGAGGGTTGCGAAGTAATTTTTTAAATAACAACTAGGCAAGTCTCCATCGAGCTCGCAATTTAATTCCCATGCTCAATGGCTTTAACATCTTCCATCAGCGTAAAGTAGGATTAGTGTCATTTGTAATGTTTCTCGACCACTCGAGTGCGGGACGGAATCAGTAATGTTGCAAACAATACAAATGTCAACGGTTAAAACTCTTTCGTTTCAACATTTTAAACGCTTATATTATAATTGAAAATGTACAAATAACTTCCTCCACACAATAATAGACATCCTCTGTAGACGTGTGGCGTATACACGGGTTTTAATTGTGTTGAGTTCGATTTCCGCTCGGGTATGTAGAAAAACACTTTTTCATCCACACCGGTGGGAGACACCTCCCTTGTTTTAGATTTCATAATACAAGTGCTTAAGATGCTTACTTTGGGATCAGAGCAATGTATATGATGTTGTTCCTATCTATGTTTGTATTTATTTATTATTATAATCAAATTCAACTTGTTTATGTAATAAATGTTAAAAGTTACAGTATCAAATCCAATTATTTTAACATTTCATTGATTTAAAAATAAAAAACGAAAAAAAAATCATTTATTAAATATCTAATTTATTTATATCTATTATTTATTACTAAAGTGGCTACATGGATTGAAGTAAATTCCGAAACATAGAATAAACCTAACCGTCGTCCTAGTAACAAGGTTTTAATAGTAACAAGGTGTGGGCCCTGCCGCTTACTTGGAAGCCCGTATTGTTAAATGCTAAAGGGAATAAGAACAATTGTGCTGACGATAACGTAGTGAACATTGTAAGTATATTTTGTGCACTCAAGCATAATTATAAACCAATCACCGTCGCCATGTTCGTCACCGCCGGCGAAGCACTCGTCTCCCACCCTCGAGACGCGCGTTGCGCGCTCAGGACCCTGTACGAGACGGGAGGCGAGCGCGAACTCATTCCACCCTGAGTTTTAGCCGTTTTTAATTTATTGATCAATAATTTCTCCCGAAAGTTTTAATA
The DNA here is from genome assembly GCA_029286605.1 of Sericinus montela. Lineage (NCBI taxonomy): Eukaryota > Metazoa > Arthropoda > Insecta > Lepidoptera > Papilionidae > Sericinus > Sericinus montela. Next base: position 283,614 of record JAGSMR010000012.1, on the reverse strand, counting down.
ATTTAACTAACTTGTTGTTCCAAATTAGCTCTGGTGAAACTCTCGGATCGATGTCGGGTCTGTTGACTCGAATTCCAATCACCCAACCACTTAGTTATCGTGGCTAACAAAGGGAAAAGCATCTCCAATTGTCAGGTACAATTGTCTATGGCAAACCCTCCTTATTGGAGAGGCATATGTCCTACAGTGAACAATCATGAGGCCGCCTACAAGATGGAGTAACGACCTGCCCATATTGCGTGGAGATGATGGATGCAGACGGCATAGGCATTTTATGTGGCAATATCTGGGGGCCGCTAACTCAGTAGTGACTCTTGATAGGCTCTTATAATGATGATGGTGAAGGTGAGGTAAGATCAACCCCGATACGCAAACGTAATGCGTTAAAATAAATCTCATGTGTTCTTTATATTCGTACTCAATCTAGGCAGAATAACCCACATGAAGGAAATCTCATGTGTTCTTTATATTCGTACTCAATCTAGACAGAATAACCCACATGAAGGAAATCTCATGTGTTCTTTATATTCGTACTCAATCTAGACAGAATAACCCACATGGAAGGAAATCTCATGTGTTCTTTATATTCATTACTCAATCTAGGCAGAATAACCCACATGAAGGAAATCTCATGTGTTCTTTATATGCGTACTCAATCTAGGCAGAATAACCCACATGAAGAAATCTCATGTGTTCTTTATATTCGTACTCAATCTGGGCAGAATAACCCACATGAAGAAATCTCATGTGTTCTTTATATTCGTTCTCAATCTAGGCAGAATAACCACATGAAGGAAACTTCATGTGTTCTTTATATTCGTACTCAATCTAGGCAGAATAACCTACATGAAGGAAATCTCATGTGTTCTTTATATTCGTACTAATCTAGGCAGAATAAGCCACATGAAGGAAATCTCATGTGTTCTTTATATTCGTACTCAATCTAGGTAGAATAACCCACATGAAGGAAATCTCATGTGTTCTTTATATTCGTACTCAATCTAGGCAGAATAACCCACATGAAGGAAATCTCATGTGTTCTTTATATTCGTACTCAATCTAGGCAGAATAACTCCACATGAAGGAAACTTCATGTGTTCTTTATATTCGTACTCAATCTAGCAGAATAACCCACATGAAGGAAATCTCATGTGTTCTTTATATTCGTACTCAATCTAGGCAGAATAACTCCACATGAAGGAAATCATGTGTTCTTTATATTCGTACTCAATCTAGGCAGAATAACCCACATGAAGGAAATCTCATGTTCTTTATATTCGTACTCAATCTAGGCAGAATAACCCACATGAAGGAAATCTCATGTGTTCTTTATATTCGTACCAATCTAGGCAGAATAACCCACATGAAGAAATCTCATGTGTTCTTTATATTCGTACTCAATCTAGGCAGAATAACCCACATGAATGAAATCTCATGTGTTCTTTATATGCGTACTCAATCTAGGCAGAATAACCCACATGAAGGAGCTCGTCTATCATTATAAGCTTTTTGTAGTAACGAATTGAATTGTAACTATTCATTCAATCATTTTTTTTTATTTATTCCTTCACTCATACGTAAGCTTTGTAACAGAGTTTCGTAGTGAAGGATCCTGTCCTTAAATTAAGCACAGTAAAAATTCGTTCTGCTAACGTTTATTCAGGTGATCATTAAAGGTAATTCACATCAGTTACTAACGTATGCAGAGAAGAACGACCGCGGGAACCTCCGAAAGCTATTAATAAGTTGATAAAGCGGAGGTGATTATCGGCAGGACTGTTCGATTAACAATCGTCTAAATAGTAGTATAATTTAAAGAAAAATATACCAAATCTTAATATAAGGTCACTTTTCATTTATAACAATTTCCTAAGCATATTAACAGTAAATGGTCAGCATAGCGCAGAATAATCTGCTCCTTTTTAATTAATATGACCTAAATTAAGCTTTACATCAAACAATCCATGACTACCACCTGGGGATCGAACTCGGGTCTCACGACTCGAATTTCGGTCACTTCGGCTATCGTAATTTAAAATAGTCCTGTTCTTACCAAATAGTTCAATACAGCTAAAGATTAAAAATAAAAACGTACTTATAACCGTAGGCTTTTCATAATTTCGGAAATTTCGATGACCCGATATCTTAGTCGATAGTGACCCTTCTTTCGAAACGAAGCATGGCGGGTCCGAACGCTAGAGGAAAACATTTGTGGAATGAATGTTTGCACACAAATTACAGATCTATAATCATCTATGTAATTATAATTTATCGTTGTCTTGAACGCTAAGACGGCGATGGCTCACCACCTAAGTTGTCCTAAATAGGCTTCTGTGAAAGTCTTAATTGTCCAGATCTCGCTCTGCCTCAGTATTAGGAAAACGCGTGAAGACATTAAAAAATCATAAATGTCGTACACAAATGTGGCAGCGAAGTTCCGCGGGTCAGCTACTGAACTTAATTAGGCTATACATAACCTTCAGTGTCGTAAAAGTTTACTATTGAGCTTACATCATAATAATCACCGGCCGAAGTAATGAATTCCGTGCAACTAACCTATGTTACACCTTTCGTAATAGGGCCCCGCGATTCGGTGCCACGACGGATTTTAATTGCCCCCCTGACTCGAATTAACGTACGTGACTTTTCTACGTAAACTATAAACATAATTTATTTATTCCGCATACACATTACACAGCTAACCTTTCCGTGTTAACTTTTAATGTCTGATTTCACGTTGACGGTTTATGAGGGATATCTAAGACGGAGTGACAAATTATTACTATAAAATTTTCACGCATTTCCCAACACTGGGTTAGACAGCGTCAAACCAATATAGTTGTTTGAACACACTTTTCACTTATTTATGACAACGTGAAGGGTTGGTGAGCTGTATTAGTGCCCAAGAGAAATGTACAGTAACGATAGCCCAATGGATGGGTGATCGAAATTCGAGTCAAAAGACTTGAGTTCGATCCCCAGCTGGTAGGCACATATCAATGGGTTTTGTCCAAAACTTATGTACGATTTACATCGTTGGCTTGGGCATTCTCAGGTGGTAACGGCACTTCTCAGGTGGTGACCTGGCACGTTGCGCTAAAAACCAACGAAATCCACCTTCCACCGAAATATATTTTCGGGACAACGTTACAGGTGAGCCAGTCGCCGTCTTTATGTCCAAGTCAACGATGTAATTCCTACATAAGTTTTTGAAAAGCCGTTGGTACGAGCCTGGCACCTGGGTTTCGAACTCGGGTCTCTTGACTCGAATTCCTACAACCCAACCACTCTGCTATCGTGACTTTTTCCACAACATAAATATTAATTTAAACACCATAAACGTTTAACATCGATTTACTGAAATAAAATGGGAATCACAATTGTAAAATACTTTTTTATTGCACCTAAGCAATTTTAAGCCAGTACAATCTCATGTGTTCTTTATATGCGTACTCAATCTAGGCAGAATAACCCACATGAAGGAAATCTCATGTGTTCTTTATATTCGTACTCAATCTAGGCAGAATAACCCACATGAAGGAAATCTCATGTGTTCTTTATATTCGTACTCAATCTAGGCAGAATAACCCACATGAAGGAAATCTCATGTGTTCTTTATATTCGTACTCAATCTAGGCAGAATAACCCACATGAAGGAAATCTCATGTGTTCTTTATATTCGTACTCAATCTAGGCAGAATAACCCACATGAAGGAAATCTCATGTGTTCTTTATATTCGTACTCAATCTAGGCAGAATAACCCACATGAAGGAAATCTCATGTGTTCTTTATATTCGTACTCAATCTAGGCAGAATAACCCACATGAAGGAAATCTCATGTGTTCTTTATATTCGTACTCAATCTAGGCAGAATAACCCACATGAAGGAAATCTCATGTGTTCTTTATATTCGTACTCAATCTAGGCAGAATAACCCACATGAAGGAAATCTCATGTGTTCTTTATATGCGTACTCAATCTAGGCAGAATAACCCACATGAAGGAAATCTCATGTGTTCTTTATATTCGTACTCAATCTAGGCAGAATAACCCACATGAAGGAAATCTCATGTGTTCTTTATATTCGTACTCAATCTAGGCAGAATAACCCACATGAAGGAAATCTCATGTGTTCTTTATATTCGTACTCAATCTAGGCAGAATAACCCACATGAAGGAAATCTCATGTGTTCTTTATATGCGTACTCAATCTAGGCAGAATAACCCACATGAAGGAAATCTCATGTGTTCTTTATATGCGTACTCAATCTAGGCAGAATAACCCACATGAAGGAAATCTCATGTGTTCTTTATATTCGTACTCAATCTAGGCAGAATAACCCACATGAAGGAAATCTCATGTGTTCTTTATATTCGTACTCAATCTAGGCAGAATAAGCCACATGAAGGAAATCTCATGTGTTCTTTATATGCGTACTCAATCTAGGCAGAATAACCCACATGAAGGAAATCTCATGTGTTCTTTATATTCGTACTCAATCTAGGCAGAATAACCCACATGAAGGAAATCTCATGTGTTCTTTATATGCGTACTCAATCTAGGCAGAATAACCCACATGAAGGAAATCTCATGTGTTCTTTATATTCGTACTCAATCTAGGCAGAATAACCCACATGAAGGAAATCTCATGTGTTCTTTATATGCGTACTCAATCTAGGCAGAATAACCCACATGAAGGAAATCTCATGTGTTCTTTATATTCGTACTCAATCTAGGCAGAATAACCCACATGAAGGAAATCTCATGTGTTCTTTATATTCGTACTCAATCTAGGCAGAATAACCCACATGAAGGAAATCTCATGTGTTCTTTATATTCGTACTCAATCTAGGCAGAATAACCCACATGAAGGAAATCTCATGTGTTCTTTATATGCGTACTCAATCTAGGCAGAATAACCCACATGAAGGAAATCTCATGTGTTCTTTATATGCGTACTCAATCTAGGCAGAATAACCCACATGAAGGAAATCTCATGTGTTCTTTATATTCGTACTCAATCTAGGCAGAATAACCCACATGAAGGAAATCTCATGTGTTCTTTATATGCGTACTCAATCTAGGCAGAATAACCCACATGAAGGAAATCTCATGTGTTCTTTATATTCGTACTCAATCTAGGCAGAATAACCCACATGAAGGAAATCTCATGTGTTCTTTATATTCGTACTCAATCTAGGCAGAATAAGCCACATGAAGGAAATCTCATGTGTTCTTTATATTCGTACTCAATCTAGGCAGAATAACCCACATGAAGGAAATCTCATGTGTTCTTTATATTCGTACTCAATCTAGGCAGAATAACCCACATGAAGGAAATCTCATGTGTTCTTTATATTCGTACTCAATCTAGGCAGAATAACCCACATGAAGGAAATCTCATGTGTTCTTTATATTCGTACTCAATCTAGGCAGAATAACTCACATGAAGGAAATCTCATGTGTTCTTTATATGCGTACTCAATCTAGGCAGAATAACCCACATGAAGGAAATCTCATGTGTTCTTTATATTCGTACTCAATCTAGGCAGAATAACCCACATGAAGGAAATCTCATGTGTTCTTTATATTCGTACTCAATCTAGGCAGAATAACCCACATGAAGGAAATCTCATGTGTTCTTTATATTCGTACTCAATCTAGGCAGAATAACCCACATGAAGGAAATCTCATGTGTTCTTTATATTCGTACTCAATCTAGGCAGAATAACCCACATGAAGGAAATCTCATGTGTTCTTTATATTCGTACTCAATCTAGGCAGAATAACCCACATGAAGGAAATCTCATGTGTTCTTTATATTCGTACTCAATCTAGGCAGAATAACCCACATGAAGGAAATCTCATGTGTTCTTTATATGCGTACTCAATCTAGGCAGAATAACCCACATGAAGGAAATCTCATGTGTTCTTTATATTCGTACTCAATCTAGGCAGAATAACCCACATGAAGGAAATCTCATGTGTTCTTTATATTCGTACTCAATCTAGGCAGAATAACCCACATGAAGGAAATCTCATGTGTTCTTTATATTCGTACTCAATCTAGGCAGAATAACCCACATGAAGGAAATCTCATGTGTTCTTTATATGCGTACTCAATCTAGGCAGAATAACAGCCCTGCAGTACTGCTACCGCATATTTGCTGAGTCGGATGCCGTTTCGTTGCTGCAATCCAGTAATATATTCTATTTTAATCTGTAATTCTTAGCTATAACCCTTATATGTACTGTTTTGTGGCAATTAATAAATTTACTTTCTTTCTTTTTTTTCTTCTATTGTACCGTTAGCTTTGATATATGGCGATAGACTCAACATGTGTCACGTTATCCCAAACCATCTTCTGTGAAATTAAGTTTTATAAACTCAAATGTCTCGACTTTAGTCTAATCATGTATAAAGCATATTACTAAAAATACAAAAAAAAATTGTAACAGATGAAACAAAAGGGACGTTCCTTCTAAATGAATTACGAACAAAGGCTGTTACAGGCCATTTTACTTCATGAATGTGATTCCGTGTCCTCGAGCGCTAGCAAAGCCACTCCACAACTAGGACAAGTGATCACGGACTACTCATCAGGCTGAAGCCTGAAGTGACTGATATTTTGGAGACTCTATTATTATCTAAATACTTTACAATATTTCAGCATGTTTTTATACTATATGTATTCGTATGGTACTTCATACTTTTATTTTCTTATCTTCACGCTTTTTCACATGACAAAAGCATGCTAAGAGGTCTTGAGAAAGAAGTCCTTTCGAGCCACTTTTCACACAAGCCTATCTGGTACAACGAGACCGGTGGTGATCTTTTCGCAGTCTTTTTGTTAAAGCAATATAAATCGTGCATACATTTTGTTAAAAAGTTTGTACGAGTCTACCAACTAGGAACTCAAGCCAAAACTAAGGTGTCTTGACTCGAATTTGATCACCCAACCACACCGGCTTGTGTTTTGTTTATGATTACTTAACTTACTTATTCTACTGCGAGAGATTGATTTTTTCATAAGGAAGATTCGTATTATCTTTATATATGGAACTTTCATATAGAATTTTTGATTTTTTTTAACAATTGACAGCAAACCTTACAAAATGTAGCTGTTATATTCGTTTCTCGATAGCTTCTAGAAGGGAATATTTAAATCCTTGTTTCTTCATTGTTACCTGACGTGTCATTACACGTCAGGGTGCGTCATTACGCACCCTAACGTTGTTGTGCATTAAGGAAATAAAACAATGTCGCGGTTTTCACTTTTTTTAAATAAAAATTATTCATGCCATAATATTAATATAATTATTATTGATTGTTTAAACGTCGACATCACCGGGGCGCAGAGTTTATTTAAATGTTCTAGTTACTATAGTTATTTTACAATAATTAATTCTCTCATTATTGACCGAATTCTCTGATAAAATTTTTATAACTAAAAAATTATTATTAAAACAATAGAAAGTACACCTGTTATTAACTCAAGCACTATTCACGACATCAGAAATAATCAGAACTTTTACAAATCACGCAGATGTAGTTGCAATTTCCGGTTGGGGATTGCGTCGCAATTATAATTTGGTTCAATTTCATGTTCTTTATTACTTTACACCTTGAATAATGAATTCTTTTATGTTCAATGAGAATAAAATATAGTTTACAAGTTTATTACTAAGTTTTTTTTAAATACATACATACCGGCCTGTAACAGTCCACTACTCGATATATGCCTATCCCGTGGGAGGCTTAGCCTTAATCGCAACGCCCGGCAAGCGGTTTGGCGATCGTAGTACCAGACACTTTGCACCATAGACGCTGCTATCTATCACCGGTCCTCCGTATGGATTTGCTATTATATTTAGTTATTACACTATTATATTTATTTTCTATGCACTGCCAGTTGCAGACAGCTTCAACCTAGCATGAATGTTCCCGTCGCGTGCTCTCAGGTTTTCGAGATGGATCAGAAGGCGTCACGACATCTGCCCCTCCCATACGGGAGGATTTGACGTCATCGCCACGCTAGGCTAGCGAATTGGCCGTGGCTGCGCGTCGCCGTTCAACTTCACTTTAGTCTGATGTTTTTCGAGATGGTAATACCACCATCTGTCGAAGCTACAGCTATTAATAAGGATTTTCCCTCAGTCGCCTCTAACAATAACCACGGGAAGAGAGTTATCTCTCACGCCGATACCACATGATAGACATTAATTAGATGTAAAGAAACTCTTATTTTGTTACTTACAATTTTTCCCTATATTATTGCGAAACAATGAAATACTTCTTGCAGTCACGCTAGCCAAATGGTTATACGTCGATACCCGAGTTGTGGTAGGCTGATACCAAAGAGTTATATAAACGTGTGTATGAATTTTATCATTAACTCGGACTTCAAGACGGTGACAGAATGACCACCACGTTGTCCCAATAAATGTCTTCGGTCGAAGGTGGGTCGACTTAACTTAATGGTTGGTCTACCAAAGTATTGGGAAAGGCGTGAAGATATTTTTTTTATTTTTTATACTTATCGGTGCGCTTGCAAGCAGCTACCGCGCTAACGATTTATGTGGGTTGTGTGCGAGGGATTGCCGCGTTTAGTTTTATACTGCACACGTGATGTAATAGTGGAGAGTTTATGTACGAGCGCATTACGTTCAGTAACAGATCGTTTTAATAAATTAATCATGAGACTTAGTATATCCAGCTTCTTATGTATGTAGATGATGTTTTTGCCTAAAACATAATAGCACTGAGGATAAAATGATAAATAAATAAAAATATAAATATCTTCACGCAATTCCCAATACAGGGGTAGACAGAGGTCTAGTCTAGACAACCACCCTTCGAACCACCTTCCACCGAAGATATTTTCGGGACAACGTGACATGTGGTGAGCCCGTCGCAGTCTCTATGTCCTAGCCAACATTATAAAACGTACTTACATTCTTCAAAAATGCTTTGGCAAGAACTGGGGATCGAACTCGGGTCTCTCGACTCGAAATTCCATCCGCCCAACCACTCGACTATCGTGACTTTTGGATAAAAAGATAGAAACATATATAGCCCATACCCGCTTAGTATTTTGAATTAACATAAGCCTCAGTAACCAATGTCCTCGTTTTTCCCGTATCTAATATAGTAAAATTACACTAATCTTGCATCACTCCAACAGAACATCACATACATTGCTATGATCCCGAAGTAAGGAGCACTTGTTGTTTCTAAGGCTTGAGAATGCCTTGTTTAGAGGCGAAACATGTGTCGCGTTTTCTTGGTAGTATATGTTACTTGGTTTGAGTGTATTGGTGGTGTTGCATACAGTGGAATTAGTGCACGCCTCTATGGGAGAGAGGGTGGTGCTCTTCTTATCTTCGGATCAGGTACCTTATACCTTTACATATTTGCATGTGGAATGGTGCGAAGTAATTTTTCAAAACTGCTCCGAGGAAATTTATAAAAACCCGCCCAAAATCGAATTCATCTATCTTCACGCATATCTCAACTGGTACTATAGCAGTAACTTAAGCTATATAAATTATAAAAGTCACGATAGCGGAGTGGTTGGGTGGTCGGAATTTCGAATCAAGAGACCCGAGTTCGACCCCCAGGTGGCAGGCTACATAAGTTTTTGAAGACCAATGGGTTTTTCAAAAACTTATGTACGAATTATATCGTTGGCTTGGACATTGACTGGGATGGCGACGGGCTCACCACCTGTCACGTGGTCCAGAATTTTCGGTGGAAGGTGGGTCGAAGGGACTTAATTGTCTAGACTAGACCATTTGCTAGATTGGGAATTGCGTGAAGATATTATATATATTTACATATAATCTTTCCTTTAATAAAAATCTATATTAAACAAATAGAGATCCCACTCGATTGATAGGGTGCCGCGTATTTGTAGATTTATGTAGGTGGCGCTCGTTCGCGAGGGCGCTACAGCTACGTGTAACATCGCACGTGACTACGTTCGTACGACAGGAGAGATAATTCACCATGTTCGACTGAGTCAGCATACGAATGCCTTGTGCCACTTATCTGAATACTTTGATATATATCTATTTACATAAATATAAGGTATATTTCACACCATTCCCATTCCATAGACAGAAGTATAGATAATTACGTCCCTTCGACCCACCTTCCACCGAAGACATTTTTTGGGACAACGTAACAACATGGTGAGCCCGTCTCCGTCTTTATGTCCAAGCCAACATTATGAAACGTACTTACATTCTTCTGTTTTGGCAAGAGCTGGGGATCGAACTCGGGTCTCTTGTTTCGAATCCCAAACCCCCAACCCTTCGGCTAACATGACTCATAAATAAGGGCCTATTAAAGGTTTTCGGAAGCTACGACCGTTTCATAATGATATTCCTCCAATGAAGATGAAACAGGCGAAAGAAACTCTGTCGGTATCCTCTTTCTTGGAAATTTGTTTTATTTTATTTTTATAATAAAACAGTATTAATATTTAGGTACACAGTTTTGACAGAATCAACAGCTTAAAGTTTAAATTAATATAAAAATTATAACATTTATCTACTGACCAATGAAAGTTTACATTAATCTGTTTATAACATTACTCTACGTTCGCTTCCTTTAGTTTAGTGATACAACTGGTAGGTAAGACAATATATTATGATACGTGCTAGGATCTCGCCTGCACGCCTGACCGCTCGAATACCTCTCAGCAAGCAGGTTAAGTGATTGTCGGGTACTGAGCCGATGCGCCCGAAATGTACACGACCTAGCTTCACTGACAAAGCTTATGAAAATCCGGTACAGAGTAATAACACATTTATGCTCTTCATTCATACTTTTATACAATATTTATGTAGGATAGTTTTAACTTATTCCTACTTGTTTTAGTCACAAATAATAATTGTTTTTAACATTTCTTTCAATTTCTTTGTGACAGAGACAGAAAATGTCTAGATTGTGATTTATTCTTGATCCTTAAAGCTCAGAGTGACAAATCAAAGCAAAAATGCCTTTTAAACTAAAGTATTTTTCACATACACAATACAGATTCTCTACATTTTCACAGACCTGTGTTATCTGTGTTGTTTCCGATTCCATAACACAAGTGTTCTATTTACTTTGGGATAAGAATAATGTATGTGATACTATCCCTGTCTGTGTATGGATTTATTTATTTTAAATAACTATATGGAAAGAAACATTATTTTCTCATTATTATACGTTGCATTAAATAGCGCCGTTACTTGTGAGCGGCGGATAGGGCAGGGTAGCAGGAAATTGACGCAGGGGAAGCATTTATTTTTAATATTACAGAAGCAATCTCTCATCTCGCGGAGCCGCGATTACATGGAAGAGGGAAATCATTGTAAGTGCACCCTCGATTATATTTTGGGAAATTTTATCATCATGTTTCTCATCCGAATTTTCAGGGCGGTTGGAAAAACTTACCTCGTAGTTATTCTATTCAAATTTGTACTAGTTTCACTCTAGTTATTCAATCAAATGCCGTGCTTGTATCAGCTCAGACTATGTGACCCCCTTTCTCCCCATTAAAGACGACTAAGGAAAATAATATAATAAATATAATATCCTCACGCCATTCCCAATACAGGCGTAGACAGAGACATAAGTCAAAAGACTAGAGAAATAAGTCGTTTCGTTCCTTCTACTGAAGATATTTTTGGGACAATGTGACAGGTGGTAAGCCCGTCGCCGTTTTAATTTCCAAGCCAACTATATAATTCGTACATAAGTTTTTGAAAAAACGCATTGGTACGAGCCTGCATTGGTACGAGCACCAGGGGATCGAACACGGGTCTGTTAACTCGAATGCCATCAGCTTTTAACACCCGGCTATCGTGTCTAAGGAAAATGCCTTGAAAATGCCTATAGACAGAAGGCGGAATGATTATCTAATACCAAAACAAATCTGGGAAGACTAGTGATATGCACCTAAGTTAATGCGATTGCCAACGCACTTGGCAAGCGCAACGATTATAGGATATTCTTCCTGTGAAGAGGCCTATGTTCACCAGTGGATAAATTCTGTTATGTATGTTTTATATATTTCATTATTTTATGTTTTCTATCAAAATTCATTATCACAAATAGTAATAAATAATAAATAAATACAAACATTCTCCGATCCCAATGTAAGAAGCTAAAGCATTTGTGGCATGGGAATCGGAAAAAACGAATGCACCACAAACACCCAGACCTAATAATATGTCGAAAATGTGGTTTTTCTATATTGACCCGTCCGAGAATCGGATCCCATCATGGTCCCCTCGAGATGGCAACACTTGAAAAACCGGTATTGACGCCGCTCGTCCACGAAGATCGTCAAATGTATTTATTGTTTGAAAAACCAATCGTCAAAAACAAAACAGCCGTCAAAATGGCATTGGCTACCGACAGAGGGCGGAACAGACTGGAGATTTCATAACACAAATGGCTTAGCCACTTACTTTGGAATCGGAGCAAGGCATTAGATGCTGTCCCTATCAATGTGTATTTCTATTACTATTAATAGGTAATTACGAGTAGATACAAGCTGTCCACGATAAACTTCGCCCGGACGAACTACATGCTATTAAATATTGAAACTAGTTCATTTGTATAATGATGTTCCTATTAAGTTGCTATAAAGCTCAATTCCGCACGCGAAAAGAAAAATAGCCCAGAATTCATAGGAATAGAATCTCGAATTCGGCTCCAACGTCATAGTTCGAGCGCAGTTCGAGTCCGCGGTTGAACCTCGTAGAGTTTTCTTTAGCTATCTACTCTGGGATTAGAGCAACGTACGTGATGTTGTACCTATCTATTTATTTTCAACCCAGTATACTCTCACTTTAACCTATTGATATCTTTTGAAATAAACATCAGATGTGTTTAATTATGGTTAGTATTTACCAACTATCTAGACAGTAAGTCAAAAAAAATTATTATCGACGTAAAAGCTATGCTTCAATTTAAATAAAACAATGCATTTGAACTTCTTACGTACAATTTAAAGTCAACCAACTGATGTCGTAAACCGATGACTTTACTACCAAAAAACATTAAAATGTAACAAAAAAGACATTTCAAGGCATTTAAGTTTGAAGTTTAACGACTTTTAGCAAATTACTTTATTCTTCACTATACGTATACATTACAATGTCAGACAGTTCATCCGTATCTTTTTAAACGATTTAAAAATAAGAAGGAACGCATCTTATTTTAGGCCCGGCAACGCATCTGCAATGCCTCTGGTGTTGCCAATGTCCATGGGCGGCGTTAATCACTTACCATCACGTGAGCCACCTGCTCGTTTGCCTCCCTTCTCTATAAAAAAAGAGAAGAATAGTGGGGATTACGGCGGTTTCTTGACATTAAGTAAGTAGGCAATCTTTACAGAATACCAAAATACAGATTGAATCACACGTACAAAACACAGTTTGTCTTGTTTGCGTAGTTAAAGTGATTGCTCCCCGGAGGATAAAAGTTATGTTTTCACTGAAACGTGTATTGCAAACAGTGATTCTAGTGAAACTGTTATAAAGTCGTTTTATTGCTAGACGTATATCTCCGTTTTGGGTAATTTTAATGAATCTCATGGTTTATCATTATGTTTTTAAAAATGATATAAAAATCGTTGTTTTCGGGCTCAGATTTGTCGCACTAGCCTATGCCGCATGTTTTTCTCGACATAGAAGGAAATAAACACTTTTTCTACGTTTTCTCGGGTTCGGGTGATTGTGATACTTTCGTTGTTTCTGATTCCATAATACAAGTGCTTAAGCTGTTTACTTTGGTATCAGAGCAAATGTCGTCCCTATATATGTATGTATGTAGTTGCTAATTGCTAGTTGGGTATATATTTACGTATATACTATCGACATACAGCGATATCTCTTAATTTACCGAAGGAATAATACGCTATATATTATCTTCACATTATCATGTTTCTCACACACGATAATTATATTATTTATCTATGAGTCACGATAGCCGGTTGTTGGGTGGTCGGAATTTCGAGTCAGGAGACCCAAGTTCGATCCCCAGTTGGCAGGCTGGTTTTTTTCAATACTTATGTACGAATTATATCGTTGGCTTGAGACGGCGGTGGCTCACCACCTGTGACCCACCTTTATTACCACGAAGATATTTTTTCCAGGATAGTAAGTTGCATATGTGCTACTTCAAACTATAATCGCTCTCTTTGCCGAATCTTCGCCGTTCTGCCGTCTATCCAAACATTCGTATGGCCAGTTGGCCCTATGAAATGGCCAGTTGCATAAAAACCTTCATAAAAACTGTTCCAAATCAATATTATCTCTATAAGCAAATTAATTAAACCAATTACCGCTTGCCCAAAGGTTTAAGAGTGTAATTAGTGAAGCTAATTCGTAATTGCGTTTTATAGCAGCTAATAAAACTGAAACGACCCTCCTACCTTTAATCGAGATTAATAATTATCATCCCTTATATGCTCCACAGTAATTCTGTAATCGTAATTCGAATCTGTTCGATCCACTAGAGGAGGGCTCATATTATGAAGTTTTTTTTCGAAAGTGATTTAGAAATTGTGTCGCTGGTGTGGACAATATGTTGGCAATGATGAGCAGATTACCCCAAATAAGCTCCTATGGAATATGAAACTAAGGAGTCATATTATGTAAATCACATAATGATAAATGAGTTATGATATTCGAGTCGAGTCAAGTCAAGTGAATCGAGTTAGATCCCCATGATAATGGGTTTTTTAAACTTATGTGCGACATAAAGACGGTGACAGATCCACCTATTATCACGTTGTCCCAATATGAGCTCCGGTGAAACGCGGGTTGAAAGGATTAAATTGTCTTGACCTCTATCTGCCCCTGTATTGGAGAGTGTAAAGATAAAATAAAAAACATAGAAACCTACACTTCATCCAGTACCAAACTAAGACGTCTGCGTAGCTGGAGATATCTAACTACTTATGCTGTAAAATAATCATAAACACATTTAAATATCTTCATGTATATGAGGTACTCGGTGGAGTAGCGTACACACATGTTTTGCTGGTCTGGTCAATGTTTAAAACACTTTCTCTTAATTTTCTCGGGTTTGAGTGTTAGTGATACCTTTATTGTTTCTGATTCCGTAATACAAATGCTCAAGCTACAAACTTTGTGATCAGAGTAATGTATGTATATATTTAAAGAAACCAAGTTAGTTCAAGCCTACGAATCGAGTGCGTCACGACGTTGTTCTATTCTTTATTTCACCTGCGGGCCTTCGTTCTCCCAGGTCTCCTCAGATGAAACATTCCTGTATAAAGCATTTTCCTCAACGGTTATCAAAAAAAAAAGCCTACGAATTGTTCAGTAGAGTATGTAACTGACGGCAGACTAACTTATATTTCGTATCAGAGCAAAGTTTTCTGAATCACATGTTACAGAGCGCATCTTATCGGAGGGTCCGTAAATTGTTACAACTTCAGACAAAATACTTAACCGCGATGTATATTGTGTTGGTGAATATCGTACGTTGGAAAAAATTTTCTTTGCTTCAATTTCTGTGAAATAGTCACGATGGCCGAGTGGTTGGGTGATTAGAATTCGAGTCGAAAGATACGGGTTCGATCCCCAGTTAGACTCGTATCAATGGATTGTTTAAAAAACTTATATGTTGTACAAGGTGTGGCACTGGCATGATAATATTTTACCTATTTTCTTAACTGTGTAAAATTTTATTTGATCTAGATGCAATATTTTAAAAGATATTAATAAAATTGGAGTGTCTGTTTTTAATATTGAAATAACTGTTTTATACTACATGTATATGAATGTATACGACTCATACACAAAAGCATTTTTTTTACATTTGTCTGTCTGTCTGTCTGTTTGTCCCGGCTAATTTCTCAAATGGCTGGACCGATTTTGACGGGACTTTCAGTGGCACCTAGCTGATGTTATTAGAAGTAACTTTGGCTACTTTTAATTTAGAAAAATAATAAGGGGTCCGCATTAAGTGCAAAACCGCGGGCAAAACCGCGGGAGATAGCTGGTCTTACAATAATAGCTTTTAATTATGAAGTGAAGAGAAAAATGAGAGTCTCATCATCAATTTCCCCGCCAACAAATACACACTTTTTTAGTCTATTCTTTTTATAAACTAGTTTGTCGTGTTAAAAAACAAATCAAATATTAACACCAACATTTCACAAGTTATAAGTTCGTTTAAGTTATTCATAGGTAATTTCTGTTATTTTATTGTGACCAAAAATTGCTGATAGATTACAAAACTCTGTCGCCATCCTCTAAATTTTTCCGAAGCTTTTTCCTCTGCAGCTTTCAGATGATCCATTTTAATTAACGACGTACCGCCTTTACCAGATGGATTAATCAGAAATTTCTCAAGGCTTCATCACTAAGCACACTGGATGTTGCATCAAAGATGTCGTTCAAAATTATAACCAACTAAGAAAAAGTATGTTGAGAATACTTTGTAGATACATTTTAAAATAATATGTTTAAAATAAATATATGCATTAAAAAAATTGTAAAAAATTTGCTTCGCTTCTATTTCTATGAAATAGTCACGACAGCCGAGTGGTTGGGTGGTCGGAATCGATCCCCAGGTGGCAGGCTCGTACCAATGGGTTTTTCAAAAACTTATGTACGAATTGTATCGTTGGCTTGAACTGAATATCATTGAGTTAAAGACGGCGACGGGCTCACCACCTGTCACGTCACCTGTCCCGAAAATATCTTCGGTGGAATGTGAGTCGAAGGGACTTAATTGTCTAGACAAGACCTTCGTCTGCCCCTGCATTGGGAATTGCGTGGAGATATTTATTATTAATGTATTTAATATATACATAATTAAGTCACATAACACGACAACCCGATAGCCTAGTTGATAGTGATCCTTCGAAGGATTGTGGGCTCGAATCCAGCTAGGGGTATATGAATGTTTGTATTCGAGTCACAAATAATATACAGATAGGGACAACATAACATACGTTTCTCCGACCCCAATGTAAGACGCTAAAGCACTTGAGGTATGGGAATCGAAATCAACGAAGGTACCACAAACACCCAGACCCGAGAACATGTAGAAAAAGTAGCTTTTCTACATTGACCCGACTAAATAGTATATTCCCAATATTGCGGTAGATACAGGTCCTTACGACCCACTATTTGTAGAAGCCTTAACTTTTAACGTAACCGGGGTCATTCGCAGTCTTAATGTCCCAGCCAACGGCACAATGTACTTTCATGGAGAAATATTTATATATAAACAATAGATATCCCTAACACTAGTACAAATATAACACAAACATTTGCACCTTACGTGTTCCGCGCCCTTAGCTTAAATACCACCAAACTACCAAATATGCTATCCGGTATTCCTCTAATGTTACTATATGATATATTTATATAAATTATGCAATCAAGTAACTACGCTACCTACTATCTACTATTTTTCTATAAAAAATATTACACAGATTAAAGTGACCCGGTCTCCGGGGTAAAGCCGAACGTAAATCTAAAGAGATGTAGAATGTCATAACATTCTTGTATTTTTTGCCGACATTTAAAATTTAGTATCTATTAAGTTCTCGGAGCCTAAGAGCCAAGACATTTATTCTTGCCGTTTGGTTACAGCGTCAGTAATATACCACTCTCCTCCCGTGGGCATCGTACGAGGCGACAAAGAGAAAAGTCTTGAAAATTCCATTTGCTACAGACAGCTGGTGTCTAAAAATACTACGTCAATTATGGCAGACCGGTGAACAGAGAAACATGCTTTCTTCAGCATTGGAGCCACCTAATTAGAAAAAGTGGTAGATTACAAAATGACAATCGGTAGATGTAAGTATTTTACTTATATGGATCATTTGACTTGAAGTCAGCGTAATATACTTGTAAAGTGATGATAGCCAAGGGGTTGGGAGATCGGAATTAGAGTCAAGGGACACGAGTACGATCTCCAGATGGTAGGCTCGTACAGTAAAGACGGCGACAGACTCGCCACCTGTCAATTTCTCTCAAACTTTCTCTCTCTCCTCTTCGGTCTAAGATGGTTCAAAAGTGTTAAGCCTCTGTGTACCCCCGTGTTGGGAATGGTGTGAAGATGTTTTTGTAATTTTCCGTGTTGTTAAAGTTCTAGTTAACAGTTGGTTTCGTATTAGACCATCGTGCTTGTGGGACGACATGTTAATCAAAGACGAGTAGCTTTCACCGGGTGCGCTTACGGGAAAGTTCTATCAAAGCTCCTTTACGGCTTCACCGGCCAACGAACTTGATTTTAACTATCTCTAAACGTAAGACGTTAGAAAAGGTATTGTTACCCGATGTAACATCATACGTTAGTATAAATTATACCGACTAAGTAAATGAAGCAAGCCTTTCTGAACTGCGTTACATATATAAAACGCTTCGGTATGTACAATTATATATACATAATAGGTCACGATAGCCGAGTGGTTGGGTGATGGAATTCGAGTCAAAAGACCGGAGATTGATCTCGTGGCTTGTGATTTTGTTAAATTTATGTACGATTTATATCGTTGGATTGTAGATAACGACAAGTTAACCATCATGCTACGTTATCCCAAAATGAGCTCCGCTGAAATGACAAGTTCTCTGGCTACCCCTGTTATGGGAAATGCGTAAAGATAATACTAGTAATAATGTAAAAAAATAGGTAAGCGTTATAAGCTAATTAACGAAAATTTAACGCTTAACATCAATTAGTTGAACTAATGAGGGTAACGCGGCTTATTTGTGACGCTGAAGCGTGTTGAAAATTCAACCGGCAGCAGTGAACTGTAACTAATAAGCTGGCAGTTTAATCAAAATCAAATAAAGCCTAATTTAAACTTATAATGACCTCCGCAGCCTTATATGGAATTTTACCCCAGTTCCGTATATCTATTTTTTTTCGCTGTGTGGTATCAAAGGAAAATTAACCAAACTTATGTTCACATGGATGTCGTAAGAGGCGATTAAAAGCCCTAGAAATATAATAGCTACCTCTAGTCGCTACCTATTTTTAAGGCGGTACATTAGATGGTAGATAAACTAAAGTTGTAAGTAGACAGGATTTAACAGCTTATGTGCGAAGTTTCGATCGCCATTCCGCTGGCTAAGCAAGGCGGTTAAGGTAAAGCGTTTGAAGCGTTAATGGCCTAATGGTTTGGGGTTGCGGACTGCGAAGCATAACGTCGCTGGTTCGGGTCCGCCATTCGACTATTATCGTTAACCACTCCAGACACAAGCATTGCTGATGTATTTAGCTTAGTTGATGTATTTGACGTAGTTAATTTTTTTTTTATAAAGACTTCTTAAGGGAAAGGTGAATATCCTGCAGTGGACTTTACACGCCGAGTACATAGGCTGTTCATCTTAGAATCAGAAAACGTCTTGGCTCATTAAGAACTGCTGCATCCTGAGGAACACTGCGGTCGAACATTGTAGAGTCTGTTCGCATTATTAGGAGACGAAACGTGTGGCGGTGTGGTGGTTTATCAGTGGTGGCGTATGTTACCTGGTGTCGAGTGAAGTAGTAGTAGTAGAATAAATACGTGTATGTGGGAGGAGGAAAGGGGTTCTTTATCCCTTCAGAACAGGTAATAAATGCTTTATGATAGAAAAAAATAACTTTGTACATACAATCCGTTGTCACCAAATTGTACTGTAGAGACGTGGTAATGTACAACCAGATACTTCCTAGCGATAGTTAACACTCAGGCGTTACTTTGCGAAAATTCATTATTAAAAAGGTTATCAATCAAAGGTTATCATCAAATTTATTTGCACCACTTATTTCGTTGGCTTGAATGTAAAGACGATGATGAGCTCACCACCTGTCACATTGTCCCAACAATGTCTTCGGTGAACGTGGGTCGAAAGTACTTAATTTTCTAGACCTTCGTTTGCCCCAGTTTTGGTAATGACGTGAAAATATATTTTTTAATTTTTTATTGTATTATATCGGTCCTTGAGAAATGCACGAGGTTTCTATTAAATCCGACGTTTTAAAGTGGGTGCAAATCAAGTTCAAAGATCCCGTTATATAAATACATATCAAGCTAATAAAAACGTGTTAACGAAGAAAGGTAAACGGTATAGTGTTTTGTAGTGTTCGAAGTGAGTCAGAATAATGACATTACCTATTACGGTCGTGGGTAATGTCATTATTCTAATGTCAGCTTGGCTCCCGGGTCGTGCCCTGTGAGGAGACAACGCTACTCTGCGATAATCCAATTTTTAGAATAGAATTTTCTAGAATGGTGAACCTTTTAGAAATCACTTTAGCTGTAAATTCTTTAATCACTTGCGGTTTAATTTTAACTAAGTTTTTTTACTTTTACTGAATATTACTTCTTTATTTTTTGTATAAATTAACTTGATTAGTCTATTTGCTTAATCTATTGAAAATAATAGGCCTATTACGGAAGAACCAGCAAACAGTATACGCATATCGTCGTATTCACGTATTGTTGACGACTTCCGTGGACGTGTGTGGTCACACCGGTTTTCACGGTGTCGCCAGCTCTGAAGTCCTGGGTTCGATTACCGGGCGGGTCAATCTAGAAGCACTTATTCTACATTTTCTCGAGTCTGTTGTTATTGATTCCTTGGTCGATCGCTAAAGCTGCTTACTTTTGGATCAGAGCAATGTATGTCATGTAATCCCTATATATGTCTTTATTTATTCAGTGTTCAACTAAGTAAATTCCTGGTGTCTACAGGTTGCATTGACTATTTGCTTGTAACACTATTTAGCTTGTAATTCACTAGGGCATAATAATATACCACCCCCTTTTTCACGTGGATAGTCGTAAGATGCTACAATATATGTTATATATGTAGTATATTTTTAATATGAAACTAGCTACCGACGTGGAGCGGGATAACCATCTCAAAAATACTATAACATTCAGTAGACCGTTGATGGACAGCAGTATACATTCTGCAGGGTGTCTGCTACTGCGATGGCGTCAAGCATGGCTTGGCATGTGGATTGACGATGGCATAGCAAATATTTCCTTACAGTACAATTAATATTATGTAGAATATTATTACGCCTAGATATGTATGGGCAGAATTTTCTTTTTCTTTTAGGCTTTTCTATTTTCATGGCTTCACCTTAGTCGCATTATACGAGACCCATAGAAGGATAGAGATAAGTATTGGTGTTATCGCATAATAAAGACATGTTTAAACATCATTAAATGCCTTATGCATTCCTGCATTGTTTTTTTTTTTAATAAATATGCACAGTACGGACCACTTATTCCAGCCAATAACCGGTCGCGGTAAAAAGTCGTAAAATATTTTCCAAAAGGATAATAATACTGCTGAATATGGCATTAAACGGTAATAACGATGCGGGCGCGGTAGGATAAAAATTGGACCTCATCCAACCCGACCGACCGTAAATATTACATGATCGCGTGATTTATAATTATACGATATAGTCGTAAATGCAATGAACACTTCATATGTACAACAAAGAATTTAACATAGCACTTCTACTACTACACTTATTACTATACTACAGTCATTTATACTTGCGATTGTTGTCACTTGGTGAAATTGCATTGCATTAAAATTCATTGCTGAACACTTATACACAATTCACTTTTATTTAATTATTTATTAACTAACCGACCGGTTTTGCCTTACGGCATATACTATAGTAGTTTTACGACTACAAAGCATGAACTTCTTAATTTTTTTGTTTTCATCAGCCTATTGCTGCAAGCTACATTTTTATTAGTGGCAATGGCAATATAAATTATAATTAACTCATAATTATTAGTATTTTATTAGCAACTATGCAAATGATACATTTGGAATTTATATTATTAGGTCACGATTGCCGAGTGGTTGAGTGATCAGAATTCGAGTCAAGAGACCCAAGTTCGATTCACAAGGCTCATACCAATAGTTTTTTTTCAATACACATAAAATGGCGACAGGCTAACCACCTGTCACATTGTCCCAAAATTGGCGTTGGAGAAAGGTGGTTCGAAGGACACAATTTTCTAGAACTCTGTCTACCCCTGTATTGAGAATAGTGTGAATATATTTTTTCGCTATTAAGATATGAGCTAAAAGTCAGTGTTTTTCTCTTCATTAAATATATATACTAAGCTAATGTGAGCAGTAGTGACAAAAAAACAGTTTATGTATTTGTCTTTAAAAGAATCAATCCGTTCTGTAGTGAAAACCCAATTAAAATCCGTTTAGTTAAATATTAAAAAGAAGCATAAATAAATAATTTAATGGATTATCGTAACGTCATTCTTGAAATAAAAATCGAGACAGTGATACCGCCATGTGTCGATAGACAATGGTTATTTTTTATAAAATAGAAAGGCAAACGAGCAGGTGGCTTAAGTGATAATTAATGATTTCCGCCGCACATGAACATCTACAATACCAAAGGAATAGCAATTGCGTTGCCGGCCTTTGAGAAAGGTATAGGCTCTTTTCTTGAAGTTCCCTAAGTCGTATTGGTCCGGAGAAACCTCTGACGGCAGTACATTCCATAAAGTGCGTGGCAGGTGTTTTTAAGGCTTTCCCTTACTTAGCTTTAGTCGCCTCTTAAGACACCCTTGGGAAGAAAAGGGGAGGTATATTATCGAACCGTAACCACGGCATACACAATATTTATACCTGCTTAGTTATTTAAATATATGAAAATAAAGAAATGGGGACAACATTACATGTATTGCTCTGTTCCGAAAGTAAGCGCCTTAAACACTTGTACTATGGAATCAGAAACAACGAAGATATCACAAACACCAAGACCCGAGAAAATTTTGAAAAAGTATTTTTTATATTGAGAATAGAATCCGGGACCTCAGAGCTGGCGACACCAATGAAAACCGATCAAGTCATTTCTGTAAGTTCTCCATTTCTGTATCAATAAAACTATGTCTATAAAAGTCACGGTGACCAAGTAGTTTGTTTTGGTTTGGTTTCGTCGGAACTCGAGTTAAGATCCGAGATCAATCCCCAAGGCTCGTACCAAAGGGTTTTAAATAAAAAAAATACGTACCATATTTATCGTTGGCTTGAACATACAGAAGTATTCACCACCTGTGACGTCTCAAAAATGTTTTCGGTGGAGGAGGGTCGAAAGAAAACTTAGTTAAAAAGAAATAAATTATCGAGTGTACGGCGTAAATAAATGTCGTGATAATATATTTTTTTACTATGACAATCCCACATCTATTTTCACATCACACAGCTATTTTCTTGATGCATTTTTTTTTTCGAACAAAACGGTCATTAAAATTACACAAAACAAACGTCTACATGTTTGCCTTTCGCAGCTATGTCTCAATTATCGACGGAGCGTGCCTCGCGACTCCTACGTAAACATTTGCGCAGTTAAAGTGCGGCGCAGAGCTCTAGCGATGTCTAATGCAACTAATCTGATTTACTCACTTTACATCGAAATCGAAAGAGACTTTGCTTAGCTTTTCAGAATCGTATTCTCAAAATCTTAACAAAAAAATATCCAATACTGGGTAGTTACAATATATTTAATAACCTCAATGGACGAGTGGCGTACACATCGACTTTATAGGTGTCGACAGCTCTGATATCCCGGGTATGATTCACTTATTGGATTTGTCTGGTATATCCGAGCTATTTCTCCCTCTTTCGATAGCTAATTTCATTACAAATCCTTTCCCTTAGTCGCATCTTACGACAGACACGACAAGAAAGGGAGTGACATTATTCCTATGCCCTAACCACATCTAGGTTTATGTTAAGTCAAGCAAATTTGCAGCCTGAGAATACCCAACGCTGTAAAGCTAATATGCATAATTTCTCTCAAATAATCACGATAGCCGTGTGGTTGGTCGGAATTTCGAGTCAAGAGACCCGAGTTCGTTCCCCAGGTGGCAGGCTCGTACCAATGGGCTTTTTAAAAACTTACGCACGAATTAAATCGTTGACTTGGACAAAAAGACGGCGACGGGCTCACCACTTGTCACGTTGTCCTGAAAATCTCTTCGGTGGAAGGTGGGTCGAAGGGACTTAATTATCTAGACTAGATCTCTGTCTACCCCTGTATTGGGACATGCGTGAAGATATTAATTATTTTATTATTATTCTCTCAAGTAATTGAGCGAAATTAAATCAGGAAGACGTCCGCTACGCTCAGGTAAGAGTTAGCTTATTAAAATTTATCATTATTCAGCAATTAAGAAATGAGATCCAGGTTCGATCCGTAGGTGGTAGACCCGTAATAATGGTTATTTTTTCAAAAACTTATGTACGATTCATATTGTTTACTAAGGCTACGGGGACTACAGGCTACGAGCTCACCACCTGTCAAGTTAATAAATGACACCAATAATTATTTTCGGTGGAAGAATATTTGAACAAGAATATTTGTTTTTGCAGTATATCTATATTCCGTAGACTAAGCCACTGCTAAATATGTCTCGGTTTAGCTAGTAAAAATATACGAACAATAAAAATAAGCAATACAATTATAGTGCACTTCGTACAAAGGCGTTTACGTATAAGTCGTACTTATATAGAGGCTTAGAAAAAGACGAATATTTATGGCACTTAATTTAAATTTATGATTCGTCTGTTGCCAATAAATTATTAAAAGCTACTTGTGTCTAAGCGAATCCATTAAGAACAAAAGAGCATTAGCTTTTATCCAAGGATTGCCCGGCGACCTTTGACTTTTACACAAGATTTCACCTAAACCCTATTACGTAAAAGCTTTTAAAATAAATCCCCTGTTCAGACATGATTTATAATATTTATGTATTCTTCCTTCTAAGATTTATTTTGTTTTATTAAAATTCGTTTGACTTCTATTATAATTCGATAAAACTCTATACAAAAACAACAAGAAAGTTATAACCTCATTCACAACTCTTTATAATATATACTCTAGACAATTTTGGCCTTTATAACTCACCATACACCGGAGCAATTACTGGTCAATTAACAAGTGGTTACAAGCAGTAGTAGTAAAAATTAAAACTAATTTATTTCATTAACCTATTTCTATAGATAGGGTGATGCAAATCGTATATAAGATTCGACAAATCTCATTAGTACAAGTCCTTTTTCTATGGATCGAACACGAAACCTTCGGTACGAATTCCATTCACACAACTTCGGCTTATTTCACACGTTTTACGCTTCGGATTACACGATTTCATTGCACCTAAATGTTAAGGATAATTAAAAAAGTATTCTACAATAATCAGGTTACTGCCGCAGACACTTTAGTAGTGATAAAAACAGACATTTTAAATTCGAGTCTCGGATTCGAGTTTTACGGCTGTCTTTATAGAGGCCACTTAAGATGTCAACTGTTTTATGTTCTTACTGAAGTTCTAAAACATTCGCAATTGCTTAAATGAAATTGGGCCTTGTGCTCTCCGCGTAGGACGCGACCGAAAACTTATACCGCTTCCACAAATGTGTACCTCGGGGTACAAGTACGTCATTTATAGAGGAAAAAATTAAAGGGTACCGATAATAGTTGCATTTTTATTCTGAAATATTTATTTCTGATTCCATAACACGTATGTCACGATAGCCGAGTTGTTGGGTGGTCGAAATTTCGAGTCGAGAGACCCGAGTTCGATCCCCAGGTGGCAGTACCAATAAGTTTTTCAAAAACTTATGTACGAATTTCATCGTTGGCTTGGACATAAAGGCGGCGACGGGCTCACCGCCTGTCACGTTGTCCCGAAAATATCTTCGGTGTAAGGTGGGTCAAAGGACTTAATTGTCTAGACTTGACCTCTGTCTACCCCTGTATTGGGAATTGCGTGAAGATGTTTTTTTTTTTTATATAACACGTATGCTGTAGCTACTTACTTTAGGATAAGAGCAATGGATGTAATGTTGTCCTTATCTATGTTGGTATTTAATTATTAATATTTATAATAATTTAAATAAACAATAAAGATAAATATCTTCACGCAATTTCCAATACCCCCTGTATTGGGAATTAGACAGAATAGACAAAGGTCTAGTCTAGACAATTAAGTCCCTTCGACCCACCTTCCACCGTAGATATTTAAGGGGCAACGTGATAGGTGGTGAGCCCGTCACCGTCTATATGTCCAAGCCAATGATATAATTCATACATAAGTTTTTGAAAAACACATTGGTACGGCCTGCCACCTGGGGATCGATGTCGGGTCTGATGACTTGAAATTCCGACCACCCAACCACTCGACTATCGTGACTTTTTGAATAGTAATTCAAATTGCTTTTAAGGCAATAATATTAATGTGGCCCATTATTCGAAAATGCATAACTGTAAATAATAAATTTAAATATAACCATTAAATATAAATTTAAAATACATATAAATTTTATTTCATAAAAAAGTCACGATAGCCGAGTTGTTGGGTGGTCGGAATTTCGAGTCGAGAGACCCGAGTTCGATCCCCAGGTGGCAGTACCAATGAGTTTTTTCAAAAACTTATGTACGAATTTCATCGTTGGCTTGGACATAAAGGCGGCGACGGGCTCACCACCTGTCACGTTGTCCAGAAAATATCTTCGGTGGAAGGTGGGTCAAAGGGACTTAATTGTCTAGACTTGACCTCTGTCTACCCCTGTATTGGGAATTGCGTGAAGATATTTTATATTTTTTATTAAAAAAAAATACATATAGATAGATCGGGAAACTACACAGACATTGCTCTGATCGCAAAGTAAGCAGCTGAAGCACTTGTGTTATGGAATTGAAAATGTAGAAAAAGTAGTTTTTCTGCATTGTCTCGTCCGGGAATCGACTCCGGGACCTCAGTGATAGCGACACCTTTAAAACCGATGTGACGTACACTCGTTCACGGAGTTTGTCAAGTACGAATATTGTCAGTATATTAATCATTTTTATGTACGTTTTGCAATAGTTAAAAAAACTAACATTTAGTAAAATAAAAAAAATTGTATCAGCGTATATGAAGACAAAAAATTCTAGAAGTGTAATACATCATTATATGACATTAATATATCGTAAGGGACATATCTTTTCCATTCCGAGTTAATAGCCATCAAAGTTGAACATAATTTAGCGTGTCGGTGAGGGATGCATTTAAAGAATCTAATGGTTTGTCTTGAAACGAATAGGACTTTTGCAATATTAATCGATTTTATTCTCCAGACAGTTTGAAATATTTGCCTCGTAACTCTGTCTGCTCACGCAAAGCCTTCATCGAAAAACCGGATATAGGTCTGATTACAATTCGGGCGTAAAACAAAAGTAATGGCCATTCCGTTTTTTTTTTCCAATTCAGTTTTCTGATCAAGCAAATCCCCAGCCATTTCATTGTCAGCTCGCCTCGAATGTTCAATATCTTTTCTCCAAATGAACACATGAAAATATTCGATTATTGTAGTACTTTTTTTTTTAATAAATGTATTTAACATTAAATTCTCGATAGCCGGATTGTTGGGTGATAAAAATTCGAGTCAAGAGAACAAAGTTCCATCCCCTAGGCTTGTACCAATAGGTATTTTCAAAAACTCGTGTACGATTTATATCGTTGGTTTAGACATAAACATATAAACACACCCAAAAGATGTCTTTGGTGGAAGGTGAGTCGAAAGGACTTAATTGTCTAGACATTTGTCTACCCCTGTGTAGGAAATGATGTTAAAATCAATAAATGTTTCAATAAATGTTGAAGATATACTTCACGCTTTTCCGAATAGGCTAATGGGTCATCGCACATACATAATTATTATATTTTACATCACATATAATGAACATTTATTATAAAACTCTATTATCTACCAAACTGCAACGTGGAACGAAGCCACAAATGTGATCTTTATCTCCTATGAAATGTTTTTAGGAAATTGCTGCATCCTTAGTATCGATATTGAACCAATTATATCTGGCTGGCTCATCGCCAGCTCACTAGTGCCTTATCATTTTTACTCTGGATATGA
This sequence comes from Sericinus montela, assembly GCA_029286605.1. NCBI lineage: Eukaryota > Metazoa > Arthropoda > Insecta > Lepidoptera > Papilionidae > Sericinus > Sericinus montela. The sequence goes on along the minus strand of JAGSMR010000012.1, from coordinate 255,664 downwards.
GTTATGTTCATGAACGAAGCAATATGAGCATTAAAAGTTATAGACTGAGAGCTGGTATATTCTATTAAAGTCAAGCTAATAATTTTTTCAATAAATCTCCTATAATACCCAAACATAGAACCGAAGACCTGTGTTTCTTACTTACTCTTATATTTTTAAGAATATATGTGTTTAAATCCTATCCAAAAATATTTATAAGCTCTCATAATATAGTACATACATACATACATATATTCACGCCTCTTTCCCGTAGGGGTAGGTAGAGACCACTTCTTTCCACTTGCTACGATCCTTACATACTTGTTTCGCTTCGTCCACTTTCACTATGCCCTTCATACATTCTCTTCGATTTAGGGTACTCTTGACCTGGCCTTTTTTCAGGACGTCCCTGATTTGGTCTCGAAACGTCCGCCTAGGTCTTCCCCTTCCTACACTTCCATTCACACTCGTCTTATACTCTTTTTTCGTCAATCGTTCTGCTTCTTCATTCATTCTCTCGACATGGCCAAACCTTATCTACCTAATACCTTAACATACCTTTCTCAATTTTAGTCACTACATCTCCTTTCAGACCACAACATTTCCTTATCTCACTATTCCTTATCCTGTCACTCAGTTTGACTCCTACCATACTTCTTAACGCTCTCATCTCAACTGCATTTATCCTGCTTTCATGTTTTTTCTGCCATACCCAACTTTCAGTTCCGTACTTGAGAATTGGAACCAACACTCCCCTATGCACAGCCAAACGAGCCTTGTTAGACACCTTCCGACTATTCATAAAGGAGTGCAGAGCTCCACTCACCATGTTTCCTCCATTCACTCTCCTTTCGATATCACTCTCACACTTTCCATCTCTTGTAAACTTTGAACCCAGATACGCAAACTCATTCACCTGTTCAATTTGTATATGTACTATAGTATAGTATGTATTGACCTCTGTGAACCTTGTCCTTGTCCTTTCGACCCAAGACATCGATCCAGGAATTAATTGCCTATACCTCAGTCTACTCCAATATTGGGAATAGCTTGAAGGTATTTATTTAAAATCGAATCAACCAATATTCCCTACGAGTTACTTAGTTGACGACATTCATGACGACAGCTCCATAAATCTCGACGACAAATATGGCGAGATACGATCGGAGACAATACCGAATGGAATCCAATCACTTAAAGTGGCATGTTCTGAGGTCATTCCGAGTCGAAGGGATAGTGACGCGAAACTATTCCACCTGTAATGTCACATCTCACCCATAAACTGAATTGATTGGGACGTCGGCTAAATTTGGGTCACATAAGAAAAAAAGCATCAGAATGCATATTAAGATTACTTGCATATTGTTTTGACGGCCCCCATGGATGAATGATTTAATCTGCTCTGTGGCTTCGGCTTCGATACGATTAATGTAGAAAACCATTTTTCTATGTTGTTTTGGATCTGAGGCTTTGTCACCAGACTTTGATTTAACACGAGACATCAGAGTAATGTATAAAATATTGTCTATATCTAGTATATTTGTATTTCCGTGTGTATATATATATATATATATATATATATATATATATATATATATATATATATATATATATATATATATATATATATATATATAGCCGAGTGGTTGGGTGGTATTTTAAAAACCTAAGGAATTTAGAATCGAGAGACCCGAGTTCAATCCCCAGGTGGCAGGCTTGTACCAATGGGTTTTTCAAAAACTGATGTACGAATTAAATTGTTGGCTTGGACATAAAGACGGCGACGGGCTCACCACCTGTCACGTTGTCCCGAAAATATCTTCGTCGTTTCGACCCACCTTTCACCGAAGACAACTTGACAGGTGGTGAGACTGTCACTCTCTTTATGACCGACTCTTGACCCGAATTCCAATCACTCAACCTCGGCTATCGTGACTTAGAAGCTTCTGTTAATTGTATTTGGCGACTGCTCGTAATTATATCAGACACAGAGGGCTATAAAATATGACATACGCGGAACAAAAGCTCCCCAAATAATATAACATACTTAGAACAATTGTTTTAAGTTAATACCTCTTCAGTACCGTTGTGATTTGACAGTTGAAGTGGAAATATAATACTGAAAAGAGACAAAACGAATTCTGTCATTATGAGAGAAGGATATTATTGGACACAGACATCTAGTACAGCTAAAAGTCACTTATCAGATAAAATCATCAATCAATCATCAATTTGTTTGCCAAGCGTGCTGATTATGTCAATCTAACCTCTCGGCTATCGTGACCCAAAAAAGCTTTAATGAAAAGTAGATCCTTCAGATTTCATTATCCAGACCTCTGCCTGTGGTATAGGCAGAGGTCTAGCAACTATAAAAATATTTCTTTATTAAAATATCGTTCCTTTTACTTAAAACAGCTTTGTAAAAGCATGGTTTTACTTATCATGACAAAGAAGCATAATGTCGCAATCATTGAAACTTTATTAACAACGCGATTCAATACTCCATCAGGAGATCGTTTTTTAAAACCTAAGTAATAACGGATCGCGTGAATTTGCATGAAAAAAGGACAAAGCTCGGAGACATAACTTTTTATAGAAATAACGACTTCAACCTGATCGAGATTCCGGGTTCATTTCCATAAATTATAATTTTCGATCGAGACCACGGTGAGCGTAATCGCATGCCATCGGAATAGGAATATGAAAATCTCGTCAGTCTAGGGATTTTAAATTATTATTACTTTAAAGAAAGGACTGTAGTTCGATCCCCAATGAGCCTTAACTTTTAGTACAATACAGTTTTATCAAAACTGATGTAAGATTTTTTCATTGGTGCTCAGTATAAGGAAAAATAAGGACAAATAATACATCGAAATTCTAAATTTAAAACGGCAATAGCTTAATGTTTTAGGGCGCGGGCTGCGTAACATGACGTCGCAGATTCGGGCCACGCCATTTGACTATTGACGTAAAACAAATCCAGACACAAGCATTGCAGATTACTTACCTGCTACAAGAGGCGCCGTTGAAGCGCGCGGCCTTACCCTCATTGCCGAAGAGGTTGATCTCACAAAGATAGCAATGTGGTTTATATGCTATAGGACTTTTAGCTAAGATATATTTGTTACAATTTATTAATGGATGTAGAATATTATTAATACTTCAATAATATCGGGATTAAGCTATCGCATTCTGTTTTTCCTGTAAGGATAGTAAACATTGGCAATAAAAAAATAAATAAATACTTGGAGTAGTTAACAGGAATACTAGTAATGTTAATCATCATTGCTAGTATTCTTTTTTTTTTTAAAAAAAAAAGCAAACACATGTACGGCTACCGATAGCTCAGTGGCATAAGAGCTATCCTCCCAAAGGTGACGTCCACGGTCTTGGCGGGTAGCTAACCTTTTCGAGCTGCATATCATTCGCTACAGATATTATATACATACATACATACTTACATATCGGCCTATTAAAGTCCACTGCAGGACAGGCCTTTCCTATAGGAAAGATTTGCCATAATCGCCTCGCTTGGCAAGCGGATATGCGATCGCAGTACCAGACCACTTGCACCTCAGACGTTGCTGCCCATCTTTAGTCTGATAATTTTGGTCTGATATTTTTTTAGAGATGGTTATCCCGCCATCTATCGGTTGCCATATCGACATACATGGCTGTTTCCCTTTATCGCTTATTATGATATGCCTCGGGAAGAAATGGAGTGGTAATATTCTTTCGCCGTTACCACACGGAATAGACGGAATAGATGTTATATATCGATGAATAAACGCTATAATTTGATAGTTCCAATTTCTTGCGTCGCCTAATATGGTGCAAGTGATTTCTAAAGATGAAGAACTTGAAAAGCAGTAATGAAAAGCTTCAAGAATCAAATTCAAGAGACCCTAGTTCGATCCCTAATGGCAGGCTCGTACCAATGGTATTTTGCAATTTCATCTACGATTTATATCGTTGGCTTAGACATAAATATGGTGACGGGATCACTTTCTGCCTCGTAGTCCCAAAAATGTCTTCGGTGGAAAGTGGGTCGAAAGGACTTAATTGTCTTAACCTCTGTCTATTACAAAAATGGCGTAGGTTTCTTTTCTTAACAAAGGCTAAAAACAATCCACAAATGATATATTTTGTAAACAGAGCTATTTGTGTGCCGCAAATATTTTCATAAAGTGAACCGAACCATAGCCTCAACTATACTTTTACGATTGCATTTTAAGTGGAAAGAATCATTCTCCCAAAAACATGAGTCTCAAGAGATGGGAGAGGAGAAACAATGAAAAGTTTTTTTTATTATTTTACTTATTATGAAGTTGCCTACATCATAAGACTTAATGCTACAAACCTTCTTAGTGGTACATGCTTAAATAGAGACCTGAATGTGTATCGAGAACCATATTTTGTTTTTCCCGTTTGTCTGTTTGTTCGAGCACATGCAAACACTACTGAAAGGTTGAATATGGATGTTCGTTTGTCGTGCTATCTAAATTGAAACCTGCTGCAATAATGAATAACACTTTAGAAATAAAATTAGAGAAAAAATGTTTTCGGCGATCGGTTTCAGGATCGGCAGAGGTCGCAGGTTCGAATCCCACCCGTGTCAGTCGAAATTTTAAAAACATTTTTTCACTTTAAATTATTCACATAAGTAATATGCTGAACTTTATTATCATACATAATAAAGTTCAGCATCAATTTGCTTTAAAAATCAATAAAATTGCGTAACAGTTTAGTAATAATACAGTTTAAAGTCCAAGTTACTACAATTTTAATAATTGTAATATAATTATTAAAATTCTATATATAAAATAAATAAATATAAATATCTTCACGCAATTCCCAATACAGGGGTAGACAGAGGTCAAGTCTAGACAATTAAGTCCCTTTGACCCACCTTCCACCGAAGATATTTTTCGGGACAACGTGACAGGTGGTGAGCCCGTCGCCGCCTTTATGTCCAAGCCAACGATGAAATTCGTACATAAGTTTTTGAAAAACTTATTGTTACTGCCACCTGCGGATCGAACTCGGGTCTCTCGACTCGAAATTCCGACCACCCAACAACTCGGCTATCGTGACTTCAATCTAAATTCTATATATAATATTATTATATATTATATATTAATATTACAATGTGTATGACATACCAACATAAATAGGGAAATTAGAAACAATGGAGGTAACAACAAGGGCTCGAGAAAAAGTAGAAAAAATTGTTTTCTACACTGACCCGTCCGGGAATCGAACCCGACCCATCAGAGTTGGTGGAACCTGTAAGAGCGGTGTGTCCGCCACTCCTTCATAGACGTCGTCAACATAAAAGTTGAGCAGATTTTATAAAAATACGGTATATATAAGCCCTACACACAAATTGGTCAGAAAAATTTAGGATGTAATATTTTTTTATATTTGACGCAGCAGGTGCTACCGAAATCAAATGTCCGAAAAAATCCGAATTGAGAGCTAAATCGATTAACACTTTTGGTTGTAATTAATATGATATGATTTTGTACAGATGTGTTTTAGAATAAAATTAGAGAAAATGTTTTCGGCGATCGGTTTCAGGACCGGCAGAGGTCGCAGGTTCGAATCCCACCCATGTCAGTCGAAATTTTAAAAACATTTTTCCACTTTAATTTAATCACATAAGTAATATGCTGAACTTTATTATCATACATAATAAAGTTCAGCATCAATTTGCTTTAAAAATCAATAAAATTGCGTAACAGTTTAGTAATAACACAGTTTAAAGTCCAAGTTACTACAATTTTAATAATTATGATATAATTATTAAAATTCTATATATAAAATAAATAAATATAAATATCTTCACGCAATTCCCAATACAGGGGTAGACAGAGGTCAAGTCTAGACAATTAAGTCCCTTTGACCCACCTTCCACCGAAGATATTTTTCGGGACAACGTGACAGGTGGTGAGCCCGTCGCCGCCTTTATGTCCAAGCCAACGATGAAATTCGTACATAAGTTTTTGAAAAACTTATTGTTACTGCCACCTGCGGATCGAACTCGGGTCTCTCGACTCGAAATTCCGACCACCCAACAACTCGGCTATCGTGACTTCAATCTAAATTCTATATATAAAATAAATAAATATAAATATCTTCACGCAATTCCCAATACAGGGGTAGACAGAGGTCAAGTCTAGAGAATTAAGTCCCTTTGACCCACCTTCCACCGAAGATATTTTTCGGGACAACGTGACAGGTGGTGAGCCCGTCGCCGCCTTTATGTCCAAGCCAACGATGAAATTCGTACATAAGTTTTTGAAAAACTTATTGTTACTGCCACCTGCGGATCGAACTCGGGTCTCTCGACTCGAAATTCCGACCACCCAACAACTCGGCTATCGTGACTTCAATCTAAATTCTATATATAAAATAAATAAATATAAATATCTTCACGCAATTCCCAATACAGGGGTAGACAGAGGTCAAGTCTAGAGAATTAAGTCCCTTTGACCCACCTTCCACCGAAGATATTTTTCGGGACAACGTGACAGGTGGTGAGCCCGTCGCCGCCTTTATGTCCAAGCCAACGATGAAATTCGTACATAAGTTTTTGAAAAACTTATTGTTACTGCCACCTGCGGATCGAACTCGGGTCTCTCGACTCGAAATTCCGACCACCCAACAACTCGGCTATCGTGACTTCAATCTAAATTCTATATATAAAATAAATAAATATAAATATCTTCACGCAATTCCCAATACAGGGGTAGACAGAGGTCAAGTCTAGAGAATTAAGTCCCTTTGACCCACCTTCCACCGAAGATATTTTTCGGGACAACGTGACAGGTGGTGAGCCCGTCGCCGCCTTTATGTCCAAGCCAACGATGAAATTCGTACATAAGTTTTTGAAAAACTTATTGTTACTGCCACCTGCGGATCGAACTCGGGTCTCTCGACTCGAAATTCCGACCACCCAACAACTCGGCTATCGTGACTTCAATCTAAATTCTATATATAAAATAAATAAATATAAATATCTTCACGCAATTCCCAATACAGGGGTAGACAGAGGTCAAGTCTAGAGAATTAAGTCCCTTTGACCCACCTTCCACCGAAGATATTTTTCGGGACAACGTGACAGGTGGTGAGCCCGTCGCCGCCTTTATGTCCAAGCCAACGATGAAATTCGTACATAAGTTTTTGAAAAACTTATTGTTACTGCCACCTGCGGATCGAACTCGGGTCTCTCGACTCGAAATTCCGACCACCATACATACATACATACATACATACATACATACATACATACATACATACATACATACATACATACATACATACATACATACATACATACATACATACATACATACATACATACATACTTACATATCGGCCTATTAAAGTCCACTGCAGGACAGGCCTTTCCTATAGGAAAGATTTGCCATAATCGCCTCGCTTGGCAAGCGTATATACGATCGCAGTACCAGACCACTTGCACCTCAGACGTTGCTGCCCATCTTCAGTCTGATAATTTTGGTCTGATATTTTTTAGAGATGGTTATCCCGCCATCTATCGGTTGCCATATCGACATACATGGCTGTTTCCCTTTATCGCTTATTATGATATGCCTCGGGAAGAAATGGAGTGGTAATATTCTTCGCCGTTACCACACGGAATAGACGGAATAGATGTTATATATCGATGAATAAACGCTATAATTTGGTAGTTCCCATTTTTTGCGTCGCCTAATATGGTGCAAGTGTATTTCTAAAGATAAAACGATAAGGGTTACAAAACTTGCAAAGCAGTAATGAAAAGCTTCAAGAATCAAATTCAAGAGACCCTAGTTCGATCCCTAATGGCAGGCTCGTACCAATGGTATTTTGCAATTTCATCTACGATTTATATCGTTGGCTTAGACATAAATATGGTGACGGGATCACTTTCTGCCTCGTAGTCCCAAAATGTCTTCGGTGGAAAGTGGGTCGAAAGGACTTAATTGTCTTAACCTCTGTCTATTACAAAATGGCGTAGGTTTCTTTCTTAACAAAGGCTAAAAACAATCCACAATGAAATATTTTGTAAAAAGAGCTATTTATATGCTGCAAACATTTTCATAAAGTGAACCGAACCATAGCCTCGACTATACTTTTGCGATTGCATTTTAAGTGGAAAGAATCATTCTCCCAAAACATGAGTCTCAAGAGATGAGGGGAGAAACAATGAAAAGGTTTTTATTATTTTACTTATTATGAAGTTGCCTACATCATAAGACTTAATGCTACAAACCTTCTTAGTGGTACATGCTTAAATAGAGACCTGAATGTATCGAGAACCATATTTTGTTTTTCCTGTTTGTCTGTTTGTTCGAGCACATGCAAACACTACTGAAAGGTTGAATATGGATGTTCGTCTGTCGTGCTATCTAAATAGAAACCTGCTGGAATAATGAATAACACTTTAGAAATAAAATTAGAGAAAAAATGTTTTCGGCGATCGGTTTCAGGATCGGCAGAGGTCGCAGGTTCGAATCCCACCCGTGTCAGTCGAAATTTTAAAAACATTTTTTCACTTTAAATTATTCACATAGACATGCTGAACTTTATTATCATACATAATAAAGTTCAGCATCAATTTGCTTTAAAAATCAATAAAATTGCGTAACAGTTTAGTAATAACACAGTTTAAAGTCCAAGTTACTACAATTTTAATAATTATGATATAATTATTAAAATTCTATATATAAAATAAATAAATATAAATATCTTCACGCAATTCCCAATACAGGGGTAGACAGAGGTCAAGTCTAGACAATTAAGTGGGTCAAAGCCCACCTTCCACCGAAGATATTTTCCGGACAACGTGACAGGTGGTGAGCCCATCGCCATCTTTATGTCCAAGCCAACGATGAAATTCGTACATAAGTTTTTCAAAACTCATTGGTACTGCCACCTGGGGATCGAACTCGGGCCTCTCGACTCGATATTCCGACCACCCAACAACTCGGCTATCGTGACTTCAATACACACATCTCATTAAAAATCAAATTTCAATACTCACCTAGCTCACATACCGCGACATTAAAACAGGCCCTTGCCAATAAAATAGCCATTATAGAGATATTATGTTCATTATATAAATATTGTTTAAGATAAAAAAAATACTTATTTAGGAATATTCTCACTCTCTTTGAGTTGGGAAATAGGCACGGGAGAAAAGTTGCACGAATCGGAATTTTCTGCTGAGCTATTGGAAAAATAACGATGCGTTGTTTCTTCCAGTGGTGATATTGATAAGACGAAAACGATTCTCTTATTTATTAAAATACATCATATGTTCACGCTGATTTACCCATACTAATAATAATAAGGTCTAAAGGTAATAAAGGTCAAGTGATGAATAAACATGATAGAGGACGATGTTGTTCTTTCAACAAAATTTTCACCGAAGCTAATTTGGGACATCGTGTCAAGTGGTAAACACATCGCCGTCTTTATGTCCGAGCTAAAGATTCCACAACGAAAACTTAGTATCTCGAGTCCACAACTTTATTCAACACACAAATATTTGCTCCAAGTAGGATTCGAACCGCAATTCTCACTGTCAGCTAAGCGATCGTGTCGTTAATCAATGAATAAATAGTTGCGTATTGGCGATTGCCGAAGATATCCCGCAAGAGATTTCTCGAATGGAACGAATCGCCGACCACCGTCGGGTTTTAATTGGTGTGAGTCCGAAATAACCCAGCTCTTCTCCTGGAGGCTAGGCATCCATAACTTAACTTAATAGGATTTAAAAAAAGTTCTAATTTATATTGGAATTATGTTTTGTTATGTAAAATAAGTAAATATCTTCATGAAATTCCCATTACAGGGGTAGACAGAGGTCTAGTCTAGACAATTAAGTCCCTTTCACCATCCTTCCTGCAAAGATATTTTCGGGACAACGTGACAGGTGGAGAGCCCGTCGCCGTCTTTAAGTCCAAGGCAACGATATAATTCGTACATCAGTTTTTGAAAACCAATTGGTACTGCCACCTAGAGATCGAACTCGGGTCTCTTGACTCGAAATTCCGACCACCCAACAACTTGGCTATCGTGACTTCAATACACACATATCATTAAAAATCAAATTTCAATACTCTCCTAGCTCACATACCGCGACATTAAAACAGGCCCTTGCCAATAAAATAGCCATTATAGAGATATTATGTTCATTATATAAATATTGTTTAAGATAAAAAAAAATACTTATTTAGGAATATTCTCACTCTCTTTGAGTTGGAAAATAGGCACGGGAGAAAAGTTGCACGAATCGGAATTTTCTGCTGAGCTATTGGAAAAATAACGATGCGTTGTTTCTTCCAGTGGTTATATTGATAAGACGAAAACGATCCCCTTATTTATTAAAATACATCATATGTTCACGCGATTTACCTATACTAATAATAATAAGGTCTAAAGGGTAATAAAGGTCCAGTGATGAATAAAACATGATAGAGGACGATGTTGTTCTTTCAACAAAATTTTCACCGAAGCTAATTTGGGACATCGTGTCAAGTGGTAAACACATCGCCGTCTTTATGTCCGAGCTAAAGATTCCACAAAAAGAACTTAGTATCTCGAGTCCACAACTTTATTCAACACACAAATATTTGCTCCAAGTAGGATTCGAACCGCAATTCTCACTGTCAGCTAAGCGATCGTGTCGTTAATCAATGAGTAAATAATTGCGTATTGGCGATTGCCGAAGATATCCCGCAAGAGATTTCTCGAATGGAACGAATCGCCGACCACCGTCGGGTTTTAATTGGTGTGAGTCCGAAATAACCCAGCTCTTCTCCTGGAGGCTAGGCATCCATAACTTAACTTAATAGGACTTAAAAAAAGTTCTAATTTATATTGAAAATAATGTTTTGTTATGTAAAATAAGTAAATATCTTCATGAAATTCCCATTACAGGGGTAGACAGAGGTCTAGTCTAGACAATTAAGTACCAGCTTCCACCTTCCACCGAAGATATTTTCCGGACAACGACAGGTGGTGAGCCCATCGCCATCTTTATGTCCAAGCCAACGATGAAATTCGTACATAAGTTTTTCAAAACTCATTGGTACTGCCACCTAGAGATCGAACTCGGGTCTCTTGACTCGAAATTCCGTCTACCCAATCACATGGCTATCGTGACTTTTTGTTACGTGTTTTTGTTAAATCACCTTGTTAGTTTGATAGTTGTTAAGTAGAATTTATAGATTAATTTTTATGATAATTCTTACTAATGATGTATTTTTAGGTAATGCTTATGCATCCATGTAATATATGCTTTGTTCGTCATTGAATAAAATAACGTATTACGTAATTTTTAAGTCATAATGTATTTCAACTTTGTAACTTTGAACTGAAATGAACCTTTAATTAATAAATAATATTTGTATTTAAATGTGTAGTATTCGCGTAAATACAAGAAATTATTATGTATGTTGATTAATTAACTTTAACAGAATTTCATATAGACGTGATTGGAATTCGAGTCGAGAGACCCAAGTTCGATCCCAGTTGGTAGGCTCGTACCAATGGGTTTATCAAAAAATTATGTACGAAGTATATCGTTGGCTTGGACATAAAGACGGCGACGGGCTCACCACCTGTCACGTTATCCCGAAAATATGGACTTCGGTGGAAGGTAGGTCAAGGGGACTTAATTGTCTAGACTAGACCTCTGTCTACCCCTGTATTGGGAATTGCGTGAAGATATTTTTTTTAAATAAATGTCAAAGAATGGATATAGTGATAATTGAATTGTCCCAAACACTATGAATGGTGGTGCAGAAATAAAATTAATAATATTTATGGATTTAAATTGTCCCTATCGGGATTCGAATTACAATTTTCTTAAACTTAGCAGGCAGGGTCACTACCAAAAGTAAAGTGGGCCATGAGAGGTTTCTTCATATCAGTTTTATTAATAGTAGTCAGTATAACATTGACTTCGTCGCTACAAAAGTTTGTTTTCTTATTTAAAATATAGTTCCTCTAGCCTTATCTTCGAGAACCCATACATTACGTACGGAAATTCAACAGAAAGTTGGCCGTTAAAAGTTTTCAATTAAAAGCTTAAGCGACTACGTGCAGGAGCTTTTTGTGTCGAGACAATACACAAAAGCTTCTTGGACTTTATAGTGTATGCACTGAGGTATGGTATAACTACCATAAATACATGTTGATTATTTCTGTGTAGATTCGAGTATATCTTATTACATTATATAGGTGTCACGATAGCCGAGTGGTTGGGTGGTCGGAATTTCGAGTCAATAGACTGAGTTCGATCCGCAGGTGGCAGGCTCGTACCAATGGGTTTATCAAAAAAAATCATGTACGAAGTATATCGTTGGCTTAGACATAAAGACGGCGATGGGCTCACCACCTGTCACGTTGTCCCGAAAATATGGACTTCGGTGGAAGGTAGGTCAAGGGGACTTAATTGTCTAGATTAGACCTCTGTCTACTGTATTGGGAATTGCGTGAAGATATTTTTTTTTAAATAAATGTCAAAGAATGGATATAGTGATAATTAAATTGTCCCAAACACTATGAATGGTGGTTCAGAAATAAAATTAATAATATTTATGGATTTAAATTGTCCCTACCGGGATTCGAATTACAATTTTCTTAAACTTAGCAGGCAGGGTCACTACCAAAAGTAAAGTGGGCCATGAGAGGTTTCTTCATATCAGTTTTATTAATAGTAGTCAGTATAACATTGACTTCGTCGCTACAAAAGTTTGTTTTCTTATTTAAAATATAGTTCCTCTAGCCTTATCTTCGAGAACCCATACATTACGTACGGAAATTCAACAGAAAGTTGGCCGTTAAAAGTTTTCAATTAAAGCTTAAGCGACTACGTGCAGGAGCTTTTGTGTCGAGACAATACACAAAAGCTTCTTGGACTTTATAGTGTATGCACCGAGGTATGGTATAACTACCATAAATACATGTTGATTATTTCTGTGTAGATTCGAGTATATCTTATTACATTATATAGGTGTCACGATAGCCGAGTGGTTGGGTGGTCGGAATTTCGAGTCAATAGACTCGAGTTCGATCCCCAGTTGGTAGGCTCGTACCAATGGGTTTTTTGTTGACTTGGACATACAGGCGGCGACGGGCTCACCACCTGTCACGTTGTCCCGAAAATATCTTCGGTGAAAGGTGGGTCGAAGGGACTTAATTGTCTAGACTCGACCTCTGTCTACCCCTGTATTGGGAATTGCGTGAAGATATTTTTTTTTTACATTATACAAAATCCCAATAAATTTACGCATAAATTGAAATAAATGAAAATGACTTACAACAACTGACTGAAAACAAACGTAAGTGTACTAGATAAATAAATAAATGTCGACAACATAAAAGAAATGAACTCAGACATTTGAGATAATTCAATGTTTAAGTAAATAATGTAGTTTAATTTAAGAAAAAATTGGTTTCGAACTCGGAATTTCAGAGCTGCATGATAGCCGGTATGTACGCTACTCCGGGTAGCGATGGTCTTACAGCAGATATCTGCAGACAGGCTATCACCCTGAACCCAACATTGTTCCTGGCGATAGCAAATAAATGCCTGAGTCTAGCACATTTTCCAGTAAGGTGGAAGGAAGCGGTAGTGGTGGTGCTACGAAAGCAAGGGAAAGGCGACTATACTCAACCAAAGTCGTACAGGCCTATTGGACTACTGCCAGTGTTGGGAAAAATTTTAGAAAAAATGGTGATTCAAAGAATAAAATGGTACATATTACCTACAATAAGTAGGAAACAATATGGTTTTATGCCGCAACGTGGCACCGAAGACTCCCTCTATGACATGACACAGCATATAAGAAGTATGGTAAACAGTAAAAAGTTGGTTGTGCTCGTATCATTGGACATAGAGGGGGCATTTGATAATGCATGGTGGCCAGCCATAAAATGCCGTCTTGTAGAGACACCGACCCCCACAAATCTAAGAAGGCTTGTCGACAGTTATGTAAAAGACAGAACTGTGCGCATTAGATACGCCGGAGAGGAATGCGTCAAGGATACAAATAAGGGTTGTGTGGAGGGTTCAATTGGGGGACCTACCTTCTGGAACCTCTTGCTGGATCCACTGTTGAAGGAACTGGAAGTGAAAAATGAATATTGCCAGGCTTTCGCGGACGATGTGGTCCTGATTTTTTCGGGGAATACTGCATTGGACGTGCAGACTCGGGCAAATTCGGCGCTTGCCCATGTAAGGGAGTGGGGAATCAAAAATAAGCTTAAATTTGCGCCGCAAAAAACGAAAGCCATGTTGATAACAAATAAAATGAAATATGATTCGCCACTCCTGAGGATGGGCAGGGTGGCCATAGAAATGTCCAGAGAAATAAAAATTCTTGGCCTCACAATTGACGATAGATTGACTCTCAACACACATATTAAGAATGTGTGCCGAAAAGCTCAAATGCTGTACCAAATGTTGTCAAAAGCAGCCAAAATACACTGGGGACTGAACCCCGAAATAATCAGGACCATTTATACTGCCGTATTGGAACCGGTTATCACATATGCGGCGAGTATGTGGGCACCAGCGACTAGTAAATTACAAGTAAAAAAGCAGTTGGACATGGTACAACGAGGGTTTGTACAAAAAATAGTAAAAGCGTATAGAACTGTGTCCCTCCACTCGGCCCTATTGCTTGCCGGGTTGCTACCCTTGGACCTTAGGGTCCGGGAAGTGGCCTCTCTTTATGAGGTAAAGAGAGGCTTCTCTCGGCGCGTCATAGGAGATCGGGAGATTGAGGGAAAAGTTAGCTACTTGGAGAACCCACACCCCGCGGAACAAAAAGCACTGCAATTCATGTGCCTGGAGGACGGTGCACAAATAGAAGAATACACCGATACAAGACTAACAATTTATACTGACGTCAGTAAAATTGAGGGAAAAGTCGGCGCTGCATTATCCATTTGGAGAAATGCGGCGGAGACAAGTTCCCGGAAATTAAAGTTGGGAAATTTTTGCACCGTGTTCCAGGCGGAGTTGCTGGCAATATGAAATGAGAGAGCGGATCAGCTGGCAAAGGAAGCTGCTCTAAAAATCAAAAGAAAGCCTGATTATGAGAAGTGTCCGGTTTCATTTATCAAGCGACAGATACGATTGGAGTCGCTTGATGAATGGAACCGGCGCTATAAAGAAGGAGAGACGGCCTCCAATACAAAAATATTTTTTCCGGATGCGATAAAAGCAAATCCCACAATAAGAAAAATGGAAATGGAACCAAAATTAGTCCATATTATAACAGGACACGGTGGGTTCTCTCAATACCTGTACAGGTTCAGGTGTAAGGAGAGCCCAGCGTGTCCCTATGACCCAGAAGCAGAAGAAACGGCAATACATGTAATTGCAGAATGCCCTATCTATAATAAATATAGGTACGATTTAGAAATAGATATAGGTATAGAAATAAAAACAGAAAATATATGTCAGATAATTAGTAATATGAAAAGTAGAAATAAGTTTTTAAAATACTGTAAGGAAATAGTATCTAAGGTAGCAATTAAAAATAAATAAAATGAAATAAAAATAGAGCTGTAACATATATAAAACACTTAAGTATATAATGTTAACAGACAAATAAAATTTTAAGAAAGAAAAGAAGCACTGAAATAACATAAGTACCATTAACTTAGACAATAAAAGACCCTAGGAGTAAAAATTGTAATAGCATAAGCATAAACTCTATTAATAAAATAAAACCATAAGAAGTAAACAATAAAATAAAAGAAAGAAAAATGAAAGGAAAAAAGAAGGAAAAAGTCCCTGATCTCCCATGTCCGGGGAACTAGTATAAAAAAAAAAAAAAAAAACTAATAGAGCATTAAAACATTTTATTATCCTCAAAATTAAATAAATATAATAAATATCTTCACGCCATTCCCAATACTGGTTTAGTCCCAAGTCCGACCCACCTTCCGCCGAAGATATTTTGACAGTGTGACAGGTGGTGAGCCTGTCGCCATCTAAATGTCCAAGCCAACGATATAATTCGTACAGAAGTTTTTGAAAAACCCCATGGGTACTAGCCTGCCACCTGGGGATCGAACTAGGGCTATCCACCCGAATCACTCTGCTATCGTGAAATTTTAACAAGAAACCCAAAATCAAAAGAAAGCCTGATTATGAGAAGTGTCCGGTTTCATTTATCAAGCGACAGATACGATTGGAGTCGCTTGATGAATGGAACCGGCGCTATAAAGAAGGAGAGACGGCTCCAATACAAAATATTTTTCCGGATGCGATAAAAGCATATTCCACAATAAGAAAAATGGAAATGGAACCAAAATTAGTCCATATTATAACAGGACACGGTGGGTTCTCTCAATACCTGTACAGGTTCAGGTGTAAGGAGAGCCCTGCGTGTCCCTATGACCCAGAAGCAGAAGAAACGGCAATACATGTAATTGCAGAATGCCCTATCTATAATAAATATAGGTACGATTTAGAAATAGATATAAGTATAGAAATAAAAACAGAAAATATATGTCAGATAATTAGTAATATGGAAAGTAGAAATAAGTTTTTAAAATACTGTAAGGAAATAGTATCTAAGGTAGCAATTAAAAATAAATATAATAAATATCTTCACGCCATTCCCAATACTGGTTTAGTCCCAAGTCCGACCCACCTTCCGCCGAAGATATTTTGACAGTGTGGCAGGTGGTGAGCCTGTCGCCATCTAAATGTCCAAGCCAACGATATAATTCGTACAGAAGTTTTTGAAAAACCCCATGGGTACGAGCCTGCCACCTGGGGATCGAACTAGGGCTATCCACTCGAATCACTCTGCTATCGTGAAATTTTAACAAGAACCCAAAATCAAACAATAAGTAATTGAATATATATTAAAACTTTAATAAAAGTGTAGAGAGATATTGTGTATTATTAAATAAACGTTTTTGTACAAATTTGTCAGAATAAGAACAGATTTTCAACTTTGATTAATCGGTGAAGTCAGGAGGCAAGGTTTCGGTAAGCCCTCCGAAAATTGACCTCGTTTATTTCGAAGTAATGCCCATTTGTCTCGAGCCCTACAGCTGATCACTGAGTTTAGCATATCAAAAATTATTACAGCTCTGCAAAGTCTTCAGTGACGACACAACAGTAGTACCAAAGGTTAAATAAGTTCGTTAAGACAATGAGTAAATAAGTTCATATAAAAATATTCTATGTTTTTATGTGTTTTGTTACTACGCGTGAGTTCTTCTTACCGTTGTAAATATAATTTGGCATTGAAAAAACAAATAGGTTTCAGTGAAAGGTTCACGGGCATTATTGTCGTAAATTCTGTCTACTCCAGTATTGGAAATATGCTTAAAGATAAAAGAAATATGTTGTTACTTGCCTGTGAGGCAATCGATGTCTTCTGGAGGATATAAGTGTCTTCTGTACAGGAGGATTTGCCACTATAAATGCCATAAATATATAAAACAAGATATATTCTATATTGTATAGAAGACATTTATTGTGAAAGAAAAGAAGGAAAAAGTCCCTGATCTCCCATGTCCGGGGAACTAGTATAAAAAAAAAAAAAACTAATAGAGCATTAAAACATTTTATTATCCCCAAAATTAAATAAATATAATAAATATCTTCACGCCATTCCCAATACTGGTTTAGTCCCAAGTCCGACCCACCTTCCGCCGAAGATATTTTGACAGTGTGACAGGTGGTGAGCCTGTCGCCATCTAAATGTCCAAGCCAACGATATAATTCGTACAGAAGTTTTTGAAAAACCCCATGGGTACTAGCCTGCCACCTGGGGATCGAACTAGGGCTATCCACCCGAATCACTCTGCTATCGTGAAATTTTAACAAGAACCCAAAATCAAACAATAAGTACTTGAATATATATTAAAACTACAATAAAAGTGTAGAGAGATATTGTGTATTATTAAATAAACGTTTTTGTACAAATTTGTCAGAATAAGAACAGATTTTCAACTTTGATTAATCGGTGAAGTCAGGAGGCAAGGTTTCGGTAAGCCCTCCGAAAATTGACCTCGTTTATTTCGAAGTAATGCCCATTTGTCTCGAGCCCTACAGCTGATCACTGAGTTTAGCATATCAAAAATTATTACAGCTCTGCAAAGTCTTCAGTGACGACACAACAGTAGTACCAAAGGTTAAATAAGTTCGTTAAGACAATGAGTAAATAAGTTCATATAAAAATATTCTATGTTTTTATGTGTTTTGTTACTACGCGTGAGTTCTTCTTACCGTTGTAAATATAATTTGGCATTGAAAAACAAATAGGTTTCAGTGAAAGGTTCACGGGCATTATTGTCGTAAATTCTGTCTACTCCAGTATTGGAAATATGCTTAAAGATAAAAGAAATATGTTGTTACTTGCCTGTGAGGCAATCGATGTCTTCTGGAGGATATAAGTGTCTTCTGTACAGGAGGATTTGCCACTATAAATGCCATAAATATATAAAACAAGATATATTCTATATTGTATAGAAGACATTTATTGTGAAAGAAAAAGAAACAGAAAAAATCACCACGCTTGGATAACGGTATGGCGATCAGTACCATACTCCTTCCATCTTAATCGCTGCTGCTCGTCACCGGTTTGTTGAATTTTGGTTTTTAGTATTTTTGAGATGGTTTTCTCGCCATCTGTCTACTGCCAATTGCATATAATTACATTAATTATTTCCGTAAATATTGACTATATCCATGAAGCAAGTACCAACATTCGTATTTAAACTCGAGTTATGGTTTTCACGGTGTCGTCACAGTGTACGGTTTCCATGGTGTCGTCATCTCAGAGATCCCGGGTTCGATTCCCTGTCAGGGTCAATTTCGAAAATACTTTTGAACATTTTCTTGAGTCTTGGTGTTTGTGGCACCTTTGTTTTATCTGCATATTTCGGGATTAAAGCAATGTATTTAATGTTGGGTAGACAGAGGTCAAGTCTAGACAATTAAGTCCCTTTGACCCACCTTCCACCGAAGATATTTTCGGGACAACGTGACAGGTGGTGAGCCCGTCGCCCCCTTTATGTCCAAGCCAACGATGAAATTCGTACATAAGTTTTTGAAAAACTCATTGGTACTGCCACCTGGGGATCGAACTCGGGTCTCTCGACCCGAAATTCCGATCTCCCAATAACTCGGCTATCGTGACTTTATTATATTCATCACACAAATGTTTGTGCGGTGCGAGACTCGTACCCACAACCCTTAGCTTCGATGGCAGGGTCACAACTAACTTGTCTATCAAATAATATTACAGTTTTGAAAAAAATATCAATCAGAAATAGCTTTGATTTTAATTTATCATATTTTCTAATGGGATTTCTCTGAAATCCCAGCAACATGTTTGATAAGGCAACGCTCCAGCAGCTGCGACTCGATCATTACGTTACAAACTGGAATGTTATTGCTTTTTGCCTCTCTTCGGTATGGTTGGAAAAATAAATTATATTATTTCGCCCACCCACATGTTAGCGCTGAACATGTAGATGTATTATATTTTCATAATAAATCTACAGGAGAGATATTTTTATCCGTTAAAAAAGAGGCAATTGCCTTCACCTTAGTTGGACCCATCCTGAAAAGGATACACCCACTGAGCAGAATATCGCTCTGCGGATTCTCTTATTCGAGAAAATATTTACTTTGAGTAAATATTTTATCACGTTAAATACATTTTGAGGTGTTACAAGACTTGAAATTGCCACCTATTCTCTAAAACAAATGACAAATGGATACAAAAGATCACACAAGGTTACTAAATTAGGTTCGAGAGTCACGATAGCCGAGTGGTTGTGTGATCAGAATTCAAGCCATTAGACACAAGTTTGGTCCCCAGGTCGTACCACCTTTGGTACGACCTGGGTAAGACCTTTTGAAAACCCTTATGTACCATTTATATCGTTGGCTTGGACATAAAGACGGCGACAGGCTCCCCACCGATTCACTATTTTCACGCTTTACTTGGAATTGCCACCGATTCACCAAAACAAATGACAAATCAATTTTTACATCACATAAGGTTACCAAAGAGTATAATTAAAGTATTCGAAATTCAACGGAAGTTATTATCGGCGTTTATAACTAGCCAGTTGTAAGGACTGCTAAGCTATGATAATTAAGAATAAATTGAAGCCACAATGTTTTTTAATTCCACATTTCACTGTACCCTAAAGACGAGCTCCTATTTAGCGACCAGCAAATCTACTTAGCGCATTTAATAATGATTTCATTTCGCTAAGACATCCTTCAATTTCACTCATGAGACTAATAATCGTAGATTTATTTAGCAATGTAGGCCAGCAGTGGACGCAATTAAAAAGTTTTAGGGGTCGCAATGTGCTCCATTAAAGCCTCCTATTGTCATTATTACGGGCGAAGGTTACTGCGCATTACCGTTTTTTTCGAGTCTTTGGGGGACTCGCGAAAATGAACAAAATTATATGAGGATGTAGCATAACGAGCCGCTGAGAAACAGGATCGATTTTCGAATGCCAGCTGACAGCGTAGTTGTTTGTAATACTACCTTCGAAGCTAACGGTTGCTGGTTTAAATCCCGGGTAAAAGTAGTTGTAGTTTGTGTTCAAATAGAGAAGGTATCGCAAATACCGAGACCCGAGAAAATATAGAAAAAGTGTTTTCTTAATTGAAACGATACTTACGATAGTTGGGTGCTCGGAATTTCGAGTCGAGAGACCCGAGTTCGATCCCCAGGTGGCAGTACCAATGAGTTTTTCAAAAAACTTATGTACGAATTTTATTGTTGGCTTGGACATAAAGACGGCGACAGGCTCCCCACCGATTCACTATTTTCACGCTTTACTTGGAATTGCCACCGATTCACCAAAACAAATGACAAATCAATTTTTACATCACATAAGGTTACCAAAGAGTATAATTAAAGTATTCGAAATTCAACGGAAGTTATTATCGGCGTTTATAACTAGCCAGTTGTAAGGACTGCTAAGCTATGATAATTAAGAATAAATTGAAGCCACAATGTTTTTTAATTCCACATTTCACTGTACCCTAAAGACGAGCTCCTATTTAGCGACCAGCAAATCTACTTAGCGCATTTAATAATGATTTCATTTCGCTAACACATCCTTCAATTTCACTCATGAGACTAATAATCGTAGATTTATTTAGCAATGTAGGCCAGCAGTGGACGCAATTAAAAAGTTTTAGGGGTCGCAATGTGCTCCATTAAAGCCTCCTATTGTCATTATTACGGGCGAAGGTTACTGCGCATTACCGTTTTTTTCGAGTCTTTGGGGGACTCGCGAAAATGAACAAAATTATATGAGGATGTAGCATAACGAGCCGCTGAGAAACAGGATCGATTTTCGAATGTCAGCTGACAGCGTAGTTGTTTGTAATACTACCTTCGAAGCTAACGGTTGCTGGTTTAAATCCCGGGTAAAAGTAGTTGTAGCTTGTGTTCAAATAAAGAAGGTATCGCAAATACCGAGACCCGAGAAAATATAGAAAAAGTGTTTTCTTAATTGAAACGATACTTACGATAGTTGGGTGCTCGGAATTTCGAGTCGAGAGACCCGAGTTCGATCCCCAGGTGGCAGTACCAATGAGTTTTTCAAAAAACTTATGTACGAATTTCATTGTTGGCTTGGACATAAAGACGGCGACGGGCTCACCACCTGTCACGTTGTCCCGAAAATATCTTCGGTGGAAGGTGGGTCAAAGGGACTTAATTGTCTAGACTTGACCTCTGTCTACCCCTGTATTGGGAATTGCGTGAAGATATTTTTTTTAATTGACCCGTCCGAGATTCGAACCCATGCAAAGCGGCGTGTATGCCACTCGTCAGCAGTGGTCGTCAAAATGGAATATCGTAAAAAATTCAATCAATTAATTATCATTGTCGTTTGTCATATCTTTCATTAATCATTGTCATATTTTTTTGGATAAAACAGTGACTTTATTAAATTCTTGAAAATAAAGCTACAAGCAAAAGAAAATAAATACACGAATCCATTCGAAAACATAACCGAACCGCGACAGCATTTTTCATCTATCTAAAACGTACAATAAAACATGACAAATATTTCCCGCTTTTCATTACGTGCTAACGCATGATTTAATTATGTTCTTGGGAGGAAGGATTCACTGGATTGGTTGCCATTGTTGTGGGAACTCAATCCCGACCCGACGTCTGCGTTCAGATGTAACGAGCGCGTGTGGTACAAATTGTAATAAAAAGTAACGGATGTTCTCATTTGATATTTCATTCGAATGTCTGCACGAGAGACAAGTGAAGACGTTTTATTTCAACACGACCTAAATAATAAACGTGGAAGAAGCAAAACGACCGGATAGCTTAGTTGATAGTGAACCTGCCTTCTAATCTAGGGAATTGGTGTATGAATACTGTTTTTTTTTTACTTTAAATAATATCAAATATCTTTACGCAATTCCCAATACAGGGGTAGACAGAGGTCTAGTCTAGATATTTAAGTCCCTTCGACCCTCCTTCCACCGAAGATATTTTCGGGACAACGTTACAGGTGGTGAGCCCGTCGCCGTCTTTATGTCCAAGCCAACGACATAATTCGTACATAAGTTTTTTTAGAAAAATCCATTGGTACGGCCACTTGAGGATCGAACTCGGGTCTCTTGACTCGAAATTTCGACCACCCAACCACTTGGCTATCGTGACTTTTTTTAGTTTGTTTTTATAATTTAAATTTTGTTTGGTTTTGGTTGTTTTAAAAACAAAAGAAATGCCAAATGACCAAAGCAGCATCTTCTTTCTAAATATCCTTTAGGTACACCAAAACTTCTCGTTTGGTTTTAGAGAATTTATAAAGGAAGGCATCGTTATCTTTAGTACTCTGCAAGCCCGTTTCGTGCGCAAACGTATCCCATTAATGCGACGTAATCCGATATACCCGGGGCGAGCACCACTGAGCGCCAACCTTCGACGCTAATATTATTTTCTGCATAAGATTTCATTTTAATATCGACAAAGATATTGGAGCTTAGCGACGTATCTTTCAAGTACGGGTTATGTTGAAACTTGTTTAAAATCACGAGGAAATATTACACATGTATAGACAGGGACCTCATCACTTACGTTGCTCTGAACACTGTAAGCTAGGTGTATTTTGGTATCAAAAATTATGTAGTCTCCATAAACACCAATACTCGAGACGATGTAGGAAAAATAGTTTTTAAATTTATGAAAAGGCCCTTCCACCATTGTGGTTTAGCTTATATTGGGTTTCATGACCCCGAAACATTATGTTGATTGTTACTATCTCAATACATTATATTTTTATATAAATTCTAACTTCTGTGGACGAGTGGCGTACACGCTGGTTTTCATGGTATCGCCGGCTCTGCGGTCTGAAGTGTAGAAAACACTTTTTCTACATTTCCTCAGGTCTGGGTATTTTGTGGGACTTTCGTTGTTCCTGATTCCATAATATATGCCCTTAAGCTGCTTATTTTGGGATCACAATAATGTGATCCTAAAATAAGCAAGTAAGAAGTCACGATAGCAGAGTGGTTGGGTGGTCGGAATTTCTAGTCAAAGAGACCCGAGTTCGATCCTCAAGTGGCCGTACCAATGGGTTTTTCTAAAAACCAATGTACAAATTATATCGTCGAAGTTTTAATCAACCGAAAAACTTCTTTATTATGCTGACATGGAGAGGGTACGCAACGCATGATCAGTTCGGGCGAATGTTGTGGTTCGCTGCTGTACAGAAGTATTGTCTGCACAAAACGGTTGTACAGCCCAAGGTGTTTGTGTTACCTTTGGTATCCCGCCATCTGTCGGTAGCCAATTACATTCTCAAGGCTTTTTAGTAGTTCACAGCATTCCTAATGCAAAAAATATATCCGCTATTCACTTATTTTTTTGACAGCGTGTGTATGTCATAAAAAAGTCCCGTATTTTCGCTATCGAAATGTATTTCCCCGACATTTTTTTTACATCTCCAGTATATGAGTACTCGTTCGAGGGCATAAATTTTATGACTCCTAAACGTAGCGAGTAAATAAATAATCAAGTCCCTTGATAGATATCTTTCATTCCTGGATAAAATTTTAACATTTTTCTCTGGAGATACTTAAATGATTGATACAATGTATTGGAAAATATAATTTAGGTGGAACGATGAAGATTTTTCTTCAGTTATAATAAAATGGATCTTCGAGCTTATTTCCAATATGAAGAGAAGACGAAAGTACTTAATTGTTAAAACCTTTCACAAATTATCACCTTTCAACAAAATGACAGATGGTGAGTCTATCGCCGTCTTACTATGCAAGGCAATGCTACAATATAATTATATTCATATATAAAATAAATACTTATGACTCGAGTTTAAACATTCACATAAATCACACTTATGTTTGCCCCAAGAGGAGGATTCGAACTCAAAGTCATTAGCTTCGAATGCAGGGTACCAACTCGGCTATCGGTTCGGAAAACTGTGTGATGATAAACGTCGGCGCACTCCAGCATTAATGCGAAGTATTCTCTAACAAGTTATATATTTATAAAACTCATTCCATTTCTTGTAAAGTACTTTTCTCTATATTTAATAAGGTTGCGATGAGTGTTTGTCTAATTTTCCCTTCTCTACATTTAATTATATTTTTGCTTAAAGCGGGAGACAATTTTCTTCATAAATTGTATGTCATGCATGTTCACAAGTAAATTAGCGAAGTAAATTGCTTTGTTCTGTATTCAAAAAACGAGTAAAATGGCCGAGGAAATTATTCATTAGTGTTAAAAGTCGGCGTGATAAAAATAGTAAAATGCAGTAATAGTAAAATGTATTTATTAGAGCCTTTTCAAGTGCACTGGTAAACATAGGCCGCTCCTGGGGAAAGAATTTATTACCTTATTCTTACTTACTTACTTTACGTCCAGAACTTCGACGAATAGAAGTAAAGCTACATGGCAAATAATTAAAAATACGAAGCAAAATTTACCAAGTGATACCATATCATCAATAAAAATTGATGATAAAATAATAACGAATCCGAAAGAAATATCATGTGCATTCAACAATTTCTTCGTAGATAAAATTCAACCAACAAATTTGAAAAATGAACTAAAATTACAAATACTAAACAATAATCATTCAATGTTCTTGACACCAAGTTCACCATCTGACATTTTAAATATTATAACATCATTGAACAACACTAATAGTGTAGGTCCAGATGAAATTTCTACAAAAGTCGTTAAATTTGTTGCAAATAATATATCAAATCACCTTAGCCATATTATCAATTTGAGTATCAGTAAAAGTATCTACCCAGGAAAATTAAAACATCAGTAGTCAAACCACTCTTCAAGAAAGAAATAAGCTCTGTATGGAAAATTATAGACCTATTGCCCTCATATCGATATTCGCAAAAATTCCTGCATCAGAAAATTTATTCCTTTATTGAAAAATATAACATTTTAACTAACGCACAAAAAGGTTTTAGGCATAAGATGACAATCAATATGGCAATTTATGATTTCTTAAATGTTATTATGACAAACGTTGACAATAAAAATCCAATTTGTGCTTTATACTGCGATATGACTCAGGCATTTGATTGTGTTGACCATGATATTTTGACAAACAAACTAAATCATTATGGTATACGAGGTAGAGTATTAGATTTGATAACATCATATTTTGACAACAGAAAGCAGTACACTGAAATCCATCGAGTAAATTATCGCGATAAACGGAACATGCATATAAATCTGATGAACGAACTATACGTTACGGAGTACCACAGGGCAGTGTTTTAGGCCCCTATTATTCATTATTTATATCAACGACCTTGTTAATGCTACAAATCATCAAATGACACTTTTGCTGATGACAGTACAGTGACAATGGAATGCAAAAATAAAAATTTATATCACAATAACATCAATAATACACTTTATTTAATTATTGAATGGTTAAAAACAATAACTTACGGATTAATTTAAGGAAAACGAATTTAATGCATTTTAATCAATTACCTTCAAATACAAACTTGAACATAATGTATGAAAATCAACTAATTAATGAAATTGACACTACGAAATTTCTAGGCTTAATCATCGACCGGAAGCTGAATTGGAAAAGCATGTTGAAGAACTGTCTAAGAAAATAAATACGTCTGCTTACGCACTTCATAAATTGTCTTCATTATTAAACTTGATTCGTTATTAACGGCATATTATGGCATGGCTGATTCAAGACTGAGATATGGCATCATTTTTGGGAAATTCAACTTATAAAGAATTAGCTTTAAAGCACAAAACGATGCATCAGGTCAATATTTAGGTTAAGAAAAATTGATAGTTGCCGACGTTATTTTATAGAAAATAAAATACTTACGCTTACTTCACTTTACATACTTGAGACTGCTGTGTTTGTAAAGAGTAATTCAAATAAATTTCAGAAGTTATCAGATGTCCACAATCGCAATCGACGTGACAATACAAGACTATGCATTCGCAGAGCCAGAACTGCGGTTATGCATAAGAGTGTTTTTTGCATGGCTCCAATTATTTATAACAAAATTCCAAAAAACATAAAAGAATTAAACATGAAAGTTTCAAGGAAAGGCTCGAATATTCCTGATTGAAAAATGTTATTACCATATTAACGATTTTTTAAATGATAAATTTAATGAAGATTTTGACAATTGAAGAATGAAATTTAAGATTTTTGATTTCAAGAATGACGTACGATAATCCATTAAACTGTTTACTTTTTAATATTTAACTTATTACTTTTGACAATTTGATTCTCTGTATTTTTTTTTATTCACATGAATTAATTAATTTATTGACATGAATTTGTAAGACAAGATATTCTAACAGTACGTTGTAATTTTGAAATAATTAGTATTTGTACGCCACACAAGGCAAAGACATGTTGGACATTACTCCTAAATATTATGTAACAGCTTTCTTTACACATGTTTTAACAAATAAATTATCATTATCATTATCCAGTATAAGTCGACTGTAGGGCTTAGACCTCTCATATAAGAAGGATTTGTCATATCACCACTTCTTTTTTATAGAAGTAGAATGAAATCAAGTTACACTCTATCATCAGGCTTTGATTCTGATTCTTCTCTAATAGACAAGGAGTATTAATCCTGCCGCTAATTAACTTCTCCAATCCGGAATTGATTTATAATCTCAATATCAGGGTAATTGTTTTAAATGTAAGCGTTTGTCTCTTTTTTGTGTCACTTTTTGTTTGATCCAGTCAGAGCTAATGAAATTTTATTTCAAAACTTTAAAACAAGGCATTCAGAAACAGACAATCCCTAAGAATATTATTACATAACCCAACGAAAAGCGAATCTAGGACATGGATTCCATTCTTCAAAAACAAAATCCTTTTTGTTTGCTCCCCCAAGCGGGTCTGTATATCAACGTAATCTTTCTGTTCGTGAATCTCGTGAAAATATCTCCACGTTTGTTTCCTTAGATTCAAAATTGTCTTCATTATTAAACTTTGATTCGTTATTAACGGCATATTATGGCATGGCTGATTCAAGACTGAGATATGGCATCATTTTTGGGGAAATTCAACTTATAAAGAATTAGCTTTAAAGCACAAAAACGATGCATCAGGTCAATATTTAGGTTAAGAAAAATTGATAGTTGCCGACGTTAATTTATAGAAAATAAAATACTTACGCTTACTTCACTTTACATACTTGAGACTGCTGTGTTTGTAAAGAGTAATTCAAATAAATTTCAGAAGTTATCAGATGTCCACAATCGCAATCGACGTGACAATACAAGACTATGCATTCGCAGAGCCAGAACTGCGGTTATGCATAAGAGTGTTTTTTGCATGGCTCCAATTATTTATAACAAAATTCCAAAAAACATAAAAGAATTAAACATGAAAGTTTCAAGGAAAGGCTCGAATATTCCTGATTGAAAAATGTTATTACCATATTAACGATTTTTTAAATGATAAATTTAATGAAGATTTTGACAATTGAAGAATGACATTTAAGATTTTTGATTTCAAGAATGACGTACGATAATCCATTAAACTGTTTACTTTTTAATATTTAACTTATTACTTTTGACAATTTGATTCTCTGTATTTTTTTTATTCACATGAATTAATTAATTTATTGACATGAATTTGTAAGACAAGATATTCTAACAGTACGTTGTAATTTTGAAATAATTAGTATTTGTACGCCACACAAGGCAAAGACATGTTGGACATTACTCCTAAATATTATGTAACAGCTTTCTTTACACATGTTTTAACAAATAAATTATCATTATCATTATCCAGTATAAGTCGACTGTAGGGCTTAGACCTCTCATATAAGAAGGATTTGCCATATCACCACTTCTTTTTTATAGAAGTAGAATGAAATCAAGTTACACTCTATCATCAGGCTTTGATTCTGATTCTTCTCTAATAGACAAGGAGTATTAATCCTGCCGCTAATTAACTTCTCCAATCCGGAATTGATTTATAATCTCAATATCAGGGTAATTGTTTTAAATGTAAGCGTTTGTCTCTTTTTTGTGTCACTTTTTGTTTGATCCAGTCAGAGCTAATGAAATTTTTATTTCAAAACTTTAAAACAAGGCATTCAGAAACAGACAATCCCTAAGAATATTATTACATAACCCAACGAAAAGCGAATCTAGGACATGGATTCCATTCTTCAAAAACAAAATCCTTTTGTTTGCTCCCCCAAGCGGGTCTGTATATCAACGTAATCTTTCTGTTCGTGAATCTCGTGAAAATATCTCCACGCTTGTTTCCTTAGATTCAAGATTGTGTGCATTTTTTTAACTTTATGGCATTTGCTTCTGGGTATATTTGTAGACTGAGCAATCACTTTGGTTACTACTCTGAAGCCAAATCTGTATGTCATTTTAAACGAAGAAGAAACGATATTGCCAAAAAACCACCTTAGAAGTACAAAACCAAATATAAAATGATTTCTTCTATTTGCGGCCACTACGTATTTAAAATAAAATCCGTAAATTAAAACGTTATGATTTACGGATATTATCGCGGTTTTAATAAGTTTTTTAACGTCCCGACACGATGTCGTCCACTATCCTAAGTGACCCTTTGCCCACCTTCGAATATTCTAGAAATTAACAAATGAAATATTTGCACATTTTAAAGCAAGTTTATAATCTAATTACGCGAATTCGGATTGGACTTATTACGTTATCAATTATGCAAGAAGGACCTCGTTTTATCTGCTCCTGTCAAAGTAAAGTAACTTTAATTAAAGAATCAACCCCGGTTACAATTTATAACGATAAAAGGGTTTGAAGAACATATTTTAAGTTTTCGATTCACATTTACAAAGGAGGTAAAGTAAAGGAGGCGTCACGATTGCGATTGCCTAATTGGTAGCAAACATGCCTTCAGAGCTGAGTGTTGCGGGTTTGAAGCCCGCTAGGAACCAATATTTGTGTGATTAATATGATTTTAGGTAGACGAAGAGGGGAGGGTCAAGAGGACTCGGATACCTAGGCGTGCATGTATGAAGAAAATGATGAATCTGAAAGGAAGCAAAAGAGGTGTGTAAGGATCGTGACGCTTGGCAATCTGTTTTCTCGGGCTACACCGTCAGGGACTGTGCCTGAAGATAACTAAAGAAATATGTTTTTGTATTAGTAGTATTTTATGACGGCTTTCGAGGATGAGTAGCGTGCAGAGGTTTTTATGGTGTTGCCTGCTCCATGGTCTCGGGTTCGGTTCCTGGTCAAGTAGAAAACACTTTTTCTACATCTTCTCGGATCTATGTGTTTGTGGTAACATCGTTGTTATGATTCCATAATGAAACTACTTCAGCTGCTTACTTTGGGATCAGAGCAATATATATGTGATGTTGTCTTTATCTATAATAGCCTCTTCATCCCTTTTTCGTTCACATAATATATAACTACATCATTCTTCATTCCATGGGAATGCTAATGAGTACATATTTTAGTCAACACGGTCATTGCTTCTGCGTCAAACTTTATTTCATCACTGGAACCATTCGCTCCAAAGTTTCCGAGACGTAATCAAGCGAAGTGTACATTTGGGTAAGCGAATTTTTTATCATCACACAATTGCACAACCTTATAGAAATTTAGACTTTGAAGTACTTTCGGCCTACTTTACACGGAACCAGCACAAAGAGAGAGATCGGCAATGTATGATCGATATCAAACGGCATGTACACGCACATTTTTGTTTATCCTCACACATTTTCTTGGGGTAGACAGAGGTCTAGACAATTAAGTCTCTTTAACCGAAGCTTATTGTGGACAACGGAACAGGTGGTGGTAGGCACACAATCTAAAGCCTAACCCAGAACTATATTATATGTATAATTCTTAAGTATTTGTATTATAATATAATTTTAAGAAGGTACTTATTATATTAATGTCTATATTATAATTTTGGACTAATTATGTTTAATTTTGTACTATTATGCATAAGCTTTCTACATTTTATTTTATCTTCTCCCAAGGTTGACTGGAAGAGAATGCCACGAGACTTTAAGTTCGCCCTTTGTAATCTTGTAATTTAGGTGTTTAAAACTAACGATGTATTAATAATAGCAAATAAGTCCTAAAGTAGTAGGATAGATATCTAGAAATTTGTTTCGTTTCGGCTCACATTTCACACTTATCGTGGTGAACATGTTATCACCTTAGTGTCCTACTGAACAGTATACCCATATAGATATATATATTTATATAGATAAATATTCATATATGCATATAAATATACATGACTCGAGAGTATAAACAATCACACTCTTCACACAAATACGTTATCCTAACGGATTCAAACCCGAAACTCAACTTCGAATGCAGTATCATTACCAACCAGGCTATCTGGTCGTTATTATTTCATTTCTTTGCATTCAATAGTAAGCACGCCAGATACCCCACGTGGCAATTTGTTTAAAACTTTGAAATGAACATTTCAGAAGCAAGCATTGTTTTGGTGACAAATATACATGGCGCGGTTAACAAAACATTTTATGAGTGTGCGTCGCCTTTACGTTTTGTCTCAAAGTTTACACATCTAGCTTGAAGATTTACGGTTCCAGGAACTTGAGAGTTTGCTTTGAATCTTTACTGAGCTCATAAATACGAAATACTTTATTATAGCAATTAAATTAGAAAAGTTTATTGAAGTTAATAAAAAAAGTCACGATAGCCGAGTGGTTGGGTGGTCGGAATTTCGAGTCAATTAACCCGAGTTCGATCCCCAGTTGGTAGGCTCGTACCAATGGGTTTTTCAAAAACTTATGTACGAATTTTTGTTTTTTATAGAAAAGGGAGGCGAACGAGTAGGTGGCTCACGTGATGGTAAGTGATTACCGCCGCCCATGAACACCCGCAATACCAGAGGCATAGCAGGTGCGTTACCTCCCTTAAAGTGCGCCCCCCCCACCCCGAATTTGGGGAGGGGGGGGAGGGTTGTGGCCACCGGTTACTTGCACTCACCAGACGAAACGCAGAAGTTTGTTAGACTTCTACTTTACGCCGGTATTGTGTGAGGTCGTGGTACTTCCCTGGTCGAGCCGGCCCATTCATGCAATAACAAAAGCTGATGCGTGGCTCTACTATATCGTTGGCTTGGACATAAAGACGGCGACGGGCTCACCACCAGTATATGCATGGCTCACCACCAGTATCTGAACTGTCCGCCACATGCATATATGCATGTGGCGGACAGTTCAGGAAACACATCGAGAGTCTACATCGCGCTGTCGAAGTTATCGCGATTCTTAGCATATATACGATTTTCGATATCGCACTGGTGGAGAAACCCCCGACAGTCGAAGGTTAGAAACAGGGGAAAATTTTCTTTCGTTCACAGAGGTCGAGTGCTTCACGACGTTGTTTTTCTTTTTGTTTTCACTTGTGGGCCTTCGCTCTCGCAAATCTTTACAAATAAAGCTGTAAAGACCTCCGGGTTAACAGCATCCCGTGGATGGTTCTTCTTCTGAGATCCCAATATGTCTTCGGTGAAAGGTGGGTCAAAAGGACTTTATTGTCGCGGCCCATGTATTGGTAATACAATTGTATTTTCAATGCTTTTCCCTTAGTCGTCTCTTGCGACACCCATAAGAAGTAAGGTGGTGGAATATTCTTACACCGTAATCACATGGCCAATATTTCCAATAATAGAAGTTAAAATTTAAATATTTTTATTACTTTTAATTCATAAGTTTAACGGGGAAAAGAGCCTTTCCCATTACTTCTCCTTTTTATTTACTACGGATGTTTCAATCTAAGTACAGAAGAAACGTGTGAAAGTAATATAGAGCAGTAAAAAACATCTTTATTGTAACCAAACATTATTTTAAATACCTGCATCATGAGCCGTAATTTTTCTTTTTAATGATGGTATTAAATACCACTGTCGTGCGTAAATGACCGCTCTTTAGGCTAAATTAAATGCAAAATGACTTTTATTCAAATTTATCAATGTATATGGAAAACCTTATTACATTTAAATGAGTTACGACGCACGAAGTTTATTAGCCATAATATTATACTTTTGCTTCCTTAGAAAGAAACCGATACATAGGATTATTGTATAAAGATGACAAGTAATGCTAACCGTGCCGTGTGGTAACGGTGTACGTTACCACACGCCTCTAAAGAAACCCATGGGTAGACAAAAAGATGGTGTATTACAACGCGAGGAAATATAAACATATTTTTAATAACATAATGACAGATCCATTTCTAAAATTTGATATCATACTCCGATAAGAAGCCAACGTATACTTTTGTTTGATCGAAGCGCGGAGGGGAGTCAACAAGAAACAATCTCCCTTTATTACTTTTATGTTTGAGTTGGAAATTGTTTAGATGTCAATATTAGCTGATTGACATCAGTAACGTTTCTTATGATTTGAATGAAATAAAAAAATATCTTCACGCAATTCCCAATACAGGGGTAGACAGAGGTCAAGTCTAGACAACTAAGTCCCTTTGACCCACCTTCCACCGAAGATATTTTCGGGACAACGTGACAGGTGGTGAGCCTGTCGCCGCCCTTATGTCCAAGCCAACGATGAAATTCGTACATAAGTTTTTGAAAAACTCATTGGTACTGCCACCTGGGGATCGAACTCGGGTCTCTCGACTCGAAATTCCGACCACCCAACAACTCGGCTATCGTGACTTCGTACTCGTAATAATTCATACTTACTTTGATAGGGACCACATCACATACATTGCTCTGATCCAAATTTTAGCTTAAGCACATGTATTGTTAAATAGAAATAACGAAGTTACCAAAAACAACTAGATCCGAGAAAATGTAGAAAAATTTTTCTCTGTTGACCCCCACCGGGAATCGAACCCGGGATTTCAGAGGTGGCGACACCATGAAAACCGGTGTGCGCCACTCGTCCACGGTGTTCCTCAATAGAACTGCACACTCATTTCTTGGAGATATATTAACTTTAATAATTTGGCTTTAACTTGTATTCATGATCATAGCGGGCAATAAAAGTTCACTGCGGGACATAGATTTCCTGCGGACTCTCCACATACCATAGGGTTTACCATAATCATCAAGCTCGTCAATCGGATTGGTGAGCGCAGTACCAGACACCTTAGACGTTTCTGTCCTTCACTGATTTACTTTTATCCCGTCATCTGTTGGTAGCCATTGATATCTATAAACCTTTCGCTTATAAGGATGTCGCTTACTACTACTAAGCCTAGGCAGACACAAGATATATTATTAAAATCAGCTTCAATAGAAAACAAGGTACAGGGTTCAAGGTACACGGAGCAGACTCTTTTCCGTCCACCGATGATGCAACGGACGCAGCCGTGTAAACCTGTTTCCGACATACGTGGGTGGCCATCACTATTTATACATCTTATTACTATCATTGGGATAATGTGAAAGGAAGATCGAAATCCCTCACTCGGCTATCGTGACTTTTTTTTTAACGTACAACATTCTGGTCCAAGAATCGAAGCTGTGTAGCTCGAGCTTAAATAGAACTAACAACCTAGCTTCCGCGTCTCTGAATATGAACACGATGTCAGAGAAAATAACGCTACCTTAATTTCCGTTGGCACTGCAGTGGTTTCGGTCATAAAAATATGATTTGATATTCCCCGCAGTGTCCGCGGCTGACATGTTAAGGTTGTAGTTGCTACGTGAGCCGCAGGTACGTGACCCTGCAGTTTGCAGTCTCTGTGAATATGTGCGAAAACCGAAAAACTAAGCAGTTTTATAACGTGATATACGTCCGAGTTATGTTCAAAATGGAGAAAGAAAATATTTAATATTTAAGCCTTTTGACCACAGCATAATAGTCAATATAGCTGAGTGGTTGGGTGATCGGGCTTCAAGTTAAGAGACCCCAGGTGACAGGTTGGTTTAAACTAAAGGGTTTTTTTTTTTCAAAACTTATGGGCGATTTATAGACCGCTTGGACATAAAGACAGCTAGAAGCTGATCAGATGTCACGTTGTTGAAAATAGGATTCGGAGAAAGCTAAATTGAAGGTCAATGCATTTGATTGATGTGAATAACGACCGTAACCTAATGACGGACTCGAACTGTGACCCATTAGACAATTGACGCTACAATTAATAAAATACTTCTGGTTCTTATTATCATCAAATTTTTTGATCATTAAGTCGTTTCCGGTCGTTCTCACTTTTTTCTGTCGCCTGTTTGTTCATGAAATAACAAATATTTTTAATTTCCGTTCGTATTTCCTCAGTAGCTATAAATGAATACAATACAAATGCAGCCCGAAGCTCTTTTCACGACTTGCTCAACAAAGGAATGCAATTTTTACCGAGTTCTTTTAGGTACATATACATCTGCCAAATATCCTAAAGATGTCTAATTTACAATGCAAATAATTCAGTAAAGGAGCTGAGATTTCGAAGTGCAGTAATTCCTTATAGGTTCGGTCGAAGTAAAGAAATAAATTTTTTTTACAGAGTTGAGCTTTAAAAAGAACACTAAGCTTTGTCCTTCGAAAATAAATCACAGTTTTGTCCCCAAAGTTTTTTCATGTTGAATTAATAATATAAAAACATTTGATATAGTACATCAGCAACCACTGAGACTGAGGACCTGATGAAATATGATTTACATTAATAAAGATATTTTCGGCAGCTGCGCGGATCTAAGCCGCCGGCTCCCCAAATACAGCTGAGTAATTATTCAGATTCGTATCTCGTAAATTTTCTCTCGAATTGCGGAATTTATAAGTTATTTTTCATGAGATGACTAAGCTGTTGTAATTAAAGCATAGAATCAGTGTTATTAAGGGTTTGTAATTAATAATTATTAATAAGTCCCAAATAAGATCCGGTGAAAAATGGATCGAAAATAAATCAAAGTCGTCTCGATGTCTGCCTATCCCCATATTGGAAAATGCAAAAAGATTCTATACCTATGGCTTGAATGATAAAAAAATCCAAATTAAACCTCAGTAGGATCAACCCTTTTCCAAGCGTTGTAACTATGACGAACTCTCTTACGGATAGATACCTATATTCTGCAGTGAACTAATTGTCCCTATGAATAGAAATAAAAAAAAGAAAAGAAAATATTTTCACGCAATTCCCAATATAGGGTAGACAGAGGTCTAGTCTAGATAATTAAGTCTCTTCGACTCACCTTCCACCGAAGATATCTTTGGGACAACGTGACTGGTGGTGAGCCCGTCGCCGTTTTTATGTCAACGCCAATGATTGATATAATTCGTACATAAGTTTTTGAAAAACTCATTGGTACGAGCCTGCCACCTGGGTATCGAACTCGGGTCTCCTGACTCGAAATTCCGACCACTCGGCTATCGTGGCTGTTTTTTGTCCGTATGTATTCGTTAAATTTATTTCATGCCTAATTTTATATTTGATATGTATTTTTATAATGTAAATATAAAATATGTGTGTAAAAACAAAATATATCGTAAATATAATTTAACAATTATAAATTTCTGTATTTTTCTAAAAAGTCACGATAACCGAGTGGTTGGGTGGTCGAGTCGAAAGATCCGAGTTCGATCCCCAGGTTGCAGGCTCATACAAATGGGTTTCTCAAAAACTAATGTACGCATTATATCGTTGGCTTAGACATAAAGGCGGCGTCGAGCTCACCACCTGTCACGTTATTCCGAAAATGTCTTCAGTGGAAGGTGGATCGATGGGACTTAATTGTCTAGACAAGACCTCTGTCTACCCCTGTATTGAGAATTGCGTGAAGTTATTTATATTTTATTTTTTTATTAAATTTATTTAATCCAATAATAGAGTGTTATAGTTAAAAGTCAATCTTACTTAACATTTAGATATTAAATAAATGCGGAAAGAAAAGAAAATCTCGCTCCAGTTCAATTATTTTTTACTGTCTCATTTATTTAATAACAAATAGCTATAGCTAACATGCATAATAATTCATTAAAAATATACAAAGTACTATCTAGATTAATTGTTATAACCTAAATTGACTGCAATGCCTCGTTCGGATGATACAAATGGAATACTATTTAGTTCCCTATCAAACAGCTCCGCAGCTAGTGAGCTTACAAGACTATTCTTAGCACTGCTTCCATCTAATTGAAATGTTCCAGCTTTGTATGCGTCACGAGCAGCTTAATTAGTGAATGTAAAAGCTTTAATTTAGATTAGTGCAAGTTTCAGTGCAGTCGATAAGATAGCGCAACAAAGATTTTAAGTAATACAGGAGTTACATTAATTTGTGCCCCGACTATCTTTCTATTTAATCAATAAATACTAAAAAAATATCGTCACGCCTTTACCAATACTAGGATAGATAGAGATCTAGAAAATATGTTCTTTGGTGGTACACTTTCACCAAAGACATTTTTGGGGACAACGTGACAGGTGTTAAGCACGTCACCGTTCTTATGTCCAAGCCAACGAGATATAATCGAACATTAGTTTTGAAAAAACCTATTGGTATAGTCATTTGACACGAATTCTGACTGTAACTAAAGTAACCAGTACTTAATGCCAAGTATCTTCGAAGCAAGTGTACGTAAGTAGCTGTTATTCAAGCAATAAATTAGGTAGATGTATCATTGAGTGAGGCCATAATTTGCGGTACTATGAAACACTAAGCTGAAGTTACACGGACGCACGATGCAGTACATTGGCGAGGTGCCAGTGTGTTCAAATTTTAAGTACGTTTGTACTGATGTAGGAATAACGGAACTTTTTTTAATTTATGTTCACACATAGTCCCTGATGGAGCAGCCAGAGTGAACAGATTTTGGTTTCATTTAAATTCGACTTTTTTGCTCTTCCCCTCTCTCTCTCTCTCTTATTTATACCTCTTTTATCTACAAAAAAAGGGGTTTCCTTTTTTTTTGTTAACTTTCGCGCTGTATATTTTCTTCACCGTTCAGTCTTGACTCATTCGCTCAACGTACCCAAACCATCGAAGCACGTCCTTACCAATTTAAGTGATAAAATCATCATTAAAAGTTGCCATATTGCGAATATTTGCGTTTCGTTTTATATCTTTCCGTTTTCGAGGAAGTATATTCAGACGCCTCAACCCTACGGCGAATCGATCAGATCAGTTCCAAACAGAAAACCCAAACATCATCAAAACTGGTTCAATCGTTTGGGAGCAACAATGTCACAGTCAGATATAGCTTCACAGTAACAAGTATACGTTTCACTTATAACACCCATCTTCATGGGTTAAAAAAGGTCCAAAATTATTAGGATAGCAGATTTAAAAATCGGATAACGCATCAAGATCTCTTGATCCAAATGTTATTAGTCCACAGCATACAAAAGTTCATGATACAAAAGCAGTAAGAAGCAAACAGCTGTGAGAATTGATGGGCGGCGCGTGACCGAGCGCATTCGGTGTAAAGTCTGACCAGGCCAACAGAAATGACTCAAGCTATATCGGTTATCCTTGTCCGAGGTTGTTTTGCTTGCAGCTTTAGGAATTTGGGCCAATGTTTGTTGGAAGCACTTTCAGCTGCGTGAGCATCACTGAAAGGGCTGCGTGTTATTGCTGCAGTAAAAAATGTTTCACATAAAAAAATTGAGATTTTACTAGGTACGATTTCTATTGTTGACTTGGATATAAAGTCAGGCAACAAGTTTACGACTAGTATGCGCCATGGATTTGCCTATTAATTATTTTAAGTGATTACACTACATACGATCCGTGATGCAGTTGAAAGGGGAGAGGAGATTTGTAAAAAAACTACA
This sequence comes from Sericinus montela, assembly GCA_029286605.1. NCBI lineage: Eukaryota > Metazoa > Arthropoda > Insecta > Lepidoptera > Papilionidae > Sericinus > Sericinus montela. The sequence goes on along the minus strand of JAGSMR010000012.1, from coordinate 217,397 downwards.
CGAACAGTCCACATTATAAAAATACAAATTGCACATATAAAATTATTATCCCTTTATAAACATATAATAAAAATTATGTTAAAATATTTACACCAAAACTTAAGCAGTTTTTTGAACGCGTCGCTAACAACTAGCGTTAGGCAACTACTAAGGACAATAAACATAAAAAAGTCCGTAATTAATCTTTTTTACTGATTAACAAAAATTCAATACAGTAATATATCATACTACGAAACAGTGAGCTCGATGAAGCAAACATTTGTATAATCTCATTTATATAATCGTGACACTTGGCGATCTGGTCTCTCTGGCTGCCCCGTCAGAGACTTTGCGTAAAAATAAATTGTTCAATATAATTGACATACTTTTTAGCGCCTGATTAAACTTTATCGTATTACTGGAATACAAGCGCAGCGACCGCAACTTTGTTAAATATTTTGCGAGCATCAGCACCGCAAGCAACAAGTCACGCGGAATGATGCGGTGGCGTTTTAACGATTAAACATTTTGCATTCAAAATGGAATTCGGAATTCATTTGAGAGTTCGATCATGTAATATAAGTCACATGGTATAAAAGTCACGATTTTAAGTGGTTGGGTGATCAGAATTCGAGTCTAAAGATCCAATTTCAGGTTTTAATTTAGGCGTGTACCAAGGAGTTTTTCAAAAACGCATGTACGATTTGTATCGTTGGCTTTGACATACACATGGTGACAGGCTCACAAACTGTGGTTATTCCAAAATTATCTCCAGTGAAATTTAGGTCGAAAAGACTATAGTGTCTAGACCTCTGCCTACTCCAGTATGCCATTCCCATATTAAGATATTTTTAAACTACTTAACATAATAATAATACTTCATAATGTTATTATATCTAGTATACACACCATTACCGAAAATTGAATGGCATTATTTTGTAATGTCGTAGTTTTTACGACGCTCTCCGCGGCAGAAATAATAACCGCAATTACGTACGTAACAGATTGTATCCGAAGGAGCCGTTTGTGTGAAAGGAACACGAATGTACTGAATTCAATTATACCACCTGAATAACATTTCGCATTCAGAGAGCAAATGCAGAATTGCCTTTTTTTCTTCAAATATTACGACGTCATGCATTGCTCTGATTCTAAAGTAAGTAGCTAATGTACTTGCATTATGGAATCAGAAACAAAGGAGGTAACTCTAACACCTAGGTCTTACAATATATGCTGCATAGCTTGATCTAGTAAGCAAGGCTTATAGTTTCCCTAAGTTATGAAACAATAGCTATTCAGAGGAAAACATTCAGCTTAACTGTTTTTTGTCTTTTGTTACATATACGTTACTATTTAGTTTCATTGCCATTTAAATTTAAATTGTTAATATTAAATCAGTAAACTATGTCAAGACAATATTATTCATTAAAAGAAACCCCAGAAATCAGCAATAACTACCGAACAGTACTAAGATAAACAACTCGAAAAAAACCAGACAAAATTAAGCAAACCGTTGATGAGGAGCAGCTTCTAATGTGTAAGGTGTATGAAACTTTATCAATCCACTTTCCAAGGTTGGTGGTGGTGTATATCTTATCCGGGTTTCCGCTTCGTCGTGGCGTTGTAGCTTAGTAACCCTAGCTTGGACACCCACGATAAAACCAGAGGAACCTACATGGTCGTTCCAACTTTGAAAGTGTTCTCGTAGCCCTGCCAACATGGCGATGGCGCCAAATCATGGGGATATAGTCGCTGGGTACACTTTAGGTATTTCCCTATGTACAAAAACCTGTCGCCGAATTTAGCCGGTCGTGTACCCTTATAAAAGCTATATAAAAAAGCTATTTGTTTGACATCACAATAATAATATTAATATAAAAAGTCACGATAGCCGAGTGGTTGGGTGGTTCGAATTTCGAGTCAAGAGACCCAAGTTCGATTCCCTAGTGGCAGGCTCGTTCCAATGGGTTTATCAAAAACTTATGTACGAATTATATCGTTACCATGGGCATAAAGACGGCGACGGACTCACCACCTGTCACGTTGTCCCGAAAATATCTTCGTCTAATTGTCTAGACTAGACCTCTGTCTACTTCTGTATTCGGAATTACGTGAACATATTTATATATTTATTAACATATATGTCAATAAAACACACGATGTGTGATATCAAATCAGGTCCCCATTTCAGCAAATTAACGCGGTTCAGAAGTACTGGATTTTTAAATGGAGCCTGATGTCAACTTCACAGACGGATATACAAAAAAAAACTTATCATAATAACCTCAAAATAATTAAAAATAAAGACAAGTAAAAAGTAAAACAATTTGTAAAAACAATAACAATACATTAAGAAAGAAAAATATCTTTAAAAAATTTACTAATACTTGAAATAAGTACAAAATAAATTATTTAAATATTACACTGCCAATGACTTAAACTTACTCTAAAATACTCTTACTAGGCGTTATGTTTATGTAAGTTTTTGTATTTTACGTAAAAACACTTAAATATTATATATTATACGTAATTTTTTTTTATAGTCAACTGATCAAATGTCCGACTTCCACTATACGCCTTCTTGGAAATGTTCCATTACTCAATTAGTGCACGAGCGTCTCAGTTCAGCAGCCTTTGTGTCGGAGCAATAAGTGATAGCTTCTTTGATTTGTATTGTCTGAGGAGCTCGACAATGGAGCTATCAGGAATGCATTGTACCTAACAAAGTAAACATGTTAACAAACTGCATTGCAAGCGTATACAGCAAATCTTCACTCATACTCCGATTGAATACTTCGGTAGTTTGGGGTGTAGAAAATTCTAGTGTATTCGATCCAAATTTTATCTCAGTTTGTATGGTTAACGTAACAGTAGTCCAAAACTTATAAAAGTAATAAAAACACTGACATGAGCCTTCTTCCTGAAGCGCGAATTTGAGTTTCGTGATTGAATTACTGATTACGCAACCACTATAAATGTCTTCGTTGGAAGGTGGGTCGAAAAGCCTTAATTGTCGATACCTCTATCAACCCCTGTACTCAATTCTCATTGCGTGAAAATACTAGACTAATGTGGCTTTACAGCTTTAGAAGTACAAACTCTCAAGTAAAAACCTATAAGAAACGGATATAGGTCGATGTCAAACCCAATTGAGTATTGATTAGTTATTAACCTTTTTTATTTTATAAAATAAAATCTTTGCTCATAGATTTCACAAAAATCATTGGACGTTTCATTATAATTAATGAAAATGTCTTTAAATGTACTTCCATCTCTCCCTGACTGTCTATTACTGTCCATTACTAAGTCACCTTACGTATCGAAACTGAAATCCAATGTGAACTCAAAGCCGAAGACAAGGCTTTCAAACGGATGACAGCTGCTGTCTGAATGTTGGGTGAAGTTCAGTACGAGCTCTGCCATTTCAACTTAACGATATAGCACAGAATACTTGTACTTTAAAAGTCGATTTTAACATATTTCTTGTGTTCTATTCATCCTTTCTATATTATTGTTTAATTTAAAAATCTTTTACTGTTTCATCTAAGTTTACTTTTATTACACACTTATTATTGTTTTATAAATAATATTGGAGAGCTTTAGTCAACATAACCCCTTCGACTCGAATTTTTTAGATGCATATTTTGGAACAACGTGACTGGTGTCAAAAAGCAATGCCATACAAACCGTGTATAAATTTCGAAAAAATTATTAGTGAGAGTCTTCCGGGGATCGAACTCGAGTCGCCTGATTCGAATTTCGATCACCCAACCATATGGTTATTTTGACTTATGTACGAGTATTGTTTAAACTTAAACTATAATTTCATTTGGTTCTCGAATCTTTATGGGTGTGATCTGTAGATAACAGATAATTGCCTTCATTATCCTTATCTAAAGTTCATCCCGCAGGCCTCGAATCGCAATTAGGCTCTGACTGTAATGCCATTTTAATTAAAGGCCACCGCTCAATAGTGAAACCTCGGGATTTTCTAGTGGAATAGGCGTACCATTTGATTAAATTTTATTTTAATCAGTATTTATTTGATTGTGTTACAGATAGATGGTGGGATAGCAGTTTAAAAATTGCCAGATAGCATTAAAGCATGCCTGTGACGGGCAGTAGCTAATGACGGCTAGCTAGTGTCTAATACTCTGTCGCCAATTATCTTGTAGAGCATGTGGTCATGCCAAATCATCCTTTGGAAGAGGCCTACGCCCTGCAATTAATGTAGAAAAGCCGAAATTGTTGTCTTAATATAAAAACCAGGGTTTTTCGGTGTCGATGGTCTGATATCCAGTAGGTATCCAGTAGGTAACTCCTACAGCTTGAGGTCATATGATTCAATTTGATGAACGCAGTAGAAGCATAACCGAACTACTCAACTTAGTCTTCTTCTTTCATCAAATCAATGAAGCTCACGGGCCCACTTTACATATTTTAAAAGATACTGGCATTAACCTGTGCCTATGGGTATGAATGTATAATATTTCTTTGGTATTAAAAAACAAAACGGCTGTAAATAATATCTAATCGTTCTCTGACCTCGCACCACCAAGGGTCTAACTGAAAACTAGCGCTGCAGCCATTGCTGTACTTCGCTGAGTTGAAAGTCTACTTGGTACCACAAAAATTCTCATGTATTTCTTTTTATATATTAACATTGTTTATTATTTTATATAAATAAATAAATAAATATCTTCACGCAATTAGATACCACCGAAGATATTTTCGGGACAATGTGATAGGTGGTGAGCCCGTCGCCGTCTTTATGTCCAAGCCGACGATATAATATATCGTACATACATTTTGAAAAAACCCATTGGTACGAGCCTTCCACCTGGGGATCGGACTCTGGTCCCTCGATTCGAATTCCGATCACCCAGCCACTCGGTTATCGTGACTTATTTTATATTTTTTTCTTTTTATGGACAATGTTGCTCCTGTATTTATTTTATAAGTTTTTGTTGCTAATAACGTTCTTATAATGTTTGTGTCAAATAAATTGTTGTTTCTTTCTATCTGTGTAGCTGTGTGAATCCGGATCAACCCTGATTATGATGATCTTGGGGAATACTAACGTAAAGTGGGTCTTAGTGAGTAAGTATGCGTTTCGTTTGACGAATGAGTTGAATGCCTACTCCATTAGTTTTCCTCCTGGTTCTTTCCCATCCCTTTTCCCTTAATTTTAAGATACGCACCTAAAGCAACATTAGGTAGTGATATAAAATAGACTGATTTTACCAGTTATTTCTAATCTTGTGGCACGAGTGGCGCTATTTTATTTGATATAAAAATAAATAAATAAATATCTTCACGCAATTAGATACCACCGAAGATATTTTCGGGACAATGTGATAGGTGGTGAGCCCGTCGCCGTCTTTATGTCCAAGCCGACGATATAATATATCGTACATACATTTTGAAAAAACCCATTGGTACGAGCCTTCCACCTGGGGATCGGACTCTGGTCCCTCGATTCGAATTCCGATCACCCAGCCACTCGGTTATCGTGACTTATTTTATATTTTTTTCTTTTTATGGACAATGTTGCTCCTGTATTTATTTTATAAGTTTTTGTTGCTAATAACGTTCTTATAATGTTTGTGTCAAATAAATTGTTGTTTCTTTCTATCTGTGTAGCTGTGTGAATCCGGATCAACCCTGATTATGATGATCTTGGGGAATACTAACGTAAAGTGGGTCTTAGTGAGTAAGTATGCGTTTCGTTTGACGAATGAGTTGAATGCCTACTCCATTAGTTTTCCTCCTGGTTCTTTCCCATCCCTTTTCCCTTAATTTTAAGATACGCACCTAAAGCAACATTAGGTAGTGATATAAAATAGACTGATTTTACCAGTTATTTCTAATCTTGTGGCACGAGTGGCGCTATTTTATTTGATATAAAAATAAATATAAATATCTTCACTCTATTTCCGGTACTCGGGTAGACAGAGCTCCAGACAATTAAGTCCTTACGACTCACTTTTCACCGAACACGTTTCTTTGGAACTACTTGGACCCATGTCCAAGCCAACGATATAAATCGTACATTTCTTTTTACAAACTAATTGGTACCAGCCTACAACCCGTAGATTGAACCCGGGTATCTCGACTCGAATTCTGATCACCGTACCTCGGCTATGGTGGTTTCATATAATCTGCATTCAAATTTTAATCAATCTGTATAAAAGTACCTGTATTCAATCTTCGATGCTGGTATTACTAGAATTTTTTGTGAAGGAAAACATTGTAAAAAAACATGAGAAAATTTGGCAAACAATGTTAATAATAAACCTCTCCCGTTCCCTACGGGATTTTCTATAATTAAAAGATACGGCAAGCGAATAAATAAATACATATATGGGCAGGGACAGCATCGCATACATTGTTCTGATCCCTAAGTAAGCAGCTTAAGCACTTTTATTGTGGAATTAGAAACAACGAAAGCACCACTCACACCAGGACCCGATAAAATGCGGAAAAGGTGTTCTCCTCATTGACCAGACAGGGAATATAACCCGGAACCGCAGAACTGGCGACACCATGAATTCTGTGTGTACTCTTCCACGAAGGAAGTCAACTGAATTATCGAAGTAGAAGCCGAATTGTCACCCACGAAGGCCTAACATGGAATGATGCTTCATACCCTAACTGGCTCTCTGTAATCTTCAAACAGGAACACAACAATTATTATAATGTTATTTGATAAAATAAATCGGTAAGAGTGTAGAACTGAAGGCGAATCCTAGGCACTGAAGTAGTCTGCCAACTATTAAGAAACTTATATCCATAAGTGTTACGTAACACGTTCCCGTTTGTAATTTGATAATACGAAAGTAAAGTGGAAAGTTTCGGCACGAGTGTTCGCCCGCGATCAGCCAAACTCACGATTTCACGCTCCGGCTGCCTTCACGGAGCGTGAAAGGGAAATATGAAGGGTTTTTTTCGTTTAATGTTGTTACAGAATAGATCAAGTGTTAGGAAATTTTGTGTGAGTTGAGCAACTTAATAGATCTCTTAACGCTTTACAAAAAAAAGTATAGGCCGTTTCTTATAAATTCTCACACACGGCTGAAGTGAAAATAGATGGTGTTTGAACGTCATGAACAAAAAAATTGTAAAATGCATCGATGTCTATTTCCAAAATCCTTTTCTCTTTTTTTCTTCTTCTTCTGTATAGCCGATCAAGAGTCTACTGCTGAACCTACCCTACAATTTGACACAAATAAACGGTTCGCAGTTACTTAGCCAGTTAGGCATCCATCGACTCCTTGGAATATTTTGCAGGTTTTTAACAACTTAATGAAAAAAGGCTAAGCGAGTATTTTGCGTGAGGACTGGAATGTCTAAATAAATAAATGGATAAAAAAAATTCTCCAAGGAAAGTGAGCAGTCCTTTAAAGTTTTCGATGAAAGAACTCGGTATGTCAATGAAAAACCTGTAAAGGATTAAACGAAATCAGTGCATTTCTCTCAATTTTATTATAAATATACAGACAATATTTATTATCTGGATATATCTACCCCGGCATCTATATCTCTTCTAATAGCATGAAGCCTAGGAAGCTGATTCTTATTAAAGCTGTTGTGAAAAGAATTATGATACTACAGACGTAACTTTGAGCAAATTCATTATTAAAAAGATGTACAACTTCTGCAACTGCTGCAGAACTCCGAACTCTGCTTGGCGGAGTTGTGGAGTAATTTCATACGAATATCTCTATGCAAAGATCATCCTCACGGCTGCTGCTTTACGAACTGTTTAGTTAGCATTTGGTTAATGACCAATGCTAAAGAAAGGTCTTTTAAAAAACTACATAGATTAAGTACAGGGAAAATGAGCGTCCAACGGGGATTTCCGGACTACAAACGTTCTTGATTTTATTTTATAAATATTTCTTTGTCAGACCTACAGGTTTCAAATAATGTTTTTGTTCACCGCCCAGGTAAAATGATAACTGCAACACACAAAACCACTACCACCACTACCGCTTGGCTACCACGGCTCCATTAAACTAAATATTAAACAGTGGTAGAGCCACGCATCAGCTTTTGTTGTTGCATGAATGGGCCGGCTCGACCGGCGAAGTACCACGACCTCACAGAATACCGGCGTGAATAAGAAGATTAACAAACTTCTGCGTTTCGTCTGGTGAGTGCAGGTAACCGGAGGCCCACACACCCCCTCCCCCGAAATTCTGGGCAACGCACCTGCTATGCCTCTGGTATTGCAGGTGTTCATGGGCGGCTGTACCATCACGTGAGCCACCTGCTCGTTTGCCTCCCTTTTCTATAAAAAAATATAATAATTAAATAAAAAGTCATGATAGCCGTGTGGTCGGAATTTCGAGTTATTAGACCCGAGTTCGATCCCCAGTTAGCAGGCTCGAACCAATGGGTTTTTCAAAAACGTATGTACGAATATCGTTGGCTTGGACATAAAGACGGCGACGGGGTTACCACCTGTCACGTTGTTCCGAAAATATCTTCGGTGGAAGGTGGGTCGAAGGGACTTAATTGTCTAAACTAGACCTCTGTCTACCCCTGTATTGGGAATTGCGTTAAGATATTATATTATAGATATATATTATATATAAATAAAAAGGGTGAATAAAATAAAGAGCGGGTATTTTGTAAAAACCTGGCACCGAAATTTGTTAGATTACAGCAATTTCTGAATGGACATACCCGGGACCCTAATTTATCTCTTTTCATATCAAGAGTTCAAATTGTTTCAGGATATTACGAGAATTCTAATTTTAGATGTCCATGTAAAAGTTTATTAAAAAACCTGTATTATTTACGCAATTCCCAATACAGGGGTAGACAGAGGTCAAGTCTAGACAATTAAGTCCCTTTGACCCACCTTCCACCGAAGATATTTTCGGGACAACGTGACAGGTGGTGAGCCCGTCGCCGCCTTTATGTCCAAGCCAACGATATTCGTACATAAGTTTTTGAAAAACTCATTAGTACTGCCACCTGGGGATCGAACTCGGCTCTCTCGACTCGAAATTCCGGACACCCAACAACTCGGCTATCGTAACTTTTTATTTATGCGTATTATTTACGCAATCACAAAATTGTAGTTACTCATTTGCATATATAAACAGGTATTGCAAATTGAATTTTAGAATTTTCTTTCATATTTTAGTAATAGTGTATTGTAATAATAGACACGATAGGCCAGTGGTTAGCTGATCGGAATTCGTGTCAAGAGACCCAAGCTAGATCCACTGGTAGTAAGCTCGTATCAGTGGGTTTAGTACGTATGTTCGATTTACTTCGTTAGCTTGTACATAACCCTAGTCTACCTCATTATTGGGTATGACTTGAAGAGATTTTTTTACAAGATATTTTTAAACAATCTAAATAAAAGATGAATATATATAAATAGTGAGAAACTCTGGTTCCAACATGAAACTACACACTCTACTACCAAATACCAGTAAAAGTCTAATACCACGAAATAATTGAGAATTACTATGAACCTTTTGTGAAATTTCTTAATATATTGGATGTGTTATTTCAAATAGTCTTTTTAAAAGGTCTCTCTATTTAGATATTTTAGAGTAGCGAATAGATGTTTGGCGTCGCTCTCTACACATTGTAAGTATTTTTATACTGAATAAAATAATTGTTTCGGTCTGAGTATTTCTTATATTTCGAGAAAAGAAATTGCCAGCGAGATATTTTTAGATTGCTTCTTAAAAGTTTTACGGTTCAAATGTTTTCCATCTCCTTGTCTTATTCGTGTGTTAAACTAATTTTGAGGCTTTTTACGGCGAATGAAAAACAAATACGTTTATACTAAAGATGATTTTTCAGAAATAAATTTTACAACTGCTTCGAAATGCGAGAAGTCTGGAAGGTTTCTTTTCAATGGAAATGAAATAAATAAATATCTTCACGCAATTCCCAATACAGTGGTAGACAGAGGTCAAGTCTAGACAATTAAGTCCCTTTGACCCACCTTTCACCGAAGATATTTTCGGGACAACGTGACAGGTGGTGAGCCCGTCGCCGCCTTTATGTCCAAGCCAACGATGAAATTCGTACATAAGTATTTAAAAACTCATTGGTACTGCCACCTGGGGATCGAACTCGGGTTTTTCGACTCGAAATTCCAACAACTCGGCTATCGTGACTTATTTAATGGAAATGGATTTTTAGTTTGCAACTGGATGACATGTAAAGTTTTTTGGGACAATGTAACCTGATAATTTTTTCGGACAAACTGACAGGTGGTGAGTCTGTCGCCATCTTTATGTACAAGCCAACGATATAAATCGTACATATGTACGAAACCCATTGATACGAGCTAACTACTAGGGATCGAACTAGGGTATCTCGACTCGAATTCCAATCACCTTATCACTCAGCTATCGTGACTTTATCGTCCCTATGTATGTATTTATTAAGTACTTCCATTTATAGATACAAGCTACGTGCATTATTTATGGATTATGTCAATCAAGCATTTCATTGTAATCAACAATTCGCAGAGTTATGTGATTGAGAATTCGTATTTTAATAAGTTATTTAGATAGTCAATTGACGCAGGCGTTACTTTGCGGAAATTCAGTGTAAAGTTGTTATTGAAAAAGTTACTTCGCAACATTCCGCATGCAAATATAAAAAGGTAAATGTTACCTGGTCCGAAGAGAAGAAGAGCACCACCCTCCCTCCCACAGATGCGTGCACTAATTCCACTGTATGCACCACCACCACTACACTCATAACCAGGTAACATATACCACCAACGAAAACGCGACACGTGTTTCGCCTCAAAACAAGGCATTATCAAGCGAGTAGACTCTGCAATCGCTCATCGTACTTTATAAGTTAATCAAGAAATTTATCTATTTTTTTCATTAGCTTTTACAGGTATTGTACAAAAAAAATTAAGTTCTTTCGACCCACCTGTGACCAAAGACATTTTGGGACATTTCTTATTACCTATAAAAAAGCTTTACACATGCTTATTTAACAACTTTATAGCAGCTTTTATACCAAGAAGTTCTTATTAGATCTACGAACGCTGAATGAGAATCAATTAGAAACGTCAAAGCTTCAATTTGGATTAGGAAGTCGGTTGCCGTTCCAATGCAGTTAATGCAATGTCGTATAAGCTGGACTGTGCACTATGCACTATCATTGGACATCATTGTTTACTTTATACGTGTTCTCTATCCGTACTCTTTGTATGATTTTAAATAGATATATAAACATATTTACGCCATTCCCAATCCAGGGGTAGACAGAGGTCTAGACAATTAAGACCTTTCTTCAAGCGTTCCACCGAAGATATTTTTGGGACAGCGTAACAATTTTTGAGCCAGTCGCTGTCTTTACGTCCAAGCCATCGATGTAAATCCTACACGAGTTTTTGAAAAAACCCTTTGTTACGAGCCGGCCACCTTGGGATCAAAGCTCGGGTCTCTTCACTCGAAATTCCGACCACCCAACTACTTGGCTATCGTGACTCCTCCTACAGAGTATCCTGCCCCCTAAATTGCAAAAACAACGATGTAAACGCTAACCCACGATGTACCCCAAATCATAAACACTGCTCGCTCGCTAAGCAGTACAGGTCTTATGGGTTCCTCTCTCCTCCTCTTAACGCGTAGCCACCACCCAGCCAGACTCACCATGGTTACGAAAACCATCCATATCTCCTCTGGTTATTCCGCTGAACTGACATCCGCCTCCATAAGTTCTAAATTTATTTTTAAATACTATGAACGAAAAATACTATAGCGTATTTATTAATCAAACATGAAAACTCTTCGTTCGCTTCTATCTGAAATAAATTTTAACAGAATCATCGGAGCGTGACGCGTCCTAGTGCTATTTTTCAAAACAATTCTAAATAAAAATTGGATCCGTGTCGAAACTGGCAAGACAAATGGACGTGTTAGTCGACACATTCGGAATGATAAAATTGTAAACTTTAAAAACTTAAAGCTCAGTAAAGCGCTTATGTGCTAACAGCTATCTATTTATCAAATAAAGAATTAGAAACTGCTAACTGCTGTTCGTGAATATAATAATAGATGTCTAGAAGATCGAAATAATGGTATACACGTTAGGACACTTTTTGACGAAATGCCAAGTACACCAATTGCTTACCCATTGGTACAAACCGGCCACCTGGGGAACGAACTCGGGTCTCCTGCCTCGAAATCCCATCATCCAACCACTCGGCTATCGTGACATATAGTGTTGTTTAATCAAATAAAGTCGTGAGACAGATATCCTTTACTTCCCGTGTTGATATAAACGCATTTAAATTATTCTTTAATCACTCTCCGTTTATTTGTTAATAACATCTATTTTAAAAATATTTTTCTTTAAGTCTTAAAAATGTTTTTTAGAGACTGAAGGATGTATTATCTATATCAAGTGGCAATAAGTGTGAATGAAAATTGCGCTTTGGGAGTTATATTGCTACTTAACATTGATAATAAATATGCTAAAGCCATATTTCATTTTGACAGACAAGACTTTTGTTAAACAGAAGAACAACTCCGTAAGCTCAAAGTTAACAAATCCCGAAATAAAATAGATCTCATCTCGTAAGAGTTATTAGCCGTCAAGATGGCGCTAAGAGTTTCGGAGCGATATATAACTTTTGCGGATTAGCAGCGCCTAAAAGACTCCAGAAGTTATCTTTTTTATATAACCGTGGATTATGTTTACTGGTATTCTTACGGATACTTAACTTTAACTGGTATGAGTATTAAGTATAAGCTACAGTTTTATTCGATATAATTTTTCAAATTGAAGTCATCATAACCGAGAGATTAGGTGATTGGAAAAGAATCAAGAGACCCGAGTTCGATCCCAAAGTGACACGCTCATACCAACGGGTTTTTTAAAGTACTTATGTACAATTTATATCGTTGCCGTGGACATAAAGACAGCGACGAGATCACCAACTATAACTTTGTCCCAAAAACATCTTCGGTGAAAGGTGGATCGAAAGGCTCAATTGTCTGACGATGGTTTCATGGTGTCGCAATCTCAGAGGTCCCGGGTTCGATTCCCGGTCGGATCAATGTAGAAAACACTTTTTCTACATTTTATCGGGTCGGGATGTTTGTGGTACCTTGTTTGTTCCTGATTCCATAATAAAACTAGCAGCAAACTATAAGCGGTAATAGCCTAATGGTTTAGGGTCAGGACTGCGAAACATGACGTCGCAGGTTCGGGCCCCGCCATTCGACTTTTGACGTAAACCAACTCCAGACACAAGCATTGCAGCTTAATTGTAGTGGTTAACAGGAATACTAGTAATTTTATTCGGCATTACTAGTATTCTTTATAAAAAAACTGCTTTATCGCTTACTTAGGGATCAGATCAATGTATGTGATACTGTTCTTTCTATGTATATGTGTCCTACCTCTGTCTTCCTCAGTATTTGGAATGACAAAGAAAAAAATTGACAAGAATCGACACTAGGAGACCAGCGCCTATAATATTAATGCTGTATTAGTATAATAATAAGATAAAATACATTTTAAAATATTGTCAAAACATATAGACAAAACATCAATGTTTTTAAAAATCCTTGCTCAAAAATCAACAATTGACGCAATTGTCTGCTTAGGATCGCAATGAAATTGTCGTAAAAATAGAGTATCTATCTTGACAGTGTAAAGGTATTAAGTACTCGCCCGCGGATACTTGGAAGTGAGAGATTGAAGGGTATTTTATGAAGTCATAGAGTCGGTCATCAATGTGGTCCTATTTACGACGATTTCATTTACTATCTTTTTAGATAAAGCCTATAGTTTAATCTATTTTATATATAACTTTTGTGCCATCGTGTTCCATTTGCCTCAGTTGACATTTTTTGGGTCTTTCATCCACCTGATTGATGAAACACGGATGCTTGTTGGACACAGTGTAGCTCCGAACAGCTAAGAATATCTACCCAGCCATTCCCAATGCCAGGGTAGACAGGTGTACAGAAGCATAACAATTGAGTCCTTTCAACCCACCCTTCACCGAATATATTGTTTTTAGGAAATTCTGACAGGTGGCGAGCTTTTCGACGTTATCTCAAACAATGTCTTCGGTGAAAGGTGGGTCGTAATTTGTTAATTGTCTGAACTTCGTATTGTCTACCCCAATATTGGGAATGACGTGAAAATATATTTTTTAACATTATTATGAGCATCATATAAATCGTTGTAGATAAAAAGGCGTCATTCAAAAAGTGACTTAATATTCTGATTTTCCTTGAATTTTGAAGCGAAAGCCGTTTAACGTGAATGTTTTCAATTTGTCAAATAAATTCACCTTCCCTGGGCAGGACACGTGACAAATGAGAAATGCAAATACATCTACGAATTGGCGTCTTCTCGCGTAACGTTGTTTTATGTTCTTGCCGCAAGAAAATATATTTTACTTATTTTTAAGTATATTCCGTTACGGGGTAGCCAAAGAAAACAGATCGTCAAGTGACACGATCCTTACAAACCTCCTTCGTTTCTTTCAAATTCATAATTTTTTTATACATCCAAATCCGAGTCCTGTTGACCGTACCCTCTTCAAGAAATTTGTTCATATGGTCTTCAAAAGTTAGTCTCCGTGTCGACACCTTTTAATGTTAACTTTCACTTTAACATTCGTCTTCACTCATTCGCTCAACGAGCCGTAACCATCGAAGCACTCCCTTATAAATTTTACAAATTACGGATATTGTTATTATAAAAATTTTAGAAACCCGTCACATTCCGAATCTCTTTTCCTTTTCGGTTGGCCAAGGTTATAGCGGGATGCAACCACGCGACCTTTGCCGTACGGTGGCAATGCTCGTACCTCCGAGTGTCCTACACGCATCAGTTGAAATTTCAAAACTTAATATGCATTTTTTGCATCGGCGCCATCTACTGGAATTTTAGCAAATTACAACTAAATAAACATTAATAAGATAACGCCAACTCATTTATGCTGAACCTTTTGTTACTAAATGAAAGTAAAAAACCCTTTGCCGTACCGTGTACTTCGATCCCCAATTTTAAATGTGTTTCTCTTTTATTTAATAACAAAAAGTTCAGCATTCCTTACATGCTTCAAAAATATTTAAAAAATATTTTTATCCAGTTGACAAAGACTCGTCTCCTAATTAGTGGAATAAATATTTTGTTTTGAATTCAGTTTTAAGCTATTGTCGTAAAAATATTATACGACGTATGGGACGATGGTTTTCAAGGTGTCACCAGTTCTGAGGTTCAGGTTCGATTTGCAGACAAGTCTAAGTGGAACACCACTTTCATTCACATGGTCTCGGGTCTGGTTTTTGTGGTACACAAAATAGATAATGTCGTCCCTGTCCCAAGACTTCGTTGTTTCCGATACCGTAACACACGCGTTTTAGCTAACTACTTGGGATCAGAGCAATGAATTTCATGTTATCCCTTTTTTGTATGTATCTAGGTAGGTATCTAAAAGTCACGATAGCCTAGTGGTTGGGTGGTTGGAATTTCGAGTCAAAATACTCGAGTTCGATCCTCAGGTGGCAGGCTCGTACCAATAGTTTTTTCCAAAAAACTTATGTACGAATTATATCGTTAGCTTGGACATTAAGACGGCGACGGACTCACCACCTGTCACGTTGGCCCGAAAATATCTTCAGTGGAAGATGGGTCAAAGGGACTTAATTGTCTAGACTAGACCTCTGTATTGGGAATTGCGTGAAGATATATCTAGGTATCTACTTGCATTCATTATCTTTTGATACTTCTATGTATATTGTATACACGTATTCTTTACATTTTCGAATATAAAGCAACCACAAATGCAATTTGCCTTTATTTAAAACTGAATGGCAAACAGCACTTGTGTTCGGAACAACGTTCCGCGTCGAATATATCGGAAGTTTTCAATTAGATCCGGAACGGTACGGAGCGGGGCTTTGTGTCCGTACAATACGCGGCAGCTCCTCGGAATGCCATTGTGCGCCGCGAGCCACGCGATTTCAGATCCTGTGTTATCCAATTAAATGAATCGCTAACAACTCTGCTGCGAGATAATAACAATATACACATACATAGATAGAGACGACATCACACACATTGCTCTGATACCAAAGTAAATTGTCGAAGCACTTGTGTTATGTAATCGGAAGCAATAAAAGTAACACAAACAACCAGATCCGAGAAAACATAGAAACAGTGGTTTTCTACGTTGACCCGATAGCTCAGAGGTGGTGAGACCGTTTTAACCAATGTGTACCCCACTCTTCCACGGAAGTCGACAAATTATGTATATTTGTAATGAACCATTATTACGGTTACAGTTTACGCAGCATAAAATCAAATGGAAAGCCTAAACTCATTTCCTTCATCCAGGTATCGACCTCCCTGGACAAATGGCGCAAGCACTGGTTTTCAAAGTGTCGCCGTCTAGAGGTCCCGGGTTTGATCCCCGGTCGGGTCAATGTAGGAGAACCACTTTTACTACGTTTTTCCCGGGTCTGGGTGTTTGTGGTACCTTCGTTGTTTCCGATTCCCATACCACAAGTGCTTTAGCATCTTACACTGGGATCGGAGCAATGTATGTGATGTTGTCCCTATCTATATATGTATTTATTTATTTATTTGATTATGCTAGGAAAGACAAAATTCTAGACAATTTAGTCCTCCCAATCCACATTCCACTTATTTGGGACAACGTGACAGGTTGTGAGCCTATCGCCATATTAATGTCCAAGCCATTTCCGGTGTGATATATATTCATACATATATACTTGTGACATAGATAATAAATATCCATGCCTCGACTACAAACACATTAATTACAGGAGTGTTTACCCTAGCACGATTCGAACCCGCGACCATCAGCTTCGAAAGCAGGTTCACTACTAACGATTCATCAGCGCTGTTTTACACAACATTATGGACTTTTGCATTACAGCAGGCGCCAAACACGGTGATTGAAAGCAAAATCCTCCTCCGTGGACCAGTAGCGTACACACCGGTCTTCAAGCTGCCTTCTTTCGCCTGCTCTGATTTCCTGGGTACAGTCGGGTCAATGTAGAAAAACACTATTTCTACATTTTGTCGGATGTAGGTGTTTGTTGTACCTACATTGTTTTCGATTCTATAACACAAGTGCTTTAGCGTACTTACTTTGGGATCAGAGCAATGTATGTGATGCTGTCCCTATCTATGTATGTATGTGTTTTTAAATGTTCATATGTAAATATTTTACAATCATTTAACCCTGATCGACGGACAGCTAATGCGGAGTTTCAGTGTCAAGTGAAAGTGAAATGAGTAAAACAGATCGTGAATTTGCACGTAACATTTTATATTAGTACTGACCGATAGACAGATGTTACAGTCAGGCTTAACACAATAACATTATGATACTAAATCGGACCAGACTTGAACGAATGACGGTCGTTTAGTTAATTAAAGTAAGTAAGGATTGTTGTGTTTTATGAAATAATTAATTGCAGTTACCAATTTTTTTCAATATATCCTTGCAAACTTTTTCCAACGAATTAAAATAGTATACATTTGTTGTTTCCCTATAACATTATAACAGGAGTACGCGTAAACATTATATGTGATAAGGCTAATTATAAAATCAACAATAAAGTTTTTTACCTCCTATAACACATATATATAATAATATAACTCAAGTAAAGGTAAACTAAAATACGATAAAAATCATAAAATTTGTTTCACTGCAATAGCTATATTTCGTGAAACATTTTACGATAAAAGAAAATTGGTGCTTTCATTAAATTCGATATACTTGTAGCACTTAAGACGAGTGTGATTTCCGGAGTTTGAAATCTATTTCCAATGCAGTGAGTTGACCTCAGCCGCGTGCCGCTTCAGCAATCAGCAGCTATTGACTGGTGGAGTGAGCTCTCGCCAGTTTGCTCAATAGCATACCCTTCAATGTGTGATTTAGTTTGATTCAAAGATTCGTTTTCATTCCTAAATATCCCTGCTTTAGTGACACTAACGTTTAAATTATTGGCATGAAAATGTTCGATATGTTCTATACAGAGTTTCTTTTTCTTCTTCGTTACGGCTTATCGAGTGTTCACTGCAGAATATATCGCCATCATGACCAATGTATGTACGTAACCTAACAAAACGTCTCCTGAAAATTCTAATATGATTTATTAAAGATCACTTTTAAGTAATATCCATCAAATTTCTCAAGTATAACGTCATAAACATTAACATCAACACTGACATTACGAGGCTCCAATTTATATTTAACGGTATCCTAATCGATTTGGTTTGTTTTCCTTTCATTATCGGAAAGCGAAACTTCATCACGAGCTCTGCTATAATTATCAGCAAAATTTAGACGAGGCTCCGTAACTGTTCTTTCACGTAATAAAAAGATAACAAAGTGTTGATTACATTTCATTTCCCGGAAATCTTAAAGGGTAAACGTTTCCGTCCTTAATGTTTACGTTGAAGGTAAAAATATTTGCATAAAATTTATTGAAGCTTAAGTCGAAAATAAAACAAAAGAAAACAAAATTCCATAAGGTTATACAATAAGCCTTCATTGCTGATCGAATCGGGAAAATATAAAAAGAAAATATAAAATATACAAGCAGTGCGTGTTACCTATGGAACCGAGAGTTGGTCTTTCCCTGCTGGCTAAATGGGAAAACTTAAAGTTGCTCAGCTGATTATCGAAAGGTTTATGCTCGGAGTTTCTCCGATGAATCCGTGGATGTCGTATAGGTGACTAAGGAAAAAGCATTGGAATCGAATACCGACAGATGGCAGGATAATCATCTCGATAATACCGAACCAAATTTAGCAGACCGATGACGGGCAGCAGCGTCTAATGTGCAAGGTATATGATACTGCAATCGCCTCTCCTCTTGTCTAGCGTAGCGATTAAGGCAAAACAACCCGTACGCGAGAAACCTTTGTCCTGCAGTAGACCTTCACATGCCACTATGACGATGATGACGATTCATCTATACATATAAATAAAATTGGGGTGTCTGTTTGTAATATTGAAATAACCGTTTTTTGCTACATTTATATGAATTCGGTACAAACACAAACGTTTAAATAACATTTTCTAAAAGTTTTGTCTGCCTGTCTGTCTCTTATTTCCGGCTAAAATGTATGGATCGATTTTGACGGGACTTTCATTGGCAGATAGCTGATTTAAGGAGTAACTTAGACAACTTTTATTTTAGAAACATATCGCGTTAGACATTAAACTGCTGGCAAATCCGCGAGGGGCAGCTAGTCTCTAATCATTGCATTTTTACCGTCACGTTTAAAACAGCAAATCTCTTTTTTCAAAAAATCTTTCATTTCAACATACCGTTATGTGTGTACGCATTATTTCTTTACTAATCTCTGAAAGGAGTTTCCAATCAAAGAGATAAACGCCGCCGAGGCACGTAATTACCCGCGGACTTGATTCCACGCAAGTGCCACTACACTGACGCTTTCCACTCGTGCATAATTAAAAGCCTGGAGAGCGGAGCCGCGCAATTGGAATCCATTTGCTAATTAGTGCGCAAAGTGCAGGTCGTGCGCGAGCCGAGTAGCGCGCGGGTAGTCCGCAAAATTGTTGGCGTAGTTTGATGTGATGTTTTTGTTATACATAATGTAAATATTGTACAGAAGTATATGTAGTCACGAGTGGGTGTGTGATCGGAATTCGAAAGAAACCATAGTTCGATTTCGTGGTAGGCTCGTACCAATGAGTTTTTTTCAAAACGTGTGTATGATTTTTATTGTTGACTTGGACATAAAGATGGCGACGGACTCATCGTCTGTCACGTTGTCCCTGTGTAAGTACATGGTATCGTTGATCTAGCCACTAAAATGATGACAGTCTACCTGTCAAGGTGTGCCTAATCAGCTTCGATGAAAAGTAAATATCTGACTACCCCAATATTGTGAAATGCGTGAATTATTGTGAAATGCGTGAATATATAACAATCATATCGTTTCATCTTATCAGTTGCATGTGTATTATTGTGTTCATTTGGTTTTTTAGATGTTCAACATATTATTTTGTTAGTCTTGGTAGAATTTGCATCAGCCTCTAATCTCTAAGGTATTCTTTCGTTGTAAAAGATGTAAAGAATTTGTTACGCAGGGCCGACTTCGTTTTATTAAATTCTTAATAACGTGAACAGAATGTCGAGTCCCGCCCCAACATATTATTCTCGCCAAATCCTCTTTCGGAAACGCTCAAAATATTTTTTATTACACTAATTCCATGTTTTAAATTACCATGGAAATTACATTTGTTTTTAATTTATTTTCTTTTGGTGTTTATTTGGTTTATTTAAGTACTTATATTATTACTTCCAATGAATTAAATTAGCTACTCTTAAATATATAATTGACGACCTCTGTGGACGTGGAGTACACACCGTTTTTCAAGGAGTCGATAGCTCTGAGGTCCCGGGTTCGATTCCCGGTCTGGTCAATGTAAACACTTTCTACATTTTCTTGGGTCTGAGTGTTTGTGGTTTTTATTATTTCTGATTCCATAATACAAGTGCTTAAGCTGCTTACTATGGGATCAGAGCAATGTATATGATGTTGTCCCTGTATATGTATGTAAACATTGATATCTCTTAAAATACTTTAACGAAAAAAAGCTTATATTTTGTATTAAGCTTCAGTATTTTTAAGCGAATGAGTGAAGACAATATCTCGCGCGAAATTCAACAATATAAGGGACCGAAGTGCCTAAATCGGGCGTGACTAGAAGAAACCGTGTGAGCAGATTGCTCGAATAGGAAACAGGCAAGTGTACTCGGATACCAGGCGTGTATGAAGAAAATTATGAATATGAAAGAAGCGATTTGAAAGGTTTGTAACACTTGGCGATCTGCTCTTTCTGGCTAACCCATTTATTTATTTTAGTTACTATTGTTTTAGAATTTTGCCTTCCAAATTAATCCAAATTGTAAAAAAAGGTATTAAAGGATTACATATTGTAAGAAAAATATTATTAAAGGAAACAAAAAGTTAAAATTGGTCAATATATAAGTAATAACTCAATTATATCATATGGTGTCCCACAGGGCAGTGTTTTGGGCCCAACCCTATTTTTAATTTATATTAATAATCTATGTGATTTGCGGATTGCGGGTAGGCAAATTCTTTCTTATGCAGACGACACGGTAGTTTTGTTTAACGGTAATTCGTGGTAAGGTGTCCGCAATAATGTTGAAGAAGGATTAGCTTGCATAAGTGCTTGGCTTAAAAATAATTTACTCACTCTTAATGTACAAAGAAACAAGTTATACGTGTTTTACCATCAATAATAAAACCCAACCCCACACAAACTTTGACATAAGAATACATAAATGTTTCAACGGAAGTAATCATGATAACTGTTTATCAATTAATAGGCTATCTTCGACAAAGTACCTTGGAGTAATGATAGACCAACGGCTTTCTTGGCACTCACATATAGAAATGGTTACCTCAAGAATTAGAAAACTTATATGCATCTTCAAAAAACTTAGACATGTTGCTACCAAATATCTTCTTGACAAAATTTATATCGCTTTGGCACAGCCTATTCTCACATACTGCATTCCAATCAGGGGTGGTATGCTGAAAACAAAGTTCTTAGAGATAGAAAGAGCACAGTGGGCGTTATTAAAGGTCATGTACTTTAAGCCTTTCAGATTTCCTACCGAAAGCTTATATAAAATTTGTGACGTTCTGACAGTTAGAAAATTATACATACAGGGTGTATTTTTGTGCCTCTTTAAAGTTTAAAGAGCCACAAAAATACACCCTGTGATCCAACTGCCATAGAAAAAAGAAGGAAAGGCGTAGTAGTCATTACACAGAAGATAAATTCATCATTTGCTAGTAGCCAGTATAACAATCTATCAAATCAGCTATATAACAAAATCAACACAAAACTGAGCATTTACAGAAGTAACCAGCATAAATGTAAACAATTATTAATAACCTGTTTAAAAAGTATAAATTATAATGATACAGAAATTCTTTTGCGGAATAGCATCACAAACACACACACACACACACACACACACACACACACACACACACACACACACACACACACACACACACACACACACACACACACACACACACACACACATATACACACACACACACACACGCATGCACGCACGCACGCACGCACGCACACGCACACGCACACGCACACACACTCACACACAAACTTTCACATGCGCAGCTTAGGCAAATAGACTAGTTTTGTATATATTAGTTTCTTTTTTTTTTAATATCCATATTGTAACTTATTTAGATGAATGTCAGAAAGTTGGGCTGTAAGATTTTATTTTGTAAAAGAAACAATTGTTATGAACCAAGTTTGTAACTATGGTATGGAAGAGCGAGATCTTCTGACACAGGTTTTTTGCTTAAAAGAAGATCTCTGCCCTATTTTATTTTGTATTTGTATTTTTGGTTAAAGAATAAAGCATTATTATTATTATTATAGAAGAAGTAAGAAGATACTGATAGTATTTTATCATCTAAAAAGATAAAATAAAAATTATTGTCTAAAAAGATGTATTGTATATATTTTACAGTGGTAGAGCACACATCGGCGTTTGTTGTTGCAAGAACGGGCCGGCTCGACCGGGGAAGTACCATGACCTCACAGAATACCGGCATGGGCCATGACTCTAGGGCCGGCAACGCATCTGGTATTGCGGGTGTTCATGGGCGGCGGTAATCACTTACCATCACGTGAGCCTACTGCTCGTTTGCCTCCCTATTCTATAAAAAAAAATTCTTTCTTCTTTTTCGGGTTATTCAGTTCCAACAGTGTTTTCAACACATATGTCTCCAGTGCTTATTTGGTGCAACGTGGTCCTGTTGATGTACAAGCCAATACAATACCTACATAAAGCTTCGAAAAACCTTTTCAATCAATCAATCAATCAATAATTTATTTGCCAGAATGTAGGTAACATTAGTTCTTAATATTTTATAAAATATAGCCCTATACATTCTGCCTTATTGAGGCATGCAAAAGTTTAATTACAATATAAAAAAAAAAATATAATAAATTTAATAGAAAAATTTTGAATTTATATAAACATTATATTTAGTTGAACATTATTAAAGTAAATTATACTAATTGTGAATAATACTAATAATTAAATAACAAATGTCAAGAAATATCAATTACAATTTATACATTTACACTAGAAAGGTATATTATCTCTAAGGAAATCGTCAATAGAATAATAACATTTCTCAGTTAAGAGTTTTTTCAGCTTATTTTGAAATAACCCGCTAGACAACAGTCTCCAACTTTGTGGTAATTTATTATATATGTTTGGAGCCATACAACATACACTTTTGGACATTAGTGTTGTTTTTGGCTTTTGTACGTAGACTTTATGTTTATCTCGTCTATTGCGAATAATTATATCTGAAACTTTTGGAAATAATGTAGGATTATTTTTTACAAACATTACACTTTCATATATATACAGCGATGGGAACGTCAGCAATTTATATTTTTTAAAATATGGCAAACAAGATTCTTGTGCATTGACCTTAAACATTGCTCGAATGCACCTTTTTTGTGACTTAAATATAATATTTGCGTCCGTTGAATTCCCCCAAAAGATAATTCCATATCTAATATTAGAGACTATGAGACCATGGTATGTTATAAGTAGTGTCTCAATACTTATCTGGGGAGCTATTTTATACAAAGCATAAGCAGCACTATTTATAGACAAATGTTCAATATGATATTTCCAATTTAATTTACTATCTATGTTAAGTCCTAGGAATTTAGTCATGTCAACGTCTTCGATTTTATTATTGTCATAGGTAACGTCAGGATAATTGGAAGCAGCTGTATTGCGTTGTCGAAAATGAATTATTTTAGTTTTACTTAAGTTGATTTTTAAATTATTGTTTTTTAACCAATTAATAATTAAATTTAAAGTTGTTAAAATGTCATTTTTATAATTGTTAGTATTTTCACATTTAATTGTTACAGTACTGTCATCAGCAAACAATGTCATAGGTTGATTTGTAACACGAGGTAAGTCATTTATATATATTATAAAAAGGAGTGGACCAAGTACACTCCCCTGGGGAACACCATATTGTACTATACGTTCATTTGAGAAATATGTTTCTTCAAGATTGGTTTTTAAATTGATACTTGTTATTTCAGTGTACTGTTTTCTATTATCTAAATAAGATTTGATAAGCTGTAGTGGTATTCCTCGAATTCCATAACGTTCTAATTTTAGAAGTAGTATCTTATGGTCAACATAGTCAAAAGCTTGTGTCATATCACAAAAAACAGAACAAATGGGAGTTCTGTTGTCTACGTTTACTAATACACTGTACAGAAACTCATATATAGCCATATTTATAG
This sequence comes from Sericinus montela, assembly GCA_029286605.1. Lineage (NCBI taxonomy): Eukaryota > Metazoa > Arthropoda > Insecta > Lepidoptera > Papilionidae > Sericinus > Sericinus montela. The sequence goes on along the minus strand of JAGSMR010000012.1, from coordinate 193,015 downwards.
TTTTATTTTCTCTAAATCCCTTTTGTTCTTTGCTAAACATGTTGCTCGATTCAAAGTATTTATAGAGTGCTATATAAATGTACTTTTCAAATATCTTTGCCATTATAGGTATTAAGGATATGGGTCTATAATTCTCCATGTTTTCTTTATCTAGTTTTTATGTACAGGTTTAATAATAGATATTTTTAATGCATCTGGAAATACACCGGTACTAATACTTAGGTTAATAATGTGAGATAATGGGTCACTGATAATATTAGCAGCACATTTTATTATTTTAGTACATACGCCGTCAAATCCTACGCTGTTTGAATTTTTAGAGATTTTATTATTTGTAAAACATCATTTGGTATGCATGGTTTGAGAAAAATGACTCTTTTTAGTCGTTATGAAAGTCGTCACATTGCTTTCTGAATTTTTGGTTGGTACAATTTTGTCAATAAAAAATCATTAAACACGTTCGCTATCTCGTTCGGGTCTGTTATTTTGTTATTTTTATTTAATACTATTTTTTTAATGGGGTCTTTTGGAAGTTTTTGTTTTACGCTATTAATAATACTCCAGGTTGCTTTAGACTTGTTTGATGCCGTTTGTATTTTATGATTATTTTGAGCTTTTTAGTTAAATTTATAATTTTCTAAATGTTTTAGAATATTTATGGAATTTTTTTATTTTTCTGACGGTTTTAATCTCATTTCCCATAGTAATTTTCTTTTGATTTTACTACACAATTTTATACCACGTGACAGCCATTGTACTTTATTGTTAGTTTTAAGGTTATAATTTTATACGGAAAACAAAGGTCATATAATAATTTAAAGTCCTCAATAAAACTATTGTATGCATTGTTAGAATCATGTGAATCATAAATATCACTAAAAGATATTTTTTTTAAATTTTTTAAAAATTTATTTAAGTTATCCTGCGAATAGTCACGGCACTTAATACGCAGGATTTCAACGTAGAAATTGTTTTATTGGATATGAAATAATTTGGGCTGTGTGGTCTGATAACGCAAAGTCTATAACATCAGTAGCACATGTCTGTTTATAGCTATGTGCGAAATTGTCAATACAGGTTCGACTTTTAAGTCTAGTGGGTTGCCTCAACACAAGCTTTAAATTATAATTTAAGAGCAAACATTCGAAATCTTGAGTCATATTGTTACTTTTAGGAAATCCATATTAAAGTCTCCAGCTACTAAGATAAACTCGTAATTCTTTTTTGATAATTCATTCAATGCCTTCTCAAATTTGTACAGAAACCTAGATAAATTATTTAATTTTGGCACTCTATACACACACATAATTGCAATGTTGTATTGTGTGAACTCTATTCCGCAACATTCAAATACACCAGATATTGAAAATTCGGAAATACGTTTTAGTTCTCTATACTTGTATTCATTTCGTATTAAGATGCAGGCGCCGCCACGCTTTCTTTCCTTCCTACAGTAACAAGCTGCTAGTTTATAGTTTGGTACTACTAAATATTTTTGATAACCCTCCATGATAAAGTGCTCTGTAATACATACTACATCTATAGTTTTATTTGTTTTATATAATTCTTCTAAACAAATGCATAGTAGGTCCGATTTGTTTAAAAGTCCCGCTATATTTTGATGTAGTACGTTAATCATTTTACATTCGAAAAAGAAAATTATTGGGTTGTTTATCAATCACGTGCTCTATTTTTGTCAATTGTATATTATTTGAATTGTCCTTTTGAATAAGTCCATTACCCGAATTTTTCAATTTATTTATTAAATTTAGGATGTCTTGAAATATTGTTCTAAGTCCATTATTATTTACTTTGCCCGAAGGTTTATGAAACATGCTGTAGTCATATCTCAAGTTACGATTTGCATCTAGAATATGAGCATATCTATGTAAACAAACATCTTCATACAATAACTGATTGAAATCTTGAATAGAGTTATTTAATATATTCTTAAAATTGCCGTATTGGTAGGTTGGAGTACATAATATGACATTTGTGTATGTAATGTTTTTTAATTCTTTTCTGATGTAAGTAACTAGTGCCCTGTTATAAATATTTATATCATAAAATTCTTGATCCCCAATTAATATAATACAATAGTCACCCATAGTGTAACCGGATAGTTTGCTATTTAAACCTTTCAGAGTATTTTTTATGTCACCATTTGAGGTTAAATAGTGACAAAAGGTGTATTGCTCCTGAACGGTATCTTGTATGATACTTAGCACCTTATTTTTATTATTGTTGCTAATAATACATAGTTTGGGTTTTTCTTTGGTCAATTTGTATTCAGTATGGGATTGTTTAATTTTATTACGTAAAGAATGTGTAGAGTTTTTACAGAGATTACCCGTGGATGTTACTTCTGCATATGTCTGAGTTTGCTTATTTAATTGACGTGTTAGAGGCATATTTTTTCGATATGTAGATGTAAGAGTTCCTGACTTTTGAGGTGTACTTGTACTTAGTTGTAAGTAGTTCTGGGCTAAAAGTAATCTTCTGAAATAATTCATTTTTCTTTAACAACGTTTCATTCATTCTTTTTAGACTATTATTCTCAAGCGATAACTGAGATATTTCTTCATGTGCACTACATAGTTGTGTTTCTAAATCTTGAATTTTTTGTAATAACCCTTGTATTTCATCTATGTTATCAGTTGACAACTCCGGTAGGCTTCTGGTAGTGCCATCTAGTGTATCGTTAATGTCAACTTCATTTTTATCAGAATTTGTTTCTGATCGAGTTCGTGGTCGTCGTAATTGTTATATTACTGTAGAAACTCATGATCTTATTGATTGCTAGATGGCGTAATAATAAATCAATTTTCTGCGAATATTGTGGTGAAATTATAATGAACAAAAATTTTTCGATACGGTGGGATTCGATCGCGGTCCACCAAGTTTCAACGCCGAAGTGTCGTATCGTTAGACCAGCTTAATTGATGAACAAAGTGTTAAAATAGGTGACTAGTCGCTTCAATGTTTGTTACTCATAATATTAACAGCTGATAACGTAGGGTATATTGTAATCCATTCACAAAAGTTTTATAAACACAGATTTAAACAATTTCTAAAAATATTATTACACTTTTTACGTTAATGTTTTATACTGTCACACTGTTTTATCTAAATAATTGCATGTTGAACACAATACAATTAATTTATAACTTATTTTGAATAAACTTATGTACGGTTTTAACTGAGTTTCACTGATTTACTAGGTTTCACAGATTAACGTAACAATATGTTCAGATAACATTTCCACTTATTAATTGTAACTAGAAGAATTGTTTTTACTAAAAATACTGCTAAAATCAAACGTAGAATATTTTTAAATTAAACTATAACACAGCCGTTCTGAACACGCTCACTAGCGCCGTTACTCTCCTCCTTCTAACTAAGAGAAATCTAAGCAATCAGTCCTTTTTGACATCGGTTTTCCTTTTAAATGTCGAAATTGAACTCCAAATTCGAAATCTGATCACTCAACTCCTTGACAATCTTACTTAAATATAGTTTACCACAAAAATAAATAAGGGTGGTAAAGCAGACGGGCATCGGCATCTAACTACCTAAAGGTGTGTTATCTGCTAGCCCTGGGGGTATCGCGTAACGTGTGGCTAGGGCCACGACTACTAATTAAACAAACCTGAGTCCCCAAAAAAAAAGTACGCTATTGAAAGACAGAGAAATCTAAGCAATCAGTCCTAAGCTTAGCCGCGTGACTTGCAATAATTTGATCCCTTCGAATTAGTTTACATTTCCCATTTAAAGGCTAATGAGCGTTCATCCGATATACGGCATGTGGGAACTCCGTAATTATACTGCCATAGTGTACTTTTATTTTTTCTTTTCTTTTTTTTAACGGCCTGCAAAGTTTTCTGCAGGTTTTATTGCCAGCGGGTTAATATTCAAGGCTATGATCGGCTTTATGTAATATTAATGCCTGCCAATGCTAAAGATAGAATAAAAGCTAGATAAAGATAAAGTTTATCCATAAGCCTAACTAGGCTTATATTTTCTCGATATATTTTCAATTTTATAAGAAAAAAGTTGTTACAATATTTAAAAATATGAATTATAAGTTTTGGCCCAGATAAATATTATCATCTAAAGACTAATCATCTAAGGCGACTTTAGAAACTGTGGTTGTGTTCAAATTCATATTTTATAAATATTGTAACAACTTTTTTCTTATAAAATTTAAAATATATCGAGTTGAAACATGAAAAATATAAATAAAGTAAAATGTTTGTCAAGTGGTATCAGCGCAAGAATATAACACCTCCATCCTTCCCGTGGCTGACGTGAAAGGGCAAAGGGCCTTCGAAATACCACTGGCTGCCGTCAAATGGTGATACGACCATCTCCAACCATAAAATTAGACCAAAATTTATTAGACCGATATCGGGCACTAGCGTCTAAAGTACAAAATGCCTGATACTCTGATTGCCAATCAGTACGCGAAGCGTTGCGGCAAACGCACTCACGGGAGAGACCTATATCTGGCTGCAGACTATTACCGTTATGTATGTATGCAGATTTAAAAAAAATATCTCAATTAACAAGGTTTACCACCCCCTGCGCTCTCCCAAAATAACCTCCGGTGAAATGTGTGTCGACAGGACTAAATTATCGAGACCTCTGGCTACCCCTGTATGCATGCATGCAAGGAAATGCGTGAAGATAAACAAATAATGAGTGCAATCGTGGAACTAAGTGGCAGCTCAAGTACAAGCAACTTCTACACGTTACGCGCAATACTACTATTTCGCAATAAGTCAGTCCGCAACAATAACTCACGGGAGCGGCGGAGATTTATCCGGCGCCGGTCAGCTTCATTGCAGCTAACGCTCTCCACGAATAACGAGTGCCCCAGTAATCTCGATCCGCGAAGAGATTTGGCTTCAATCAGGATGATATATCCACTATCCCTTTTAATGTGTTGTCCTATTTATATAGTCTATACCTAGCTTTTGCCTGGAAATTCACCTGCCTTAAAGCTTTTAAAAATTTATCGCGATAAAAAAAATAGTATAATCATCTCCAAGATCCCATTTATCTTTACAGAAAAATTCTTTAAAATCGTTTGATAGGTTTTGCCGTAAAAGCGTACCAAAGAAACTGACAAACTCACATTCTAATTAATAATAATGATGATGGATAATAGTAATGATAATATATCACAATGATAACAATGACGTGATAACAGAAAAGGGTTGCTGGATATCGGAGTTCCGGAATCGGAATTCTCACAATGTGCAGCAGTATACTATTGAAAAACTTGTAAAATACCAGCGACCAGCAGAAGAAGTCAGGCCGATGTGGTGACAGCAGTATGTCATTATCATCCCTCTTATACTCTCTACAACTGGCATTGTCCCTAAATCTCTAACTGAGAACCTAGAAAGGCTAGGGTTAACGGCAACAGTAAGAAATAAAATTCAAAAATCAGTCATTTTAGATACAACAGCGATTGTACGTCGATTCCTTTATGATTGAATTTATTTATAAATTGATTAATGAATCCCGCAAAGGAGAACTAAAGTATAACAATGATGATGATGGATGACAAAATTTGCTTATTATAGTTAATTTTCTTATATGTATTTGTATACATAACGGATATACATATAAACAGACCGTTACGTTTTGGAAGGTGGATTGACATTTGCAGTGTCAGACACCAGTTAGATTCTGATTCCCGTGATAGTTATCTTTCAGCAGTAGCCGTTAGTAATTTCCAGGGCTTATCCATAATCGCCTTTTAAGAATCCCACGTTAAGACATGCATCGCAATATACACATGCATATATTCATGCTTTACCCTGACGGGGTAATTTGAGAGATGGTATATGATGATACCAAGACGATTCATGAACACAGACCCAAAAAAACTTTCACGTAATTTATGTTCGATTCAAATCATTGACTTGGGCACTAAGACGAGCAACGGGCTGTAATGTTGTCCTAAATAAGTTCCAGTGAAATGAGGATCGATAGGACAACATTGCCTAGATGCTATTATTGAGTAATGTCGTATAATAAATAAATATATATTTTCACGCCATTCCCAATACAGGGGTAGACAGTGGTCTAGATAATTAAGTCCTTTCGAAGCACCTTCCACCGCAAATATTTTTGGGACAACGTTAAGGAACCTCGTTACGACACGGTGGTAAATTAGTAAATGACTATCGATAAACGAATGAACATTCTTATGTCGGTGAATCAATGATTAAATTTTATTTGATAAGTTTTTTTGAAACCACCCATTGGTACGAGCCCGTCACCTGGGGACCGAACTCGTGTCGACTCGAATTCCGATAACCCAACAACTCGAACAACGTGACTAACTCGGTAATATCATATACTATAGAAAATTACTACGTACGTTTTGCTAATATTAACTATTCGTATATAATTATTTATTATTAAATTATTTATTATAAAATTATTTACTAAAATTTGTACCGAGAATGGAGTACCTCCATTTTAATAAATAATTTTCACCATATGTTATGCCCATGCACGTCAACATTCGTAAACACTGGGCACTAAGGTGTATGAATAAAAACTAGATTCAAACTATATAATAAATCTTTACTCAAACAAATTTTATTCAATAACTGACGTAATGAGTGCATTTTAATCAAATTTGATAGAGAAACAAGAACCCATTCGACAAATTATTTGCTCCAATGGTAAATTAACTCAACTGCACCTGAAACTTTCTTGATGCTCAACGACTTCACAATGCCAGAGCTGCCTAGAGCTACAGCGAAATACAGCCTCGGTAAGTCTAAGAGCAGAGTGTTCGCACAAGCCGCCCGACTCCTGCAAACTTGAGACGTCGCTCACAGCGATAATTAAACGCCACAAACAGCGACAAGTATCTACAGATGGCTTAGTTTAGCAAATCAAAGGTTTCCTTCTAACACAGTCGATTAAAGGCAATTTCAATTAGTTTATGAGTGTTTCTATCGGGTTACATTCAAGCAATATCTTGTAAACGCCTGTAAAAATATATTAGCAATATTTTATTTGTGTAAAATATTGCGGAATTTGTATAAAATTATTTCTAACTTCCTATTCAAAATTATCATAAATCAATAAAGTACTTGATTTTTGGGACATTTAAAAAAAATCTTGATCCCTCCCCTAATATGGGGGTAGACAGAGGTACAGAAAATTAAGTTCTTTGACCCACCTTCCACCGAAGATGTTTTCGGGACAACGTGACAGGTGGTGAGGCCGTCGCCGTCTTTATGTCCAAGTCAACGATATAACTTGTACATAAGTTTTGAAAAACCCATTGGTACGATCCTGCCACCGGGGATCGAACCTTTGTCTTCCGATGTATTGGGAATTGCGTGAAGATATATTGTTTTCAATTTAAGGTTGTCATATATGAATCAGGTACATCATTTTTAAAATATGTTGTGATTCCAATTACGATTGTATATAAAGGAAATATAACTGCAGTTCGAATAATTCTCGTATTGTGTTTAATATGGTTATAACAAACCACTAATAAATAATATTAAATTAAGAATATGACTTTCTAATCTTCGAATTGACATTAAGTGCATTTTAAATATTAATATATGTAAGGACAAATTCATTGTCAGCAATAATAAAAAAATGTACATTAACGTAAATAACTACATAAATTAGGCGGATTAAAAAAATATTTAGTAAAAATACAACTAAAAAATTTAATTTTTAAAAACTACTGCATTTTACTGAGCCTGTTTTCAATTAGAAAAAATGGGAGATAGGAGAAAAAAAATAAGAATAATATATATTAGCGTAACATACAAAAAGAAGATCCTATGCGGAATATCGCCACAATGGAGGAAAATCAATACTGTAAGTAGTGAAAGAAAACTGTCAAATATTTTTTACACACACAGATTTTAGATCGCAGGTACGGACTCCAAATAATGAGGTTGTAGATTCTAATCCTTTATTTTAATATCTACTAAATACTCTATCGAGTTACGTAATACAATGATTAGTTGGAGTAATTAACAATATTTATAACATTATTAGATTTCATTTTTAATCAGAAACATATTCTGTTTACGTAAATCCCATTGTGTATTTAATATAACATACCAAAAATATAAGAGTAGTTAAACTACTTTTATTATTTTTCTATGTAAGCAACGTGATAAAATATAGTACAGACTCCATTTATTGATAAGTACTGTACACTTAAACTAATACATTAATATTATCTATGTCGAATACATTAAACTAAATGAAATAAAGTTTAAAAAATACAAACTTTACTCGTCATTGTCAAATAAAGATGGAAAGAATTATATTTGGGTCTTAAAATAAAATATAAATAAAATAAACTGGTAAAAAGATAGTTAATAAACTCTGGCGTTAGATTGTGGAAATTCAAGAAGAAGAAGAGAAGAAGAAGAGAGAAGAAGAATTTTCACGTTTCGCGAACTGTGTTTGTTACATTTTTCTCTTCGGACCTTATAACTTCTAGCATATACCTTTTATCTTCTGCGTGCGGAATGGTGCGATATAATTGTTTAATAGCCACTTTATTATAATAAAAAGACATAAATATAGACAAGTTCCGTGAAAACTAGAATTTAAAACCGTAGTCCATTTTTCAATAGTGCAATGTGCTAAATAAGGAAAGCTGTAAAGGTATATTGCTGGGATGAAATTTGCTGTAGATGATTCCAGCCCTAATTTTCAGTGGCCGTTCGATAAACACAATGTATCTTTTGTTATAAGTTTAAAATGCTTCCACATAATAATTAAATAAATTAATTTCGATCATTGAAGAGGTCTCAAAATCAAACTATTACATTGCAATATCTACTTAAAATTTTGCAAACATAATTAAAATTGAACATATGCGAATATATACTGTTATCTGAAAGAGTCGATTCTTTGGATAATAAGTTCCAATATCCAGATAGGCTTGTATCGCTATTAAGCAGAGGGGAGTTAGTAGACCTCGACGCTCTCCTGGTGGTGCACGGTGTCCTGGCGGAACATCTCCACGTCCACTTGGCTGTCCGTCTGGATCAGCTTGCCGCGACCCTCCTGCGGACAGTGCAAAAGGAAAAAATCAACAAAGGAACTTCTATAATCAGCCTAGTTAGAAAGAAAGTGTGGTATCATAAAAGTTGCAAATAAATATTTGATCTCTTGTGGATGGAGACATTGTTGGTTTTATTTAATAAAGTAAATATACACGTATACATCGACAGGAATCACTTACATTGCTCTGATTCCAAAGTGGCTAAACCACGTAAGTTAAGAAATCGGAAACAACGAATGTACTACAGACATCCAGACCTGTCCGCGAATCGAACATGTGACCTCAGTTCTAGCGACACAATAAGGACCGGTTTGTGCGCCACTCGTCCATGGAGATCGACGTGTTTTCTAAAAGAGCATAGGTACCGTAAGAGAGTGCACGCTGCAAGTACCTTAGTGTGCATGAGTATGAAGGGCAGCTCGGCGGTGAGCTCGCCGCCCAGCGCGCTGAGGTAAAGCTTGACCTTGACGCTATAGCTCACCACAATACCAAACGCATCACGCTGATCCAGGTCCAGTAATCTGTGGATGTTTACTTGAAAATTGTAGGAATTCGAACGATTCCTTACGAGTCTGATGATAAATAATATTCTCGATACTGTCACACATGTATGCTGAGTAACAAAGCTTTTATCTACAACCTGTCTTTTTATTAACGTAGATTTAGACACCTCCATTTCATTTCTTCCAGACAGCAATAATCCACTATTCTCCTCTGTTAATATCTAGATCACATCTTTCATACGTACAAAGACATTATCATAATGGCCTATAAAAGTCGATCGCAGCACATAGGGCTCCGTTCACTCTCATCCCTCCGTCTCCAGTTTGGTACCCACGCCTGAGAAGCGGATTGACGAACGCAGTTCCGAATAAAAGGCTTCCGAATTTGCAATATGCCTTACGTAAACGCTTCGAAGACCTGGCTTCAGAGCGTTACAGTTGTCGTCCTTGTACAGCATTATGCATATGTGTACTGTTTTAAAAGCCTAATGTCGTATGGTATTTTGCGATGGAGACATGAAGCTGAGATGTGGAAACGGTATTTATTCTGCAAAAGACGAAAGAACTCCGTAGTGTCCGTTAGTGCGTGGACACTGACAGCGTGGTGGAGGCGAGCGCGGCGTCCTGCCGCTTGAGCTGCGCGTCGAGCGCCAGGCCGCGCCGGTCGCGCAGCGTGCCCAGCGCCGGCGTCAGCGCCAGCACCTTCTGCAGGCTGGCGCCCGGCTGCAGCGGGCAGCCGTCCCTGCGCGCACGAACCACTTCCTCATCACACTAACAGCAAAGCTTGCTTTGTTACCACGAGAAAGAAAAGTTGCATAACTCTTGGCAAATGTTACCATGCCCCTCTCTCTCTCTCTCTTAATACATGCTACTACATTTGGTTTTTATCACGTGAAAGAGCAGTTTGTATAGCTATTGGCAAATGACGTTTAAGATACCACGCGTCAAACCACACGCCAACGCGTCTAAGATAGGAAAGGGAAGACGTTTAAAATTTCAACTGAACTGAGATACAGTGGATTAGAGGTAAAATGTTGCCACGGGGCAACAAGGGTCCGGGTCAGCTGATTTATAAAATTTCTAATCTACATACATACATAGACACTGCAGCCCGTTACCGGTATACTTATATTGATTTGGTAATTTTTTTAGATGGATATCCAGTTAACTGTCGGTAACCATTGATATTATTAACTCTTTTCTTTTAATCTCGGCTTTCGATATCCAGAACAAGAAAGTGGTTGGCATATAAGCCGATACCACCACGGTAAGTTTTCCTATTTAGTCCATAGCAAAAAAAAATACAAAAAAATATATTACGTTTTATCTTACACGAATTTCAGCAGCACACAAAAGTGCACTGAATATAGGACAAAGAAAACTTTATTCAATCTTGGCAACCGGATTCGCGATTACAGTATCAAGATATCAAAAGCTACTTGTTTTCAGGTAACCTTTGTGGTTCAGTAGCAAATTACCGTAAAGTAACGTATTGTACTTTACGGTAATTTGCTATTTGTGTTTGATCATCTATTTAAAAATGTACCATTCGTTTATTCAAATTCTTACAAAGTTCTTTATAAATATATAATGTATTAGACGCCGTATGTTTATATTAGATCAGAAAATTTAATTATTAAAAAAATAAGTTCAGTTCATCATATTTCACAATGTTCATAATTTTTTATTTCATTTTCCACCGGAACAAAATACGTAAAACGTAAAATAGAAAAGCGTAGAAAAAAACGTAAAATATTAAATATAATATTTATAATATAAATATATAATAATAATTTTACAATATAAATAATAATAAAATTTTATATTATAATATAATTAATTACTTTTTTGTAAATCGTTGTTGAATAGAACACTTTTATTTACTTCTCCTGCCTACAAGCCTAACAAGAGTCCGTTGCTGAACACAGGCGTCGTCCAAAGTACACCATAAAGAGGTCCTGAGCAACCGGCGACAATATTTTACAGGTCGTCACTCCATTTTGAGGAGCTCTGTCTTTTATACTGCTACATCATTTTTCAGGGACGGTTATCATTTCTTCAAGCTATATGACCGGCACATTGTCACTTCAGCGTACTGATCTTCTGGCTAGCTCAATAACTATAGTGGCATGTCGTCACTACGGATTATATCATGAAAAAAAACACCGAGCACTTTTCATTATTTCACTTATAAATTCAAAAAACGCTACACGAAGCATGATAGAATAGGAATATACACAGTCAGGTCTTAAGTATTGTCACACAGTAAAAACTTTTATTTTAGAATGCTGGCCACAAAAAAGTTTATTGAATTCGAATTTCTAATTGTTCACGAAAATAAAACTATATACTTTTTAGAATTTTACTCATTTTTAAATATGGAGTGGACGTTTAAAGAAGACCGTGTGGCAGTTATTGCGTTGCATCGTTGCGGTTACGCGCCAATTCAAGTTTTTGACATACTGAAAAATTTTAATATAACCAAAAATTTCGTTTATCGTACCATCAAACGATACAATGAAGACTCTAGTGTAGATGACAGGTCAAGTGGTCGCCCTCGGTGTGTTAGGAATCCAGCAGTGATAAAAGCTGTGAAGGATCGAATTCAAAGCAATCCCAAACGTAAGCAGAAACTGTTGGCCCTTCAGATGGGGTTAAGCAGAACCACGGTAAAAAGGGTGTTAAATGAAGACTTAGGGCTTTAAGCATATCGAAGAAAAACAGGACATTGTTTGAATGCTCGTCTAATGCACCTGAGACTGAAGAGATGCCGCGCTTTGTTTAAGCGGTACGTGGGAAAAAAATATCGGGAAATTCTTTTTTCGGATGAAAAATTTTTTACCGTAGAAGAGAGCTACAAGAAACGCAATGATAAGGTATACGCCCACAGTAGTGAAGAAGCGAGCAACCGTATTCCGCGCGTCCAACGAGGTCATTTTCCATCCTCGCTCATGGTATGGCTGGGAGGTTCTTATTGGGGCTTAACAGAAGTACATTTTTGTGAGAAAGGTGTAAAAACGAATGCAGTTGTGTATCAAAATACAGTCCTGGCGAACCTTATGGAACCTGTTTCTCATACCATGTTCAATAACAGGCACTGGGTATTCCAACAAGATTCGGCGCCAGCTCATAGAGCGAAGAGCACACAAGACTGGCTGGCGGCGCGTGAAATTGACTTCATCCGGCACGAAGACTGTCCCTCCTCCAGTCCAGATTTGAATCCGTTTTTTTTTTATTTTTTTTTTAAATAAAAAAATTAAAAAAATTAAATAAAATTGAATCCGTTAGATTACAAGATATGGCAACACTTAGAGGAAAAGGCGTGCTTAAAGCCTCATCCCAATTTGGAGTCACTCAAGACATCCTTGTTTAAGGCAGCCGCCGATATTGACATGGACCTCGTTCGTGCTGCGATAGACGACTGGCCGCACAGATTGAAGACCTGTATTCAAAATCACGGAGGTTATTTTGAATAAACTTTAGTGTCATAAGAATCGTTGTTTTGTTAAGTTCATTTGGTATATAAATAGTTACATAATGAATAAAATATATATATATATATATATATATATATATATATATATATATATATATATATATATATATATATATATATATATATATATATATATATATATATATATATATATATATATATATATATATATATATATATATATATATATATATATATATATATATATATATATATATATATATATATATATATATATATATATATATATATATAATCTTGTTTTAATTATTTAAGTGCGTATAAGGTGGTGAGCCCGTCGCCATCTTTATGTCCAAGCCAAAGATATAATTCGTACATAAGTTTTTGAAAAACCCATTGGTACGAGCCTGCCAACTGAGGATTGAACTCGGGTCTCTTAACACGAAATTCCGACCACCCTAGCACTCGGCTATCGTGACTTTTTTTTATAATATAATAGCAGTATAAAACTCACTGCGTCTCCACACTGCTGACAACGTTGCGGTACTGTCCGCTCTGCAGGAGCAGCACGTCCACGGCCTGCTGGATGCACGCCTTGATCTTCTTCACCACCTTGTTGCTGTGGTTACGCACGCAGATATTCACTGCGATCGTCTCGCTGTGCATGTACAGCTGGACAGACAACCTTAATTGCATATTCCGTAATCTCCCTTAGTAGGATAGACAAAGGTATAAATTATGAAGTCCTTTCAATCCACTTTTCGCTTCGCACTATTTGGGAGATCGTGACAGGTGGTGAGCCGGTCGCTGTATTACTTCTTTATTTTACATACATACATACATACATACATATATTCACGCCTCTTTCCCGTAGGGGTAGGCAGAGACCACTTCTTTCCACTTGCTACGATCCTTACATACTTGTTTCGCTTCGTCCACTTTCATTATTCCCTTCATACATTCCCTTCGATTTAGGGTACTCTTGACCTGGCATTTTTCAGGACGTTCCTGATTTGGTGTCGAAACGTCCGCCTAGGTTTTCCCCTTCCTAAACTTCCATTCACACTCGTCTTATACACTTTTTTCGTCAATCGTTCTTCATTCATTCTCTCGACATGGCCAAACCATTCTCAATTTTAGTCACTACATCTTCTTTCAGACCACATCGTTTCCTTATTTCACTATTCCTTATCCTGTCATTCAGTTTAACTCCTATCATACTTCTTAACGCTCTCATCTTAACTGCATTTATCCTGATTTCATGTTTCTTCTGCCATACCCAACTTTCACTTCCGTACATGAGTGTTGGAACCAACACTCCCCTATGCACAGCCAAACGAGCTTTGTTAGACACCTTCCGACTACTCATAAAGGAGTGCAGAGCTCCATTCACCATGTTTCCTGCATTCACTCTTCTTTCGATATCACTCTCACACTTTCCATCTCTTGTAATCATAAAAAAGTTATAGGTAAATTAACAAGGTTTACCACCCGTGGCGCTCTCCCAAAATAAGCTCCGGTGAAATGTGTGTCGACAGAACTAAATTATCTAGACCTTCTGGCTACCCCTGTTTTGGGAAATGCGTGTAGATAAACAAATAATGAGTGTAATGGTAGAACTAAGTGGCAGCTCAAGTACAAGCAACGTGTAGTAAATAAAAAAAATAAATATATTCACGCAATTCCCAATACAGGGGTAGACAGAGGTCAAGTCTAGACAATTAAGTCCCTTTGACCCACCTTCCACCGAAGATATTTTTCGGGACAACGTGACAGGTGGTGAGCCCGTCGCCGCCTTTATGTCCAAGCCAACGATGAAATTCGTACATAAGTTTTTTGAAAAACTCATTGGTACTGCCACCTGGGGATCGAACTCGGGCCTCTCGACTCGAAATTCCGACCACCCAACAACTCGGCTATCGTGACTTCAACGTGTAGTACCACGCAATAAGTCAGCCCGCAACAATAACTCACAGGAGCGGCGGAGATTTATCCGGCGCCGGTCAGCTTCATTGCAGCTAACGCTCTCCACGAATTACGAGTGCCCCAGTAATCTCGACCCTCGAAGAGATTTGGCTTCAATCAGGATGATATATCCACTATCCCTTTTAATGTATTACCTTTTTACATAATCTATAAATAGCTTTTGCCCGGAGCGTTGCCTGCGTCAATTTTATTAAGTTTATAGCGATAAAAATTAGCCCATAATCATGGGGTAGTTGGAGGATAGCAAAGTATCATCATTTGATTCATGAACACTCACATAACTTCAAGTTTTATCACTTATGTATGATTCGAAACGTTGGCTTGGGCATCAAGACGGGAACGGGCTGTCAAATTGTCCCAAATAAGTTCCAATGAAAGTCGAATGGACTAGATTGTTTAGACCTTAGTATTGACAAATGTATTGACATTTATTATAAAAAATTACTACATACATTTTCCTGATATTAGCTATTGGTGTATAATTACCGAGAATTATAATTACTGTACAAATTTTAATAAATGATTTTCACCGTATTTTATTCTCTAGCATTTCAACATTTCTGATCACTGTGCGCTAAGGTGTATGAACAAAAACTACATTCAAACTATGCTATAAATCTTACTCAAACATATTTTATTTAATAACTGACGTAATGAGTGTATTTTAATTAAATTTGATAGAGAAACAAGAATCCATTCGACAAATTATTTGCTCCAAAGGAAAATTAACTCAACTCCACCTGAAACTTTCTTGATGCTCGACGACTTCACAATGCCATAGCCGCCTAGAGCTACAGCGAAATACAGCCTCAGTAAGTCTAAGAGCAGAGTGTTCGCACAAGCCGCCCGACTCCTGCAAACTTGAGACGTCGCTCACAGCGATAATTAAACGCCACGAACAGCGACAAGTATCTACAGATGGCTTAGTTTAGCAAATCAAAGGTTTCCTTCTAACACAGTCGATTAAAGGCAATTTCAATTAGTTTATGAGTGTTTCTATCGGGTTACATTAAAGCACTGTCTTATAAACGCCTGTAAGAATATATTAGCAAAATTTTATTTGTGTAAAATATTGCAGAACTTGTATAAAATTATTTTTAAGTTCCTATTCAAAATTGTCATATTTCAATAAAGTACTTCATTTTTGGAACATATCTAACTAAACACATCTTAATGCCTCTCCCAATTTAATAATAATAATAATAATAGATAGAGGTCCAGAAAATTAAGCATTGTACTTTATGGTATTTTTTTATAGAAAAGGCCGGCAAACGAGCAGGCGGCTCACGTGATGGTAAGTGGTACCGCCGCCCATGAACACCCGCAATACCAGAGGCATAGCAGATGCGTTTCCGGCCTTAGAGCCCGTGAATCCGGTTGCCAAGATTGAATAAATTTTCTTTGTCCTATATCCAGTGCACTTTTGTTAAAAAAATAAAATATTTTCACGCAATTCCCAATACAGGGGTAGACACAGGTCTAGTCTAGATAATCAAGTCCCATTGACCCACCTAACACCGAAGATATTTTCGTGACCTCACCACCTGTGAGGCCGTCGCCGTCTTTATGTCCAAGTCAACTATATAATTTGTACATAAATTTTTGAAAAATTCATTGGTACGAGTCTGCCACCGCCTGGAGTTGCGTTAAGATATATTGTTTTCAATTTAAGGTTGTCATATGTCAATCAGGTACATTATTTTAAAAAATTTTCTGAATCCAATTATGAATGCATATTTAGGAAATAAAACAGCAGTCCAAATAATTCTCGTATTGTGTTTAATATGATTATAACAAACCACTAATATATAATATTAGATTAAGAATATGACTAAATAATCTTCGAATTGACATTAAGTTTATATATTTTAAATATTAATTTATGTAAGGAAAAATTCATTGTCAGCAATAATAAAAGATGTACTTAACGTAAAGAAGTACGTAAATAAATTAATGTAATATGCTCCAGCTCCAGACGGATTATAAAAGATATATAATTTTATTTTTTCAAATAAAAAAATTATAGGTAGAAGGGGAAAAAATAAGAAAAATATATATTAACGTAATATACCAAACGAAGTGCCTTTACTCAACATCGCCACAATTGACGAAAAACAATAATAAAGTTGTAAAAGAAAATCATTTTTTTTACACACACAGATTTTAGAGCGACGGTACGGACTCCAAATCATAAGGTCGTAGATTCTTTTTTCGATCTTAACATCTACTAAATACTCTATCGAATTGCTTAATATAATAATTAGTTGGAGTAATTAACAATATTTATAACATTATTATTCTATTTCTAATTAGAGACATATTCTGTTTATATAAATCCCATTGTGTATTTAATATACCATACCAATAATATAAGAGTAGTTAAACTACTTTTATTATTTTTCTTTGTAAGCAACGTGATAAGATATAGTACAGACTCCATTTATGGATAAGTACTGTACACTTAAACTAATACATTAATATTATTTATGTCCAATACATTAAACTAAATGAAATAAAGTTTGAAAAAAACATATTTTACTCGCCATTTTCAAATAAAGAGGATAGAAGAAGACTTTTCATTTTCACGTTTCGAGAACTGTGTTTGTTACATTTTTCTCTTCGGACCTTATAACTTCTAACATATGCCTTTTATCCTTTGCATGCGGGATGTTGCGATATAATTGTTTAATAGCCACTTTATTATAATAAAGACATAAATAGAGACAAGTTCCATTTTTTAATAGTGCAGTGTGCTAAAAAAAAGAAAGCTGTACAGGTATATAGCTAGGATGAAACTTGCTCTTTCTGGTACTGCCCTGCTTTTCAGTGGCCCTTCGATAACACTATGTGCCTTTTGTTATAAGTTTGAAATGCTTCCACTTAATAATTAATTAAATTGATTAAGACCTTTGAAGGGTCTCTAAAAAGTTATTACATTACATTATCTACTTAAATTTTGCAAACATAATTAAAATTGAACATATGCGAATATATACTGTTATCTGAAAGAATCGATTCTTTGGATAATAAGTTCCAATATCCAGATAGGCTTGTGTCGCTGTTAAGCAGAGGGGAGTTAGTAGACCTCGACGCTCTCCTGGTGGTGCACGGTGTCCTGGCGGAACATCTCCACGTCCACTTGGCTGTCCGCCTGGATCAGCTTGCCGCGACCCTCCTGCGGACAGTGCAAAAGGACAAAATCAACAAAGGAACTTTTATAATCAACCTAGTTAGAAAGAAAGTGTGGTATCATAAAAGTTGCAAATAAACATTTGATCTTTTGTGGATGGAGACAATGTTGGTTTTATTTAACAAAGTAGATACACACTACTATCATACATAGACAGGAATCACTTACATTGCTCTGATTCAAAAGTGGCTAAACCACGTAAGGTAAGAAATCGGAAACATCGAATGTACTACAGACATCCA
The DNA here is from genome assembly GCA_029286605.1 of Sericinus montela. Classification (NCBI taxonomy): domain Eukaryota; kingdom Metazoa; phylum Arthropoda; class Insecta; order Lepidoptera; family Papilionidae; genus Sericinus; species Sericinus montela. Next base: position 174,558 of record JAGSMR010000012.1, on the reverse strand, counting down.
GACCTGCGAATTGAACATGTGACCTCAGTTCTAGCGACACGATAAGAACCGGTTTGTACGCCACTCGTCCATGAAGATCGACGTGTTTTGTAAAAGAGTATAGGTACCGTAAGAGAGTGCATGTTGCATGTACCTTGGGGTGCATGAGTATGAAGGGCAGCTCGGCGGTGAGCTCGCCGCCCAGCGCGCCGAGGTAAAGCTTGACCTTGACGCTGTAGCTCACCACAATACCAAACGCATCACGCTGATCCGGGTCCAGCAATCTGTGGATGTTTACTTGAAAATTGTAGGAATTCGAACGCTTTCTTACGGATCTGACGATAAATAATATTCTCGATACTGTCACACATGTATGCTGAGTAGCTTTTATCTACAACATGTCTTTTCATTAACGTAGACTTAGACACCTCCATTTCATTTCTTCCAGACAGCAACGATCCACTATTCCCCTCTGCTAACATCTAGATCACATATTTCATACGTATAAAGACATTATCATAATGTCCTATAAAAGTCGATTGCAGCACATAGGACTCCGTTCACTCTCATCCCTCCGTCTCCAGTTTGGTAGCCACGCCAGAGAAGCGGATTGACGAACGCAGTTCCGAATAAAAGGCTTCCGAATTTGCAATATGCCTTACGTAAACGCTTCGAAGACCTGGCTTCAGAGCGTTAAAGTTATCGTACTTGTATTATGTATGTGTGTACTATTTTCAAAACCTAATGTCATGTGGTATTTTACTACGGGGACATGAAGCTGAGATGTGGAAACGGTATTTATTCTGCAAAAGACGAAAGAACTCCATAGTGTCCGTTAGTGCGTGGACACTAACAGCGTGGTGGAGGCGAGCGCGGCGTCCTGCCGCTTGAGCTGCGCGTCGAGCGCCAGGCCGCGCCGGTCGCGCAGCGTGCCCAGCGCCGGCGTCAGCGCCAGCACCTTCTGCAGGCTGGCGCCCGGCTGCAGCGGGCAACCGTCCCTGCGCGCACGAACCACTTTCTCAACATACTAACCGCTAAAGCTTGATTTGTTACTACGAGAAAGAAAAGTTGCAGAACTCTTGGCAAATTTCATCAACGCCTCTCTCTCTCTTTCTCTTTCTATCTCTTTCTCTCTCTTTCTCTCTCTTTCTCTCTCTCTCTCTCTCTCTCTCTCTCTCTCTCTCCCTCTTAACACTATGCGTGAAAGAGCAGTTCGTATAACTACTGGCAAATGATATCAACGCCTTTAAGCGAATTTCAAAAGCCAAGGTTTTAAAATTTCAACTGTTTCGATACAGTGGCTTAGAGGTAAAATATTGACACGGGACAATAACCATCCCCATCTGTATCAATCCATATCGCTATCCAAACATCTGTTAGTGGCCATTGATATTGTTAACTCTTTTCTCTTAATCGCATCTTACGAAATCCACAACAAGAAAGTGGTTAGCATATAAGCGAATATCACCACGGTAAGTATTCCTAGTTAGTCCATAGCAAAAAAAAAATACAATAAATTATATTACGTTTTATCTTTAACGTATTTCAACAGCACTCAAAAGTGCACTGTATATACAACAACTGTATATACGACAAAGAAAACTTTATTCAATCTTGGCAACCGGATTCGCGATTGCAGTATCAAGATATCAAAAGCTACTTGTTTTCAGGTAACCTTTGTGGTTCAGTAGCAAATTGCCGTAAAGTACAATACGTACGTATTTGATCATCTATTTAAAAATGTACCATTTGTTTATTCAGATTCTTATAAAGTTCTTTATAAATATGTAATGTAAATATACGCCGTATCTTTACATTAAATCAGAAAATTTAATTATTAAAAAAATAAGTTCTTTGTTTTAGAGTCCTCAAAACTAGAAAGGTGGTCCATCATATTTCACAATGTTCATAATTTTTTATTTCATTTTCCACGGGAACAAAATACGTAAAAAGTAAAATAGAAAAGCGTAAAAAAGAAAAAAGATAAATATTAAATATAATGTTTTTCGGTAATTAAATAAAAAAAATATCGTCACGCTTTTCCCAATACAGGGGTAGACAGAGGTCTAGTCTAAACAATTAAGTCCCTTCGACCCACCTTCCACCGAAGATATTTCGGGGCAACGTGACAGGTGGTGCGCCCGTCGCCGTCTTTATGTCCAAGCCAACGATACAATTCGTACATAAGTTTTTGAAAAACCCATTGGTACGAGCCTGCCAACTGGGGATTGAACTCGGGTCTCTTGACTCGAAATTCCGACCACCCTAGCACTCGGCTATCGTGACTTTTTTTTATAATATAATAGCAGTATAAAACTCACTGCGTCTCCACACTGCTGACAACGTTGCGGTACTGTCCGCTCTGCAGGAGCAGCACGTCCACGGCCTGCTGGATGCACGCCTTGATCTTTTTCACCACCTTGTTGCTGTGGTTGCGCACGCAGATGTTCACCGCGATCGTCTCGCCGTGCATGTACAGCTGGACAGACAACCTCACTAGCATATTCCGTAATTTCCCTTAGTAGGATAGACAAAGGTATAAATTATGAAGTCCTTTCAATCCACTTTTCGATTCGCACTATTTGGGAGAACGTGACAGGTGGTGAACCGGTCGCTGTATTATTTCTTACTTTTTAACTGTCAATACATTGTGTTAGAGGTCATGTAATATCAGCGCCAAAATATACCACTTTATTTCTTCCCGTGGATATCGTAAACGGCGACTAAGGGGACTAAATATCATTGCCTACCGACGGTTGACAGGATAGGTATTTCGAAATATACCATAACATAATTCAGTAGATCAGTAACAGTCAGCAGCGTCTGAGATGCTAGTTATCTGTTACTGCAATCACCAATCCTCCTGACAGGTAAACTCTCCCTTGCAGTAGAGCTTTACATCCTTGAGTGGACTTTAACAGACTATTATAAATGAATATGTGTATATTATTTTAATAAATAAACTTAAAGTTGTTACATTCTAATTTGAATTAAAAAGGAAAAAATTCGCTTGATATTGCTATTGTTAAAAAGTGTAATTCACTTCCTCGGTAGCAAGCCCACCTATTAAACATTATAAATATAAAAGATGACAGAACAGAACCTGCTTGTCCAGTGTGAGCTCCAGCTCGAGCTGGCCGGGCGATAGCACGAAGTCCTTGCGCACCACGGTGCAGGGCTGCGGGCCCGGCTTGCTCGGCGCGAACTGCACCTTGCGGATGCCAAGCGCTACCGTGCTCCTATTAACACAACAGCATATCGTAATTTATTGCTCTTATAACCATTCCAAGTAATTTACGAACTGTCTGTTTCATTCTTTTTCTCTTTATCTAGTCACGATATCTTAAATATTCACGATAGACGAGTGATTGGCTGGTCGGAATTCGAATCAAGAGGCTCAATTTTGTTCGGTGATGGCACGCTTGTAGGAATCAGTTTTTTCAAAACTTATGCACGTCTATATCAACAAGACAAATTGCTTGGATATAAAAAAGGCGACGGGCTCACCAACTGCCAAGTTTTCCCTTAAAATGTATTCGGTGAAAGGTGGGACATTATTGTGTAGACCTCTTTCTACCCCTGTATTGGAAATGGCGCGAAGATATTTTTCTTTCTCTAGTGTTGCTATGGTATATACAACTGCTTGTGATATGCTTATCTCACTTTCTGACACACTACCTGGTAGGCAAGTGCATTTTTTGTACCATTCCCTTAGTTGCTTCTTACCATGACCACGAGAAGATAGGGAGTGGTAAATACTTACACCAATACCACACAGCAATTATCGTGTAAACATTATTTAATTCCATTTCCGAATACCTGAATTCGCGTTATACGTAATTCTATATCAAAATAAATTTAATTAGCGAATTTATTAGCTCTCCCTAGAATTTGTTTCAAAAATGACACGTGGATTAAAGCAACGTGACCAGCGAACACAAATTTATTGAAAGTTTCTAAATACAAATTCCGCATGGTATTTATTGGGGGTTATGAATTGGGAAATACCACCAAACTACTGAGACCAGCACAAGCTGCCCTGACTAGACGCTGAGTAATAGGAATTCGAGTCGAGAGACCCCAGCTGGTAGGGTCGTGAGTTTTTTCAAATCTAATGTACGATTAATATCATTTCTTGGTTATAAAGATGACGATAGGCTCACCACATGTCCATGGTGTCCAAAAAAACAATGTCTTCGGTGAAAGGTAGGTCGAGAGGAGCTAATTTTATTGCCTCAGTCTATCCCAGTATTAGGAATGGCGTGAAGATATTTTTAACATGCTTTTATTAGCTTCACCTGTATGTTTGTATGTTTGTAACCGACTTCTTTGGGCGCGATTTTGACCCACTTTTAACGGCCAGATTTCGTTCAAACTTTGTAGATTTATCGAGGACCGATGAAAATACACTAATTTGATAAAAAAAATTAAAAAGTAAAAAATAAATAATAGTTAAAAAACTAAAAAACAAGCTTTTTATAGAAAACCGAACTAAAAAATGTAAATTAAGAATAGCGTTAAAAATTTCAATAAATATAAATTAATAATAGTGTGAAAAAAAAAATACTTTATTTTAAAAAAAGCGTGGGGTGCATGGTGTCAATAGTTATAAATATTTTATTGACAGATACGAGCAGAGTGATTATCATTTTGACAATACCTTAAAAAGCACCCCACGCTTTTTTAAAATTATATAATTTTTTTTGATCACACTATTCTTAATTTAAATTTATTAAAATTTAGTTTCTATTTTTTAGTTCGGTTTTCTATAAAAAGCATGTTTTTTAGTTTTTATTAAACTACTATTTTTTCCTTTGATGATACATTTAGATTGATCAATTTTCTGTTGTATACCATAAAAAATACCTTAACGCAATTCCCAATACAGGGGTAGACAGAGGTCTAGTCTAGACAACTAAGTCACTTTGACCCACCTTCCACCGAAGATATTTCGGGACATCGTGACAGGTGGTGTGCCCGTCGCCGTCTTTATATCCAAGCCTACGATATAATTGAAAAAAAAGTTTTTGAAAAACCCATTGGTACTAAATAAATGACCTTGAGTCTCTGTGAAAATGAGTTGACGACCTGCACAACGTACGAGGAGATTGATAGATGCTGATGTCACTGTGCCTTTAACTGTGGCAATCTTTAAAGGAGTTCTTCAGCAATGAACTCTTGGCTGGCAGCAACTAGTTACGAGTATGACGACGAAGAGTTAAACATTTTTTTAATTTGCTCTGACTACTTCAAGCGCAATTGGCGAGTGACAGGCGCGAGTTGTTTTACGTCATAACCTGCGATGCGAGCGGTCGATCTCACTCTCGCCGACGAAGAGCTTGACGTAGTAGTGCACTCCGCAGGGTTCCCCCTCGTCCTCCAGCGCGGGCTGCAGCGTGACGGAGCCGGGCGCGCCCGCCGGTACCGTCAGACGGAATGGGAACGCACCCGCTCCTAATTTGCGCACTAGCCGCTCCTGTGTCACAGAACATGCACAGACATTTTTAAACAAAGGTGGCATTGGCTGCAACGGATTTGCCACGCTGACACAAGTACAGGAGGTGGGCGTTAATTTCTGCAAAACAGTCATCGGACACCTGGTATCGTATATTCCTATATAATATTGTACACCTGTCTAAGTTTGAAATATAAAAAATAAATAAATCAATCAATATCTTCACGCAATTCCCAATACAGGGGCAGACAGAGGTCTAGTCTAGATAATTAAGTCCCTTTGACCCCCCTTCCACCGAAGATATTTTCGTGACACCGTGACAGGTGGTGAGCCCGTCGCCGTCTTTATGTCCAAGATAACGACATCATTCGTACGTAAGTTTTTGAAAAACCCATTGGTACGAGCCTGTCACCTGGGGATCGAACTCGGGTCTCTTGACTCGAAATTCCGACCACCCAATCACTCGGCTATCGTGACTCATTATTCAAATATAGATGATTATTATTATTTAAACTAAATGAGACTTTAAATATACCGACCTTACTTTAAGAGCGAAATAACACCGTCCTATAAAGATTATGAATAATTTTCATTATTTATTATCAACACCTTAACACCTACACTTAATGTCCCTTTTTTTACCTCAATAACAATTATAAAACATAAAGCATTGTACTACATCATAACAACTTCTTCATAAAAAAGTTATCTTGTGTTCTTTACGCATAATTGCTACTAACAAACGCACAGGCGCTCAGCGTCACAATCAGTATAAATTCAAAAATAATTAAATCGGCTACGTTACTTTAAGAATTTTATTCGTGACTTAAATAATATGCCTTGCTATGTATTCACCGTGACATGATTACGAAGTTCTTTAAATTGTTTCTCATGGACGAGCTGTATAATAACAACAAAATTGCATTAGAGTCCAGAGGTCAAGCGCAGACCGACGAGAACCCGTCGCCTCCCCAGAGGCTGTCCACCTGTGAGCTGTAAGAGACCGTCGTGAAATAAACCCGTCGCGTGTAATTACGTCGTAATTACAATTGTAATTTAAACCCGGCAGCCGTCTTCTAACGAGCATTGCGAGGACCGAGCTCTTTATGTACTAATTCAAATTTATTACGAGTTGCCATTTAACCCTTGCGGGTTTAATGTGTTTTGTTTTTAAAATGTGATCTCTTTACTTAAGTATACGGTAATTTGAAGTGACTAAGAAGGTAAGCAATGTTGATACTTAATTTATATTTAAGATATAAAACGACTTGATAGCTTAGTTGGTAGTATTTGTGTCTTCGAAGCTAAGGGTTGCGAGTTCAAATCCTACAAACGAGGGCAAACATTTGTGTGATGAATATAAATGTTTGTACACTAGCCTTGTATGTTTATATATGTATATTATATTTATATATATAAAGTTTGTATGTAAATAAGTTCATTAGTTAGTTTGTTCATTTAGATGTCGGTATGATAACCACCTATCACGTTCTACTAAAATAAGGTTCGGGGGAATGTTGCCGAAAGAACTTCATAGTGCCTACCCCAGCATGGGAAATTGCGTAAAGATATAAAAAGACTGCGTTTCCATCTACGAAGTTGCGATTCGAGAACCATTCTTCCTCAAGCATGGTCAGTTCATCGTGCGTGGCCGTGGCCTTCTGCCACTTTCGTGTGTTGAAGCCACATTGCTGCGGATGTTAAATCACAGTCCGTCAAGAAAGTTTTAGAATCCTCATTCGGCCTACGGCCTACTTAAGATTACGTTTCGTTTTTATAGGTGTTCAGTTATTCACCGTTGAAGTCACGATAGCCGAGTTATTAGGTGGTCGGAATTTCGAGTCGAAAGACCCGAGTTACGTCCCCAGGTGGCACGCTCGTACCAATGGTTTTTTTCAAAACCTATGTACGATTCAGATGGCTTTGACATAAAGATGGCGACGGGTTCACCACCTGTCACGTTGTCCCTAAAATATCTTCGGTGGAAGGTGGGTCAAAGGGGAATTGCGTGATGATATTTATTTATCATTTAATCAGTAGCCACACACACTAGTTATAAATGTGTGCACATACAATATGACGTTCTTTGTAAAACGCACAATATGGCGCCGCCAATTGCTAACAGGATCAAATCCGGAATCACTTGAAATATCACTTTGAAGCTTATACTTAACAATATCATCACACAGCACTTATACAGATTCCAGTAAAATGGGTATGTTTACAGAGAAGTACACGTTTATAGATTTGTAGAAGTTGGGGAAAAACAAAGAAGTAAGAGATAAGTGCCTATCACTTGTAAATGAATATTAAAAATATTGAACAGATAATTTAGTTATTGAAGATAATTTTTATAAGTATAAATTTTAATAAGTCACGATAGCCGAGTTGTTTGGTGGTCGGAATTTCGAGTCGAGAAACCCGAGTTCGATCCCCAGGTGGCAGTACCAATGAGTTTTTCAAAAACTTATGTACGAATTTCATCGTTGGCTTGGACATAAAGGCGGCGACGGGCTCACCACCTGTCACGTTGTCCCGAAAATATCTTCGGTGGAAGGTGGGTCAAAGGGACTTAATTGTCTAGACTTGACCTCTGTCTACCCCTGTATTGGGAATTGCGTGAAGATAATTTTTGAATCTAGACGGACGTCAAGTGATATTATGAACATAATCATAAGCTTAATAAAAGAAAAAAGAAGAAAGAGGGCGGTCCAAATGCCGAGACCTCATAATAAACCGAATACGGTCCAAAGAAACCGAAAACTTGGTTCAATTAAAAGTTATTTACTCATTTAAAGTCATGATACCCGAATGTTGGGTGATCTGAATTCGATTCAAGAGAACCGAATTCGATCCCTAGGTAGGCTTGTACCAATGAATTTGTCTAATGTTATGTACGATTTATATCGTTGGCTTGGACGTAACGACGGCGACAAACTGATTACCTGCAACGTTGAACATTAATAAGCCCCGATGAAGTATGGGTCGAAAGGACTAAATTTTCCGGACCTCTGACTACAACTGTGTTGGAAAATGGGTGAAGAGTTATTTACACCATACCTGAGTCCTCGTGAGTTCGTACGGCCGCTTCTCCGGTGGCGGGTAGACCTGCTCGGACGCGAGATAGAGCTCCTTGTAAAAGTTCAGCCCCATGACCTCGTCTTCCTCGCGGCCGTAGCGGAAAGTGCATACCACCTGCGCGAACACCTTGCGCGCCCCCACGTACTCCTCGTCCAGCATCACCACGCCGTCTGTAACATAACGCTTGATTGTAGAATTGTAGAAAGGCACATTTTACTTTTAGTCCTCCGTCGTCGAGTGACGGTTCACTCTCCTATCCTATCCCCATTCGTTTCATCTTTTTCTCCTTCTTTGCTAATTTATTTTCCCTTCTGGCCCAACCACAGGCAAATCCAAACTAAATGGCAAACTGGCTACCGGTGAGGCGGCCATTATAATCATTTCCAGAAATACCACACCAATTAAAGCATTCCAGTAACAGGCAGCAGTATCTAAGGTATCAGGTGTCTGGTAATAGGATCACCAATCTGTTTTTATAACCCATGAATATTATGGAAATATTTCTACCCAGAGAAATATGGCCCGCAGCGAACTTTTACAGGCAGTAAAAAAACTGCTCCTTTGCCTCTTTTACTATAATAAAAAAGAAATCGGAGTTCGGTAAGCCACTTGGTGATTGTAATCTGAAATGAACTCGTACTCGTAAAGTTCTTATGTATGTAATCATAAATACTGAACACACCGTGTGGTCACGGCGTAAAGATATAACCTTTCCACACATGGTCGTCGTAATAAACGACGTAGAGAAAAGCCTTAAAATGCAATATCAGAATCCCCATCTCCAAAAAATGCCAGACCAAATTAGAGCAACTCTGTAATGAACAGCAATGTCTAAGGTACAAAATGTCTATTACTGCGATCACCAACCTGCTTGCCAAGTAGTAGGCTTACCATCTCGTTCGCGATGTACCAAAAAAACATGTATTTGATACCGGGTCGTTCGAAAGGACTTAATTGTGTAAACTTCTGTCAATAGGTATTGGGAACGGCGTGAAAATATTTATTTTTTTGTATCGACGACCTCCTTGGTCGAGCGGCTTATGCACTGGTTTTCAAGGTGTCAGCAGCTCTATGGTCCCGGATTCGATTCTCGGTCGGATCTTTGTATAAAACCACTTTTATCGTCTCGAGTCTGCGTGTTTGTGGTACTTTCATTGTATCTGTTATATCTTTGTTGCATAATACGCGTGCTTTAGTTACTTACTTTAGGGTTAGAGCAATTTGTGTGAAAACTTTCTACCTATGTATGTATGCATGTGTGTATGTATATATGTAATTTACAAAGGAATAGCATCTTTATATCTAAAAAAATAGAAGCTACATCAAGTCACCCCGAACGTCACCGATGTGAGCGATCGGTGGAGGACCCTCGCGAGAATGTAGGCCGCTCTTTAATGATGCTTCACACCGAATGCATTTTCTTCGACGATCGCGTTGAGAAAATGAAGGGGGCTTCACTTTCAAAAGATTAGCATTCGGTTTAACGAACAGAATTTAGATGCTCACAATGAAGTTAAATACTTTATGATTAAATTTTCTGCAAAATCCATACTGATAACGTTATTACACGTAAATTTAATAGACAATAAATAAATACATACATATATGGGGATAACATCACATACATTGCTGCGATCCCAAAGTAGATAGCTTATATTGTGGAGCACTTATATTATAGAATCAGAAACACACAATGAAGTTTCACACACAAACATTATACTAAGACCTAAAGTTTAGGAAGACCTATGCTTGAAAGTAAGACAGTTTGTGCAAAACAAGTTTAACAAATAAGAAAATTAAATATGTAAAACATAAAAGTTCAAAAAAGTCACGATAGACGAGTAGTTGGGTGGTTGGGATTTCAAGTTGAGAGACCCGAGTTCGATCCCCAGGTGGCCGGCTCATACCAATTGGTTTTTTAAAAACTTTTGTACGAATTATATCGTAGACTTGGACAAAAGACGGCGACGGGCACACCACCTGTCACGTTGTCCCGAAAATATCTTCGGTTGAAGGTAAAATAAAGGCAATTAAAATAACATGTTAAGACAAACATTAAATAAATGTAATCCATTATGTTATCATTATATCTTCACGCTATTTCTGATACTGGCGTAGACAAAGTGCTGGTGACAATGAAGTCTATACGACCTTCTTTTCACCGAAACTACTTGGAACAACGTCACGGTATATTATAATTCACATACAAATATACATTATTTACATATGATCCCGTATATTATCATGAGAACTATAGTTAATGCAATTACGAAGTAAATAAATAAATAAATATCTTCACGCAATTCCCAATACAGGGGTAGACAGAGGTCGAGTCTAGACAATTAAGTCCCTTCGACCCACCTTTCACCGAAGATATTTTCGGGACAACGTGACAGGTGGTGAGCCCATCGCCGCCTTTATGTCCAAGCCAACGATATTCGTACATAAGTTTTGGAAAAACTCATTGGTACGAGCCTACCAACTGGGGATCGAACTCGGGTCTATTGACTCGAAATTCCGACCACCCAACCACTCGGCTATCGTGACTTCAATTACGAAGTCTTCGCAATTTTAGGAATTTTTAAAACGGAGTAAATTTAGAGCATTTTACTGTTTGTGAAATACGTTTTGATTATTTATCTGCATCAACACCCACACTGCCGCGTTCGCCTGATTCATTGAGGGAAATGCGAATTTGAATCTTTATGTCTTTATTCATGCTCTTGTGGAAGGAATAATACCTCTTCTAAAGCATCTTCAGTTGCTAAAATAAAAAGGACTGGACAGGCAATTCGCCAGTATCAAACAGAAACGTACGTTCCCCGTAGTAGATCGGTGAGCGATCAGTCATAACCAGTGACAGCTCCGACGTAACTAACTGGGATTGGAGCCGCCGTGATTTATCGCGAGGTGGCGCTGACGGCCGACATTAAACTCGCGTCAGAAGCTACCGGCTGGTGGCTGGTCGGCAGTGGCGGGCTGTTACACGAGCGTGATGGATGCTTGCTTGCAGCGTCGAGAAACTGTTTATTGATGTTGATTGCTTAATTTGTTTATATCTTCGCGCATTTCAAAGTACAGGGGGAGACCAGAGCTCTAGACAATTTAGTCCCATCGTCTCACAAGTTAAGTTTTTTATTTTAGGTCTGTGAGCCTGTCGCCAACGATATACATAGTACATATGTTTAGAAAAATCCTATTTGTACGAGCCTGCCACCCTTAAGGATCGAACTCGGGTCTTTCGGCTTGATTTCCGATCACTCAACCACTCGGCTATCGTGACTTTGTCACCAGCTAGATAAGTTAATCAATTCAATTTAGTCTTTCCACACTATTGTTTTTCCTGATCATATGAAACGTAGTAAAGTAATACAAATAAAAATAAATAAATATCTTCACGCAATTCCCTATATATGGGTAGACAGAGGTCTAGTCTAGACATTTAAGTCCCCTCGACCCACCTTCCACCAAAGATATTTTCGGGACTACGTGACAGGTGGTGAGCCCGTCGCCGACTTTATGTCCAAGCCAACGATATAATTCGTACATAAGTTTTTGAAAAACCCATTGGTACGAGCTTGCCAACTGGGAATCGAACTCGGGTCTCTTGACTCGAAATTCCGACCACCCTAACACTCGGCTATCGTGAGTAATACCCTTTTTTAAATCTGGTAATAGTTCGGACCCCACTAACTATATGCCTATTTCTGCACTACCAACATTTTGAACACCCATGGGAAGAAAGGGGGTGGTGAGATCTTACGCCGTCACCACACAGCAAGCAATAACCCTCTTATAAGATTATTCCTGAACTTAATAATCGAGTATAGTCAGCACCGACCTATTGGCTCCACGAAGGATATGTGATCAACGAACTCCCGCTTCGCCATATACAACGTGACTTTGCCATTGGGCGCGCACTTTTTGAACACTTTAAAATTGTAAACCATTGTTACGTCTGCTGATAATTACAAGTTGATACTACACCGACTTGCCTGGAGAGAGTGCGCAAAGACGGGCTGGTGCCGTGCTTTATACAGGATTACTTGCTTGAAAGGCTTCTCGGTAGACTGTAATCTTGTTAAAACAGTTATGAGGCACGTGAAAGAAGCTCTGCAATACGGATATCGCCTACGCTTATAATGTGTCTTCGAAGTTGAAGGTGAACCTGTCAACCTTGGATATACAAATATTAAAATAAATATATCTTCACGCAATTCCCAATACTGGGGTAGACAGAGGTCTAGTTTAGACAATTAAGTCCCTTCGACCCACTGTCCACCAAAGATATTTTCGGGACAACCTGATAGGTGGTGAGCCCGACGCCGTCTTTATGTCCAAGCCAACGATGTAATTCGCATATAAGTTTTTGGAAAACCTGCGACGTACGAGCCTGCCACCTAGGGATCGAATTCGGTGTCGATCGACACGAAATTCCGACCAACCCACCGCTCGGCTATCGTGACATTTTATACATACAAATATTATTTAAATTTGTATGTAAAAAAAATATCTTCACACCAATACAGGGGTAGACAGAGGTCTAGCAAATTAAGACCTTTCGACCTACCTTCTGGTGAGTCCGTCGCCGTCTTTATGTCAAAGCTAACGATATAATTCGTACATAAGTTATTTTTTTTTGAAACCCATTGGTACGAGCCTGCCAACTGGGGATCGAACTCGGGTCTATTGACTCGAAATTCCGACCACCCTACCACTCGGCTATCGTGACTTTATTCATGGAGGAGGCGTTCATGGAGGTCATCGATATTAATATAAGTGCCTTAGTTGGGTTGCCGCATGGTTACGGCGTAAGAATATACAAACCCCTTTTATTCCTGGCAATAGATGGCAGTACAACTATTTTCACAAATATCGGAACAAAATTTAGCAGATCGGAGACGGGCAGCGTAAGGTGTCTAGTGTCGCGATAGCCCATGCGCTTCACAAGCATTGTGATAATGGCAAATCCTCCTTATGACCAATGACGATTTTGCTAGGGGTACTTCGCTTGAAGTTGTCAACGAATATGTATACCTGGAGCAAATTGTCAAACTGCAAAAATCTAACTTCGATATCTGTATCGAAGTTGGATTTCTCCTGTCAATTGATACAGATGTATAGCCAGATCCGAATCAGAGTCTAGCGAATTCGAATCAGTCTGGGCAGCTTTAAAGCAGCTGAAACTACTTTATATCCTTTCCACGGGTGTACTTTAAAACTGAAGACCAAAAGAATACAACTAGTGTATGTTTTCAGTGATGTCACAGTGGTGGAGCCACGCATCAGCTTTTGTTGTTGCATATATGGGCCGGCTCGACCGGAGAAGTACCACGAACTCTCAGAATACCGGCGTGAAGTGAAGTCTAAGAAACTTCTGCGTTTCGTCTGGTGAGTGCAGGAAACCGGTGCGGTGGGTGGTGCCCCCCCCCCCCCGTAACTCTAAAGGTGGCAACGCATCTGCTATACTTCTGGTATTGCGGGTGTTCATGGGCGGCGGCAATCACTTACCATCACGTGAGCCAACTGCTCGTTTGCCTCCCTTTTCTATAAAAAAATAGCATATCTTCACCACTCAGTCTTAACTCATTCACTATTTTTGTGATAAAACCATCTTTCGAACCTGCCATATTTCGAATCAGTTTATGTTTGGCCAAGGTGACGCCGTACACATTATGACACTATCGCATTTCCTTTCATTCATTCATTCCCATCCTTTCATATATTTAAATATAAGCAGGCCCATACCTGGCAGTACCACCCCCAGTATGAACCCAGTAATCTTAATGAATGCGATAAGTGTAAATCTTCTAATCATTCGTTAGTAACTATTAAATGGAAACTATTAAGGCCCAATTTATCAATACCTTTATATCGGACAGTATTTGTCAACCAATCCTATATTACTGCCTGACTCCTAACTATTAAGCAGCGCGTGCTTTTGGAATCAGAGAAGCATCCTTATTTGATGACTTATAGACATAACTTAATTCCATCACATAATATGTGAAACACCTAAAAAGCTTATAAAATTTGAAGAAATTTCTTGATTTTCTTGGAATTCCATCATCAGGTCCTGGCGTGATAATGATAGGACGAAATAATCGGTTTTACATGTGTCGGAGTTATGACGTAACAAACATTAAAAAAGAACATAAAAGCGAATTGAGGATCTCATTTTTTTGTCAAGTCGGTTAAAACATAATAACATTATTAATGAATGAAGTAAAAGAACAGTCTTGCAAACGCACGCGTCGGTATTCGGTCAGTAACCGGTTGCACGGCGTCTCACCTCTCACTCCCTCAGGTTGTTCTGTCTTTATCGATTCCGTTACTCATGTGTTCTTTCATTACTAACAAATATTATCGATTAAAAATTTAGTACATACTAGTGAAATAATAACAAGGAAATTAACATGAAAATAAATAAATAGACTGGGAAAACATTACATACATTGCTCTGATTCCAAAGTAAGTAGCTAAAGCACTGGTGCTCTAGAATCAGAAAACAACGAAGTTACCACAAACATCCAGACCAGAGTAAATGTTGAAAATGTGATACTGCATTGACCCGTCCGGGAATCGAAAACGGTACCTCGGAGCTGGCGATACTATGAAAACCGGTGTATACGCCACTCGTCCACGGAGGTCGTCATGACTTCCGATTTTGCTTCTTATTACACCCTTAAGAAAGGGGTTGGTAAATACTTACCCCGATATCATACGGCCAAAAATTTTAATTAATATTTATTAATACGTAATTAAACGGTTTATTAATACGTAATAGCCTAGTTGGTAGCTAACCCGTTTTCGGCGACAAGGAATCGAACCCGAGACCTGGTTCTGAGGTATCGGGTTAAATTCCTAGTCGCATCAATGTAGAAAACATTTTTTCTATATTTTCTCGGGTCTGGGTGTTTGTGGTGACTTCGTTATTTCTGATTCCATAATAGCTTAATTTAGGATCACGTACACTATATACATGTTGTTCCTATCTACGTATGTGTTTATTATGTATTTATTTCCTCTCCTCCTTGCATTGTTAAAGTGGACTAACTTACATTTTTGTTTTGAATCCGATTCCGATGACATAAGGTGGTCTGTGCTGATGACATTGAAATTTTTACACGATGCACTAGTGATGTGCCGTCACTAATGTTTAAGACTAGTGATAGTTCAAAGATCTCAATTTACTAAAGAAATAGTAGGTAATGGGGAATTACACTACGTAGTAGTTTACTTTTCTATAGTAGGTATTACATAGTATTCTATAGTAAACTACACTACAGAAATAGTAAATAGGCAAGTAGTTAAATATTCCGCAAAATAGACAAATTATTGGGGTTTTTTAACTTCGAGCAATTTTCCATACTTGGTTGTAAATGAAAGAACAAGATAGTAAACCACTTTTTAGCGAAGCGTATTTGAACAATGCATCAAGTGGTGAGCCTATCGCCGTCTTAGTGTCTAAGCTAACACACATACATATATATTGGCCAGTTAAAGTCCACAGCAGGACATAGGCCTCTCACATAGGGAGGATTTGCCATAATCGCCACGCCTGGCAAACGGATTGGCGATCGCAGTATCAGACAACAAGCATCACAGACGCTGCTGGCCATCTTCGGTCTGACTATTTTGGCCTGATATTTTTAGAGATGGTTATCCCGCCATCTATCGGTTGCCATAACGATATTCATACCTATCGGAAGCAAGGGAATGGTGATATTCTTACACCTTTACCAAACGGTAACAGTTAACGGTACAATATAATTGCGTAAATTCATTTTTACATAGATTTTGTATCCCCCTAATGTAGTTTTTGCATTTTGTGTTTTTTTCTATTCCCATAATTATTACACCTACTGCTTTTCATCTCTACTCCACCTAAAAGTTGTCTAGTAGAGAATGCCTCTTGCATTATGTCCGCCTATGTACACTCTAATGTATGTAAAGTTAAATAAATAAATAATGGCAAATATGCTATGATAAATGTGCATGTTTAAAGCTAAGACACGCATGTTTCTATTGTTGTTTGTTTATGTGATTTGAATTTATTGTCTAGACCTCCACCTAGCCATATACACGTAAAAATACTAAATAAGATATATAAAAATAGATCTCTGTGGAATTAATTCGAAGACCAACGTGTAAGCGCAGCTCTAAAGTATGCTGGACGGGCTCGACTCGACTTTCGAAGGCGCACTGACGTCATCTGTCTCGCACAGTTACTTCCCGTGCGCACGCCGAGTCGTTCAACTCGTGCGCACCTTTTTTCTTCGAGAAATCTTAAAAATGTTATTGTGTATATCAAATGCTCTAAATATAACATAGTATATGAAGCCGCAAGACAAAGTGGTGCCGACCAGTGTAAATGTTTTCATCGAAAATATTTGTTTACATGTGCAGTTAGATTCGTGTTTCAGTGTTAAGTTCTAATTAAGGATTAACAATAAAATAGTGAACTTAAATAAAGGAAAGGTGGGAATCTAAATACTGTATTATATTTTTAGTTACGCTTGTCCTTTCTTACTATACTTACGGAGACGAGCTCACTAACTGCCAAAAAATGTCTGCGGTGGAAGGTGGTCCAAACGGATTTAATTATCTATACCGCTATCCTATTATACTTATGTTTTTTCTAGTACAAAATTCTAGTAATTTACAAATGACCCCGGATGATGTAAAGTATCAGAAACGTCGGAAAGTAAAATAGTTTTGAAAAAACTAAATATAAAACGCTCTAAATCCGAAAAACGTTGTATTCTAAATATGTAAATGTATGTGTTCGTGTAAATACAAGTAATCGAAATGAAGTTGTAAAATTTAGGTATTAGTAAATATTTCAATAGCCATTGTTTTTATAGGTAACATAATAAATATTTGACCAATTTAAAAATGGTACCAAATTATCGATTTTATAAATTAGAATCAACATTCAGGACATTCAGGACGATTCAATGAGATCGGAGAAAATCCTAGGAATTTAAAGTGTCTGAGCTCTCGTTCTGACAAACGCACTGCAGGACGACCCCTCACAAGATGTCCATCTAGTTGGTCGTCCGACCTACAAAAAATTGCCGGGAGTCAACGAATGCAGATCGTTCTTCGTGAAAATCTTTGTGGGAGGCCTATGTTCAGGTGTGGACCTTTGATTGATTGTATACATGAAGAAGACAACGAACGTTATAATAAAACTTTGAATACTACCTTCCTACTACATCGGTGTCCTAAATAAGCTTAGGTAGTGTATATATCTTCTTGCTATTCCCAATACATAGACATAGACAGAGGTCTAGACAGTTAAGTCGTTTCGACCCACCGTCCACTGAAGATATTTTGGAACACGTGACAGGTGGTGAGCCCGGCGCCGTTTCTATTCCAAACCGACCATATAATTCGTACGTAAGTTTTTGAAAAAAAAAACCATTGGTACGAGCCTGCCAACAGGGGATCGAACTCGAGTCTCTTGACTCGAAATTAGGACCACCCAACCACTCTGCTTAGGTAGAAGGTGGGTCAAAGCAACTTCATTTATTAGACTTATGCCTCTGACAGAAGCTAACTATATATAAAATACTCTCTGAAATGGGATATAATAACACGAAAAAACTACTTAAAATACTACACTAAAAATGTTTTAAAATTTTATAGTTTTAATTGCACAGTTATATTCACTCCAGACATTCATTTACTGGTATGTATAGGTTCTATCCTAATGGTCCTGCACGCTCACAGTTACACATTAGCACATAAAATGTGTGCGTCCGCTCTTGAGTCTTATAATATTACAGATTTTTTTTCATGTATTTTACGTGTCTTAGTAATTTACGGAAGGCACATTAACCCCTAAGTGGACAGTGTAGTGCCGCTCCCTTTCTTCCAGTGGGTGTGGTAAGAGTCGACTAAGGAAAACAGTCTTGAATATTGTTGTGGCTACTGATAGATTTCGGGATAATCATCCCTAAAAATATCAGACCAAAATAATGAGACCGAAGAAGGGCAGCAGCATCTGAGGTGCGAGTAGTCTGGTACTGCTAACGCCAATCCGCTTGCCAAGGGTGGCGATTATGGCAAATCCTCCCCATGGAGAAGCCCATATCCTGCAATGGACTTTAACAGGCCGTTATGTATATATGTGCACTAACCCTTGAAACTGCTTACGCCTAGTTTAGGGGTCAGGGTTACCATTTATGTCTAATATAAAAAAAATTAATTATGTCTAATAAGATCACAGATAAGCTTTTTGGAGGGGTTGTCAATTTTCTGGCTTTCAAAAAAATATTGCTTTAACAGGCTTTATAATATAACTTTAACAGGCCGTTATGTATATATGTGCACTAACCCTTGAAACTGCTTATGCCTAGTTTAGGGGTCAGGGTTACCATTTATGTCTAATATAAAAAAATAAATAATTATGTGTAATAAGATCACAGATAAGCTTTTTGGAGGTGTTGTCAATTTTCTGGCTTTCAAAAAAATATTGCAATAATCTTAGTCAAATGTTTTTAATTAACACGATTTTATTATTAACTTGATATATATGTAATTTGTGTGTAATGGCAACTTTGAATGCGATTTTCACCCATTTAAAACGTCGAATTAATTTGAAACTTTGCACACTTATCAAGCATAGATGACAAAGAGATAATTTAAATAGGAGTTGGATAAGGAGGGATATTGGGACAAATCTTATTATCCTTCCTCGGATCTTCATGATTAGCGATTCTTGTGAATAAAGTGATGTATTGCTATCACAGAAACCATTCTAGTGTGTCAGCAAAATTTTCACTATTGAGATGGTATTTTATATTCTAAATTTATCAAAATATTTGTCAACATTGTATAAATTCGTTGAAATGTATAAAATATCGTTTACTTAATAATCGTTAAAATTGTTTAAAAGCGCCATCTATTGATAAAAGGCTAAACTTGGTCATATCATATCACACTAAAACATCGTATTGAATTGAAACTTCGCACAGACATAAATTGCAATATTCAGAATTAACGATTTTTTCCACGTCTGAAATCACACTTTTGTAACCAGCATAACAAAAAGTAGAAAATAATATATACCTTCAAATATAACTTCAAAATGAAATAGAGTGATTAAAAAAAATATCAAAAAAGCGTCAAAAAGGTGCTAGAACAATTGTTATAAATATTTTACTAATGCAATACAATATGTATTGCTAGTTACAAAGCGTATTTTTTAAAACTATTATTTGTTTTAATTTTCCTACATTATTTTATTTTTGTATTTAAAGTTGGTTGTTTACAGGTAGTTAGCATTATAAGGCAAAACTCTGTTTAAGTATATTTTTATATTGAAAATTGCCAGTTTGCAAGTTTTAGACAATAAATTCGGCCAGAGATAACTTTAGTACATAATTAACATTCTGTTGTAAATACATTTTTAATTAAATTTACTTTTTAATGATTTATGAAAAATAAACTTTATATTAAATTCTGTAATAATTTAAAAATAATATATACCTTCAAATATAACTTCAAAATGAAATAGAGTGATTAAAAAATATCAAAAAGCGTCAAAAAGGTGCTAGAACAATTGTTATAAATATTTTACTAATGCAATACAATATGTATTGCTAGTTACAAAGCGTATTTTTAAAACTATTATTTGTTTTAATTTTCCTACATTATTTTATTTTTGTATTTAAAGTTGGTTGTTTACAGGTAGTTAGCATTATAAGGCAAAACTCTGTTTAAGTATATTTTTATATTGAAAATTGCCAGTTTGCAAGTTTTAGACAATAAATTCGGCCAGAGATAACTTTAGTACATAATTAACATTCTGTTGTAAATACATTTTTAATTAAATTTACTTTTTAATGATTTATGAAAAATAAACTTTATATTAAATTCTGTAATAATTTAAAAATAATATATACCTTCAAATATAACTTCAAAATGAAATAGAGTGATTAAAAAATATCAAAAAGCGTCAAAAAGGTGCTAGAACAATTGTTATAAATATTTTACTAATGCAATACAATATGTATTGCTAGTTACAAAGCGTATTTTTAAAACTATTATTTGTTTTAATTTTCCTACATTATTTTATTTTTGTATTTAAAGTTGGTTGTTTACAGGTAGTTAGCATTATAAGGCAAAACTCTGTTTAAGTATATTTTTATATTGAAAATTGCCAGTTTGCAAGTTTTAGACAATAAATTCGGCCAGAGATAACTTTAGTACATAATTAACATTCTGTTGTAAATACATTTTTAATTAAATTTACTTTTTAATGATTTATGAAAAATAAACTTTATATTAAATTCTGTAATAATTTAAAAATAATATATACCTTCAAATATAACTTCAAAATGAAATAGAGTGATTAAAAAATATCAAAAAGCGTCAAAAAGGTGCTAGAACAATTGTTATAAATATTTTACTAATGCAATACAATATGTATTGCTAGTTACAAAGCGTATTTTTAAAACTATTATTTGTTTTAATTTTCCTACATTATTTTATTTTTGTATTTAAAGTTGGTTGTTTACAGGTAGTTAGCATTATAAGGCAAAACTCTGTTTAAGTATATTTTTATATTGAAAATTGCCAGTTTGCAAGTTTTAGACAATAAATTCGGCCAGAGATAACTTTAGTACATAATTAACATTCTGTTGTAAATACATTTTTAATTAAATTTACTTTTTAATGATTTATGAAAAATAAACTTTATATTAAATTCTGTAATAATTTAAAAATAATATATACCTTCAAATATAACTTCAAAATGAAATAGAGTGATTAAAAAATATCAAAAAGCGTCAAAAAGGTGCTAGAACAATTGTTATAAATATTTTACTAATGCAATACAATATGTATTGCTAGTTACAAAGCGTATTTTTTAAAACTATTATTTGTTTTAATTTTCCTACATTATTTTATTTTTGTATTTAAAGTTGGTTGTTTACAGGTAGTTAGCATTATAAGGCAAAACTCTGTTTAAGTATATTTTTATATTGAAAATTGCCAGTTTGCAAGTTTTAGACAATAAATTCGGCCAGAGATAACTTTAGTACATAATTAACATTCTGTTGTAAATACATTTTTAATTAAATTTACTTTTTAATGATTTATGAAAAATAAACTTTATATTAAATTCTGTAATAATTTAAAAATAATATATTATCATTTCTAAAGTAATGGAAAACAAAAGCTTCCTTCGATCTTCTGCGGCTTCCCATATCTTTCATGTTATTTATTTTTTTCCCTATAAATCGGCTTATACTAACAAATAAGTAATAAAAAATCCTATTGTTTTAGGTTACTATCGAAATTGGTATTTTAGTTTATAATTTAAGTCTTAAAATGTTACGATATCCGAGTGGTTACGTGATCGGAATTCGAGTCAAGGGACCCGAGTTAGATCACCAGGTGTAAAGCGCTTGTAAAGAGCTTAGAGTAGTTTTTTTTTTAACTTATGCACACACCGGTTTTCATGGTGTCGCCAGTTCTGAGGCCCCGGATTCGATTCCCAGTCGGATCAATGTCGAACTCGTACACTTTTTCTAAATTCTCTCGGATCTGGCTCTTTGTGGTACGTTCGTTATTTCTGGATCCATAATACAACTGCTTCAGCTGCTAAATTTGTGATCAGAGCATTAAATGTGATGTTGACTCATTAACTATGTGTTTATTTATTTACATCGTTGGCATGGACATAAAGACGGCGTCAGGCTCACCACCTATCAGGTGAACCAAAGAAATGTGAATAGTAGTCAAAAGGTCTTAATTGTCTGTACCTCTGTCTACCCCAGTATTGGGAATGGGATGAAGAAATATTTTTAATTAACTAAGCAAAGTGTAATGTCAATGAAAAGCGGAGTCGAACAGCGAACTAAAAGCTTTATTGGTACTAACTACCTACATACACAATAATAATAATCATTATAATAGACCTTGTACAAAGATGCAGCACTTTAGAGGCCAAAAAATTTATGTTAATATCTTCACTAGATTATTTTCTATTATTGTAATAATAAAGAGAATAGCAGATAGTCAAAAAGTTGGCTGATTAATTCCAATTTCAGGGTCCGGATTCGATCCTCTGGATGAATTTTAGTACCATTGAGTTTTTCGACATTTTTGTACTATTTGTATCAGCTTGGACACTAAGAAAGCGACAGGCTCAATACCTGCCCTCTTGTTCCAAATAAACTCCGGTAAAAAGTGCGAGTAAGTCGAAAAGACCAAATTTTCCAGACCTCCATTTACCCCAATAAAGACACGAAGATACGATAAAATACATAAAGACATTAAGCAAATAAACGAAAGAATAATAAGTAAAAGTTTGCTACTATTTCTAAATATTATTACAACAAAACTTGAGAGACATCTTCCGTTCGGACCAGATAAAATACGCAATTTAATTTTGCATGCGGAATCGTACAATATAATTTTATAATAATTAATTTCCGCAAAACAACACCTAAGTCTATTATATATCACAACTAGCTGTGCAATTTTTAGTTCCCTTATTCGGCCTGTGCAGGATGATGAGAGGCAGGAAAATGGTAGCTTCGGACGCCTGACCTGGGATGTCTCCTTGCGTCTGATGCGTCTGACCGTCAGAACTTCGATAGCGTGATGTAGGATGCATTTTTCCGTAATTGTTTCTTCCACTAGCGATTTCTACATGGAGTCATAGATGTCGCCATATGCCGTTATTGGAAGACAGTGGTGATGATGGTAATTTTTTTATTTTCAGGGCGCGTTATAACAGTTCGATGGTTGCAACGTCCGAAAGTGATGATCACCCGCCTCCTGGTATATACATAGATATTTATAGACTTTTTTCTTAGACGTGTCAGTTGAAATTTTAAATCTATACCTCTTGATAGCGTTGTTAATATCTGACCGAAATTTTACAACTTCTAATTCACTCACCAAAACTTTTAATTCACTCACCAAACATCTATGGAGACATCAATACGATAACCCCCGTCAACATTCATATGATGTATTTTGTGAATTATTTAAGTATGTAAGCACTATTAGGTTATTTTTTTAAATTTCTCCTTTATGATGTTAAGAAATGATTATTAAAAGTCACGATAACCGAAAGGTTTTGTGATCGGAATTGAGATAAGCGCCTGAGTTCGATCCCTAGGTGATAGACTGTACCAATGGGTTTTCAAAACTAATCTACGAATTTTTAAAACTTTAAAAACATTATTCTCTTTAATTTAATCACATAAAATTTCTGCATAAATATGCTTTAAAAATCGATAAAATTGCGTAATAAAAATTAAGTTGGCGTTATCTTATTGATAATTCCAAACTGAAAAGTCAGGAACGACAAATTGTCACTTGCAAAAGGGATAATAGATGGCGCTGATGCCAAACAGGGCATAAAAGAAAAAGACTATACAAAAAATACAGACAGACAATACAGATTTAAAATTTCAACTGATGCGTGTAAGACACGGTGGCTCGGAGGTAAGAGTATTGCCATGGTTCGGCAGAGGTCGCGGGTTCGAATCCCGTCCGTGACAGTCCAAATTTTAAAAACATTTTCTCTTTAATTTAATAACTTATCTACGATTTATATCTTTGGCTTAGACATAAAGACGGCGTCAGGCTCACCACCTATCAGGTGAACCAAAGAAATGTGAATAGTAGTCAAAAGGTCTTAATTGTCTGTACCTCTGTCTACCCCAGTATTGGGAATGGGATGAAGAAATATTTTTAATTAACTAAGCAAAGTGTAATGTCAATGAAAAGCGGAGTCGAACAGCGAACTAAAAGCTTTATTGGTACTAACTACCTACATACACAATAATAATAATCATTATAATAGACCTTGTACAAAGATGCAGCACTTTAGAGGCCAAAAAATTTATGTTAATATCTTCACTAGATTATTTTCTATTATTGTAATAATAAAGAGAATAGCAGATAGTCAAAAAGTTGGCTGATTAATTCCAATTTCAGGGTCCGGATTCGATCCTCTGGATGAATTTTAGTACCATTGAGTTTTTCGACATTTTTGTACTATTTGTATCAGCTTGGACACTAAGAAAGCGACAGGCTCAATACCTGCCCTCTTGTTCCAAATAAACTCCGGTAAAAAAGTGCGAGTAAGTCGAAAAGACCAAATTTTCCAGACCTCCATTTACCCCAATAAAGACACGAAGATACGATAAAATACATAAAGACATTAAGCAAATAAACGAAAGAATAATAAGTAAAAGTTTGCTACTATTTCTAAATATTATTACAACAAAACTTGAGAGACATCTTCCGTTCGGACCAGATAAAATACGCAATTTAATTTTGCATGCGGAATCGTACAATATAATTTTATAATAATTAATTTCCGCAAAACAACACCTAAGTCTATTATATATCACAACTAGCTGTGCAATTTTTAGTTCCCTTATTCGGCCTGTGCAGGATGATGAGAGGCAGGAAAATGGTAGCTTCGGACGCCTGACCTGGGATGTCTCCTTGCGTCTGATGCGTCTGACCGTCAGAACTTCGATAGCGTGATGTAGGATGCATTTTTCCGTAATTGTTTCTTCCACTAGCGATTTCTACATGGAGTCATAGATGTCGCCATATGCCGTTATTGGAAGACAGTGGTGATGATGGTAATTTTTTTATTTTCAGGGCGCGTTATAACAGTTCGATGGTTGCAACGTCCGAAAGTGATGATCACCCGCCTCCTGGTATATACATAGATATTTATAGACTTTTTTCTTAGACGTGTCAGTTGAAATTTTAAATCTATACCTCTTGATAGCGTTGTTAATATCTGACCGAAATTTTACAACTTCTAATTCACTCACCAAAACTTTTAATTCACTCACCAAACATCTATGGAGACATCAATACGATAACCCCCGTCAACATTCGTATGATGTATTTTGTGAATTATTTAAGTATGTAAGCACTATTAGGTTATTTTTTTAAATTTCTCCTTTATGATGTTAAGAAATGATTATTAAAAGTCACGATAACCGAAAGGTTTTGTGATCGGAATTCGAGATAAGCGCCCGAGTTCGATCCCTAGGTGATAGACTCGTACCAATGGGTTTTCTCAAAAACTAATCTACGAATTTTTAAAACTTTAAAAACATTATTCTCTTTAATTTAATCACATAAAATTTCTGCATAAATATGCTTTAAAAATCGATAAAATTGCGTAATAAAAATTAAGTTGGCGTTATCTTATTGATAATTCCAAACTGAAAAGTCAGGAACGACAAATTGTCACTTGCAAAAGGGATAATAGATGGCGCTGATGCCAAAACAGGGCATAAAAGAAAAAGACTATACAAAAAAAATACAGACAGACAATACAGATTTAAAATTTCAACTGATGCGTGTAAGACACGGTGGCTCGGAGGTAAGAGTGTTGCCATGGTTCGGCAGAGGTCGCGGGTTCGAATCCCGTCCGTGACAGTCCAAATTTTAAAAACATTTTTCTCTTTAATTTAATAACTTATCTACGATTTATATCTTTGGCTTAGACATAAAGACGGCGCCAGGCACCTCGTGACACTTCGTCCCGAAAAAATATCTTCGGTGAAAAGGACTTAATTGTCTAGTCTTAATTATATATGTCTTAATTGTCTAGTTTAGTCTTGTTATTTTTGTATTTATGTCTAGAGATTAATAAGACTTAATATTTTTATGTTTCTTTTTCATGATTCTATATTTCTTTTTTATTTGAATTTTGTATAATATGTTTATTATGTTTTATATAGATTGTTGATCCAAAATACATATGAATTATTATTGTTACTAAGAAGGTGTAGTGGTAACTTCAACATTAATACCGTATTGGACGACCTCCGTGGACGAGTGGCGTAAACACTGGTTTTCAAGGTATCGCCATCTCGATGTCCCGGGTTCGATTCCCGGTTGTGTCAATGTAGAAAAACCACTTTTTCTACATTTTCTCGGGTCTGGGTGTTTGTGGTGCCTTCGTTGTTTTCGATTGCCACATCATAAGTGCATTTAGCATCTTACATTGGGAAAGGAGCAATGTATGTGATGTTCTCCCTATCTATATATGTATCTATATAGTAGTCACGACTGCCGAGTGGTTGGGTGGTCGGAATTTCGAGTCAAGAGAGCCGAGTTCGATCCCCAGGTGGGAGGCTCGTACCAATGGGTTTTCAAAAACTTATGAATGAATTATGTCGTTGGCCTTGGACATAAAGACGGCGACAGGCTCACCACCTGTCACGTTGTCCCGAAAATATCTTCGGTGGAAGGTGGGTCCAAGGGACTTAATTGTCTAGACTAGACTCCTGTATTGGGAATTGCGTGAAGATATTTATTTATTTATCTATATATGTATATGTATGGTTAATTATAGGCGTGGTGGAGCTGCGCGAGGACGTGCCTCTGAAACCCAGCGGGCTGGAGTCGCGGCGCTGCGCCGGCCCGCGCCTCATCGCCGGGGCCTTCGCCGCACTGACCGTCGCGATCACGCTCGCCTTGCTCACACAGATCTATTACGGAGACTATGAGGTTGGTTCAATGAGAAATAAAGCCCCTGACAGGCTAGCCAGAGACAACTGATCTCCAAGTGTGACGATCCTTACACCTCGTTCGCTTCATAGATTCATAATTTTCTGCATACACGCACGTATAGGTAACCGAGTAATCTTAAGCTTTCTCTCCTTGAGAAATGTGCTCACACGGTCTTTGAAAGTTAGTCTCGGTACACCTCGACCCTTTTTACTTTAAAATTTTGCTGTATATGTTTTCTTCACGATTCGGTCTACACTCATTCTCTCAACGTGCTCGAACCATCTAACAACGTGCTTATCCATTTTAGTGATACGGTCGTCTTTCAAACATGCCATTACGAATCTTTTCGTTTCGTTTTCGGTCGGCCAAGGTAACGCCGCACATTTTAATTAAAAATAGAAATCGTAAACACTTGGCAGTTGTTGAAGTGCGGTCCACCCTTACTAGTAAGAAGTGCAGTAGTAGCATCATATAGATAGCTAGTTATATATTTAAAATAAATAATAAATAAAAGAAATATCTTCACGCAATTCCCTATACAGGGGTAAACAGAGGTCTAGTCTAGACAATTAAGTCCCTTCGACCCACCTTCCACCGAAGATATTTTTGGGACAACGTGACAGGTGATGAGCCCGTCGCCGTCTTTATGTCCAAGCCAACGACATAATTCGTACATAAGTTTTTTGATAAACTCATTGGTAAGAGCTTGCCACCTGAGGGAGGAACTCGGGTCTCTCTACTTGAAATCCCAACCACCTAACCACTCGGCTATCGTGACTCTTATATATTTGAAATAAAATTATAATTCAACCACTGATATACCAGCAAACGGTAGTCAGAGATTTGCCAAGCGTTAATACGTTTTGTAATAAGCGATGCTCATGCGCATTTAATCCATCACATAAAATGCTTGTTACATTAACCTTGGATGACCTCCGTGGACCAGTGGCGTATGCACCGGTTTTCATGGTGTCGCCAGCTCTGAGGTCCCGGGATCGATTACCGGTCATGTCAAAGTAGAAAACACTTTTTCTACCTTTTTTCGCCTCTGAGTTGTTGTGGTGCCTTCGTAGTTCCTGATTCCATAATACACGATTTAACTGAAAACCAATATAACAAGCTTGAGCGGCTCCAGAATTTCTCTATCCGTTTCATATCCGTTTCATGTTTGGACTTCGCAAATACGACCATGTCTCTCAGTTCCGCAATAGGCTCAACTAGCGTGCTGATGTGTGCGTTCCGGCGAAGGCGTATTCGCCGGAACGCACACATACTTCCACCTCTCTGTCGCTCTAAAGAGTGTTTTATGTTCCTTCATCTTTCAAATCTCCGATCCTTACGCTCACCTGAAACCTTGCAAATAAAGACTCCTGTTCCACAGTTTTTTATGGTAGCTCATACACATTGCAGGCAACCAAACTGTGGAATGCTCTTCTTACCTCTATCCGACAAACTAAATCCCTTCCTATTATTAAATTAAAGATTCCCTTCCCTTTTTAAATCCCTAGTAGCTGAACACTATCTGTCAACTCTAAATATGTCATCCCACTAATAAATTAAATTATCTTTTAATCATGTGTAAATATCCATATCCATAATTATATATCTATCTCTATTTTTAATTTCACGTTAGTATAATATGTAAGTATATGTAATTTTTGTGTATATATTATCTATTTTATTTTGTTTCTGTCTAGTTATATGTACACCACCGTCTTCTTATTACACTCTAGTTCCTGTCCATCAAAAGGTTGCCTGGAAGAGATCACTTTTAGAAATAAGGCCGCCCATTGTCTGATTGTTTGTCTTTGTTTTCTTTCTGTGATTTTTACGTTTGCTATAAAGTTATATTTAATTTAATTTAATTACACGTGCTTAAGATGCTTACCTTGGGATCAGAGCAATGTCTATGATGTTGTTCCTATCTATGTATGTACTATTTTTTTTTAATTATTAACAGTCGCGAGGCTTCCCTGCCGTCAGGTGGTGCCGCACGGGTCGGTGTCGTCCCCGGCGGGCGCGTGCTCGCGCGGCGGCACTGCGCTGCTGAGGGTGGGCGGGCTAGCGCTCGACGCGGCCGCTGCCACCGCTCTGTGTCTCGCCACCGTCGCACCCTATGCCACTGCTTTAGATGCGTGAGTGTTGAGACCATTAGATAATTTAAATTCCAAACCGTAAACTCTCTTCAACTAGTCATTTCTACTTAAAAAAAGTGTCACATAGCCTGTTGTTTAGTTTTGGTATTAGAATCAGTAAATTCTGAATAACGAAAGTAGCTGTACTAACTATGCTATCATATTCTTAAGTTCTTTAAGTATTTTCTGTTCTGTTTTTTCTGCTTATTAAGTTGTATTTAGCGAGTAGTACTACACGGCCATTGTCCGCGAGAGCTACTGCCGACAAACTGTTACAGTTTGGCAGATTTTAAATATAAACATTGTGTGTACTTAGCTTTGAAAATAAATAAAAAAAAGCTAGTGAGCTACTTTCATTATAAATAACCTTCGTGGACGAGTGACATACCCACCGGTATTCATGATGCCGACAGTTTTGAGGTTCCGGATTAGATTCCCGGACGGGTTAAATGGAAAATAACTTTTTCTAAATACTTACTACCACTTACTT
Source organism: Sericinus montela (assembly GCA_029286605.1). Taxonomy (NCBI): domain Eukaryota; kingdom Metazoa; phylum Arthropoda; class Insecta; order Lepidoptera; family Papilionidae; genus Sericinus; species Sericinus montela. The sequence continues at coordinate 144,896 of JAGSMR010000012.1, read as the reverse complement.
TGGCATCAGAGCCTATTTGATTTTGTCCACGTCTCTGTATGTATTTAATCAGTACTTCATCCTATCTTACTGTCGACTATTTGTATAATGACATACACAGTAACTATAAATAAAATATACTTTCCTCTTTCATCCACAACAACTATCGTAAACTGTATTAACAAGAAGAATTGTGCATTGCAGGAGCGGATCGCTCTTGTACTGGGAATACCGTCGAGCTCATAATGAAGCTCCCCTACTGGCGGAATGGGGCGCAGTGGGTGAAGATTGGAACTCCACAATCACTGAAGCACAGCCCCGCGCGCCTCGCCTGCTGGCCGCGCTCGCTGAGCTGCACGCGCGCTACGGAGTACTTCCTTGGTCCGCTGTACTGCAGCCAGCAATCAATAGCGCCGGGTATGAAAGTACAGTACAATCTAGATACTTTCTACGCCCTCCATGAACGAGTGGTGCGCAACGGTTTTCATGGTATTGCCAGCTCTGAGGTCCCAGGTTCATGCAATAATCGGGTCACTACAGAAAATATTTTTCTACATTTTCTCGAGTCTGGGTACCTGTGGTATCTTCGTTATTACCTTATTTTTTGGTTCCATTATAAAACTGCTTAAGCTATTTACTTTGGGATCAGAGTAATGTATGAAATGTTGTCCTACCTATCTATCTATTTATTTATTATTATAGGGATATTTGTCCTCTGATTTCTGGTTGTCTGGTATGTTCTCATCTGGTTGGGATTATATAGGTGTAAAATAAAATAACATAATAATTATTATTTCTATTACTCAATTCACATGATTCGGTGTTTTGTCTTGACCCAATGTAATCAACCATTATGTATGGTCTGTAAGTGCAATATATGTACACATGTTTATGCTCTGCATGTACACTACGATGTACAAATCTGATTTGTTGTACCACACCCACCGTCCACAGTACCGAGTTGATATAGTATACATTACTATACTACATTATATTTGTAACATTGCCCTGAAGCATATCATAAGCATATATCATAAGCCACAATCAGAAGTGCCGTGGACCATACCCATCGACGGTACTGCATAACTCGCAGCAATGGAAACGTTCTTTGTAATACACTATGCAAGTATGAGAGGGCATGTTGCTTTTGCACCCTGTGCTGCAGTTTGCCATTCAGTACCTGCCAGGTCACATTAATAATATAGATTTCTATAGTTTGTTTTATATTTTTTGTTAGTTTTATTATCTTTGGTATTTACAGGAGCAGTCCAGCAGCCATTGCGATAGTAGAACAGCTAAAAGAATTGCAGAATAGCAGCAGCATCGGTATGTTTATAAGCCCTTAGAAAGAAGTTTGCGAACTTTATCCGCAATTAAGCAGTGCAGTGGCTGATCGGTTTATTTCAAGCCAATAGCATGCTTGAATTTTGACGAGCTCCGGGTTTAGATACAACATTTCATGGTAACACCCCCCAGAAAACATAGTTTTTACATTCTATCGCGTCTGGGTGACACCTTGAGTGGTATCTTCATTGTTTCCGATTCCACGAGACGCGTGTTTTAGCTTACTTACTTAGAGATCAGAGCAATGTATTTTTTTTTTGTAGGAAAAGGAAGGCAAACGAGCAGGTGGCTCACGTGAAGGTAAGTGATTACCGCCGCCCATGAACACCCGCAATACCAGAGGCTTAGCAGATTAGTGGCCCTTAGAGTGCCCCCCTCCCCCATAATTGGGCGAGGAGGGTGAGTTGACTACCGGTTACCTGCACTCACCAGACGAAACGCAGAAGTTTGTTAGACTTCTACTTTACGCCGGTATTCTGTGAGGTCGTGGTACTTCCCCGGTCGAGCCGGCCCATTCATGCAACAACAAAAGTTGATGCGTGGCTCTACCACTGTAAATGTGATGTCATCGCAATCTATATACATAATATAAAAAAAAAATATAAAAAAATATCTCCACGCAATTCCCAATACAGGGGTAGACAGAGGTCAAGTCTAGACAATTAAGTCCCTTTGACCCACCTTCCACCGAAGATATTTTCGGGATAACGTGACAGGTGGTGAGCCCGTCGCCGCCTTTATGTCCAAGCCAACGATGAAATTCGTACATAAGTTTTTGAAAAACTCATTGGTACTGCCACCTGGGGATCGAACTCGGGTCTCTCGACTCGAAATTCCGACCACTCAACAACTCGGCTATCGTAACTATAATAAAAATAAAAACATACATATATATATACATAATAAAAATAAAAACATCTTCACGCAATTTCCAATACAGAGGTAGACAAAGGCCTAGTCTAGGCAATTAAGTCCCTTTGACCCACATTCCACCGAAGATATTTTCGGGACTACGTGACATGTGGTGAACCCGTCGCCGTCTTTATATCCAAGCCAACGATACAATTCGTGCATAAGTTTTTGAAAAAAAAAACCATTGGTAAGAGCCTGCCACCTGGGGTCAAGAGACCCGAGTTCGAAACTCTGGTCTCTTGACTCGGCTATGGTGATTTCTATATACATGTATGTATTTATGCGCCGTCGGCAGAGCTGTGCGCGGCGTGGCGCTGCGAGGCGGCGGTGCGGCTGCGCGCCGCGCCGGTGCTGCGCGCGGGCGCGTGGCGCGCGTTCGCGGGGGGCGGCGCCGGGGGGGAGGCGCTGCGCCGCGCGCTCGCCGCCAACTGGACCAGGTACGGAAGTAATAAAAAAATATCTTCACGCAATTCCCAATACAGGGGTAGACAGTGGTCGAGTCTAGACAATTAAGTCCCTTCGACCCACCTTCCACCGAAGATATTTTCGGGACAACGTGACAGGTGGTGAGCCCGTCGCCGTCTTTATGTCCAAGCCAACGATATAGTTCGTACATAAGTTTTTGAAAAACCAATTGGTTCGAGCCTACCAACTGGGGATCGAACTCGGAATTGACTCGAAATTCCGATCACCCAACCACTCAGTTATCGTAACTTTTTTTTACAGAAGTAATGCTGCAAGGAATCCTATAGCACGGTATATGATGATGAGGTACAATAGGGAAAGCGCAACAACCCGTCAGGTCGAGTTTACGTAACCTAGGGAGGTCGTCTCCTTCACCAATACGCTATCTGTACTCGCATTTTCTTCTTTACAGCCTATCCAGAGTCCACTACTGAATATAGGCCTCCCCTAGAATTCGCTAGAAAAAAGGAACCTCAGCGACCTGTATTCATCGACTCCCCACAAATTTTTGCAGGTCATCACTCCATTTTGTGGGTTTGCGGGACTGCGTTTGCGTTTATGAGGTTGCCACTCGAGAACCTTTTTTCCCCATCGGTTATCCATTCGTCGAGCTATGTAGCCGGCCCTTCACTTCAGCGCACTGTTCTTTACTGCTAAATAGTAGCAAAGATCTTTACTACTATGAGACACCTATATAAGTATACCATTGTAAGAATTGAAGACATCTATGTTTCCTTATTAGAAGTCGCATGTCTTTGTCTTAGTGTGAACTAGTGTTCTTATCAGATTTTGTTTATTTTTAATTCGATCTAATTTTCCCTTTTAATATTAAGTGGAGGCCTTTTCCAGCAGTAGGACAGTATAGGTTAAAAAAATTATGAATTACTAATTGTTAATTGGAAATGGACTATTAACTGCCCAGATGTTGGTAAGTTACTATTGCATAAACATAACACAAGCAAGCAAGAGTAATGTCTCATTGTCGGTATTAACACGGTCTCTCTGTTCCTTTGTAACCTGTGTTTCTAACAGTTCCATTGCTATTTAGTGCCAGAAATGGGTAAGAGTGTGGTACTGATGACTCCCAGGTTCAGAAGGAGTTTAATACCCGAAGAAATATTTCTAAAGAGTTTGAATCTCGAGAGCTAATTATCATTTTTATATTTAAAAAAAACTTACAGCTGAGCTCTGCAAATAATTTCACATTTAAATTTCATTAAAATCTTATTTACAAAATATGATAAAATGTATTTTATAAAGCTTAGCATCGTAAAGTTATTCGTATCGTTTTATACTTAAACAGTGTGGTAGAGTGGCTCCAGCAGTCGGCAGCGAGCAATGCGTCGAGCGGTGCGACGAGCGGCGCGTCGAGCGGGGCGGGCCGAGCGCGCGCGTTAGCCGTCGCCGACCCGCGCGGCACTTACGTCGCACTTGCCCTGTAAGTGTTATTTGCGGCCTGTGTCATCACGATTATAAAATAATAAATAAATAAATAAGTAACTAAATAAATATCTTCACGCAATTCCCAATATAGGGGTAGACAGAGGTCTAGTCTAGACAATTAAGTCGCTTTGACCCACCTTCCACCGAAGATATTTTCGAGACAACGTGGCAGGTGGTGAGCCTGTCGCCGTCTTTATGTCCAAACCAACGATATAATTCGTACATAAGTTTTTGACGTACCCATTGGTACGAGCCTGCCACCTAGGGATCGAACTCGGGTCTCTTGACTCAAAATTCCACTCGGCTATATCACGATTATGATAAGAATTTTTTATTCAATTTATCAGACACCATAATTATCGACATATTGCCACCAAATTGTTTTTAATTCTATATTTTTTTATTTGAATGGTTACACAGTTTTTTTTTGATATTTTGTATGTACTATGTACTTGTTTTTATTATCTGTTGTTTTATCTTGATTAATTTCCATATGATTTTCGAAGGAACTCAAGAAAAAAATAATGCGTTTGTCCGTTTCAGCGGTGTATCGAATGCAGACGGTGTGAGCCTTGGGGAGGCAGCGGCTGGCGAAGCGGGGTCGGCGGCGAGCTGGGCGCGAGACGAGCCCACCGCGCCGCTCGACCTGGCTCCCGCCATCATCGCACACGAGCACATCTGTGGTAAATGTCGCGCCATGTGACGAGATCGATTTTATTAAAGCGGCATCACTTAATACTTTGAAGCCGGGATAAATTTCTAAAGAGATTTTAATAACTCATTACACACAGGTACGCGGTACGTGATAGGTGCGGAATCGACAAGCGCACTGGCGCAGACCGCTGCCTCGCTGCTGGCCGGGGCCACGCCCGCGGACGCCGTGGAGGCTCCGCGCGCGGCCGCGCTGCGCGGCGACGCGGCCGTCAACTTGCTGCGGCAGCGCGCCGACGCACTGCTGTCGCACGCGGACAGCCGCGCGGGCGGCCTGGCCTCGCGCTTCTAGTCTCCCGCCACCGCACGCACACCGCTGCGGCCGCGCCACGCATTGCTGTCGCACGCAGATACCTCGTGGGCGACCAGACCGGGCAGCCTGGCCTCGCGCTTTTAGCGGCCAGCAACCTCACGCACACTGCCGCGGCCGCGCCACGTACTGCTGTCACATGCGGATAGCAAGCGGGCGACCAGGCCTTGTGGTTCTAGCGGCCCGCCACCGCACGCACACCGCTGCGGCCGCGCCACGTACTGCTGTCGCACGCGGATAGCGCGCGGGCGACCAGGCCTTGTGGTTCTAGCGGCCCGCCACCGCACGCACACCGCTGCGGCCGCGCCACGGATTGCTGTTACACGCTGACAGCCGCGTGGGCAGCCTGGCCTCGCGCTTCTAGCGGCCAGCAACAGCACGCACACTGCTGTGGCCGCGCCATGAACTGCTGTCACACACTGACAGCCGCGTGGGCAGCCTGGCCTCGCGCTTCTAGCGGCCAGCAACCGCACGCACGCTGCTGCGGCCGAGCCACGTACTGCTGTCACATGCGGATAGCCGCGACACTGCAAGCACTATATAGAATGCACATTGGTTGATGAATGCACCTGAAGTTGGTTGTTAAATTTAATAATAAAATTATGTGTATCATAAATGATGATATTTTTTATTTTATATTTCTTCACCCTATGAAATAATGAAGTAACGATGTAGACAATGTAGTTCTTTCAACCCATATTTTATTAGAAATCGAGTTTTTGAACATCAAATCGATGATAGTATCGCCACGCGTAGAAAAGATTGAGAATTTTTTTCCCTTTGGATATTTCGACTTTTTCGATGATAAATTGTGTCTGAAACTTAAAGAGATCTTTGCAATTTCTTAAAGAATTCTAAAATATGACTTCTTTCTCACTAATGTAATGTAAAAAGTGTGTAGTGCACTAATGTAAATAGATCTTTAAAACAGACCATTATCCGGATTCGTGCAACCATGGTCAATGCTATCTTTACTAGAGAAGCCTTCGTTCTTCGGTCTTCTGTTAATGACGAATGTTTAATGACGTATCCATTCTATAGGATCAAACCAAACAGAATAGAATCGGTGTAATGTGACACTGATAAATGTTAGTGATCAGTAACTTACTTAATGTCATGTTATGATAAATTGAAAGACTTAAAAGACGATTTATCATAATCGCAAAGCTTAACAGACGTAAAGATTTCAGGAAGGTAGTGATATTTGAATATCGATGTGTGATATAACAAACAATCTCAATTGTTATCAGAATTGTGATCGTGACACGCTAGTTTAACCTAAGACTATACTTAGGTGCAATAAACTTACGGTTAGAAATGACAGATTATTTTTCACAGCCAAAATCCCATAAAATAGTCCACAAATATTAAAATGTACCGAAACTTAAACCCTTATACCAGAAATCACTAACTAAACATACAAAAATCACTAATTAATACAGGACAATGACATCAAAAACAAATAATATTAACAAAACACTAACATAACTTCCTCGTTACGATAATAGATGGCGTCTGCTGTAAATAAATCAAGCAATCTATCTCCGTCGCGTTCGTGAGTGGTGATCACAAATAATGCGTAGAATGAGACCATTTTTTCAGAACCCACGCACCCATGTCGTGAACAAATCATGCTATTATCTAAAAAAAAACCTAAGCAGGTTTCATTATTAATGTCACCTCTCTAATTCTATCAGACAGACAGAAAATTATTTAACATATTGCGTAGATTAAACATCGTCAATGTTGTTTAAGGCAATAACGTAGGGAGATAATGAAAATAAATTACCTTAATCACATTAGGCGTGATTAAGAATTTAGCTATAAATCGATAATATAACTATTTAAGCAATTCGATACTTAAGTGGTATAGCTACACATAAGTCATGATAGCCGAGTGTTCGGGTGAACGGAATTCGAATGAGGAGACTCTAGTTCGATCCCCAGAAGAAAGGCTTATGAATTTGTTTTCGAAACTCAAGTACGATCTGTATCGTTGGTATATACATTATATAGCGACAGGCTCACCACCTGTCACGTGAGTTGAAATGACTTATTTGTCTGGACCTCTGATTACCTCAGTATTGGGAAATTTGTGTAAATAAGAAAGCTCAGTTTTCCATGTAAGTTTAACGCCTCAATAGCCTAACTTTGGTGCGGACTGGGAAATATCACAGTTTCGAGCTCGGCATTCGTCCACAAGCATAAACAACTCCAAATTCAGTATTTTGAGGATTGCTTAAGCACAATTAAGCTTAATTGGTCGACAGAAATATCATAAATTATCAATTCTTCTCTATTGTTAAGTATCATAATCCATCTCGGTTCCTTATTTCGTCTTCATAGGATAAGTTATTTTAGAGATTTGATGATCAGTCAATCTATGAGTGATTTTAGTCTCTATTATGTATAGTTATAACGTAAATCTACCGCAATACGATGACTAAATAGTGTAACTGAGCCAGCCTAGTTCACTAAGCACTTTACCAAGACTAAAGATGCTAACGGTGCGTTAATTTGTCAACTAATTAACGAACGGTGGATATGCTCTTGTTACTAGAGAGTTCTCCGGTATTTTGCTTACTTGAGTACCCTTAGCGATCTTCCAATATTCCCATAGCGATACTCTACATACATAACCTACATACTCATACATACATAACGGCCCACTATAGTCCATTGCTGGACATAGGCCTCTCTCGTGGGAGGGTTTGCCATAATCGCCACGTTCGGCAAACAGATTGGCGATCACAATACCAGATATTTTGCATCTTAGACAGAAGTCTCGACTATTAAGCCTTTTCGACCCACCTTCCACCGAAGATATTTTTTGGGACAATGTGACAGGTGGTGAGCCCGTCGCCATCTTTTTATCTAAGCCAACGATATAAATCGTACAAAGTTTTGAAAAAACACATTGGTACGAGCCTTGGGGATCGAACTCGGATCTCGTGACTCTCGTGACTCTGATCACCCAACCACTCGGTTATCGTGACTTTACTACGGCCAATACTATTTTTTTTTATAGGAAAAGGGAGGCAAACGAGCAGGTGCCTCACGTGATGGTAAGTGATTACCGTCGCCCATGAACACCCGCAATACCAGAGGCTTAGCAGATGCCTCCTTTAGAGTGCCCCCCTCCCCCATAAATGGGGGAGGAGGGTGTGTGGGCCACCGGCTACCTGCACTCACCAGATGAAACGCAGAAGTTGGTTAGACTTCTACTTTACGCCGGTATTCTATGAGGTCGTGGTACTTCCCCGGTTGAGCCGGCCCATTCATGCAACAACAAAAGTTGATGCGTGGCCCTACCAATTAAATACTACTATTTTTCTTAAATAATAAAATTTGTATTGAATTTAAAGCATATATGCTTTAAAGTCAATAAAAAGTATATTTTACTGTCATGCGTTTTAGCTGAATAGGTTGGTTTGGATTTAAGAGCGTGAGCACGGCACGCCAGAGGTCGCCGATTCGAAACCCACCCATGTCAATTGATTTTTAAGTTTCTCTTTAACTTAATCTTTACTAAGTTTAAAATATTACGGTAGATGATTATGAATTCCGAATTATGTATCTTGATCAATCTAGCAGAGAGGCTATTGCTAATAAGCTTAATCTGAATTAAGATTAACGGTAAGATGGTGACAGGCTCACCACGTTTTTCCAAATACGCCTCGATGAAATATGAGGTGACGAGAGGAATAAATGCCAGGACGGACGTCAGAATGACACGAATCGTGTATCGAAATATTCATAATTTAAAAAAAAAAACATGCGGCACACTTTGTATTCCATAAAAATGTGTGGTTCCTTCCTATGGAAGAGATTTGAAGCATGGTTTTGCTTAACTGCTTTTGATAGGCGCAAGTTTCTTTTTATTCCGGTCAACAGATTCATGTACAGATACAGATTCTATAATTTTAATATCACCGAAGAGAATTGTGATATGCGATACAATATTTTAGGGAAAAAGTTTCTTCGCATTTTTTAAGAAATTTTAGAACATTTTTTTACATAGATTATATACATTTAATTAAAGTATGTAGGTACCATTTTCTTCGATAACTTTTTTCCATCTTGAAGATAGGGACATGATCCCATTGCTTTAGAAATTTTGAGGTTTCTGATCGAAATACCACGACAATTGATTTTAGCAGTCCTCTCATGATGTTAACCTGACACTGCCTAAAGAATTCTGAAGAGACCGAAACAGGTGGAAATCTGGTGCAAGGTTAGTACTATTCGGCGAATGCATTAACACCTCCCATCCAAGCTTTCTTAATTTTGAGTGTCTAAAGATGTGTGAGGTCTAGCGTTATCTTGATGAAAAACCATACCCCTTCTGTTGATCAATTCCGGCCGGTTTTTCTCAACTTCTTGCTTTAATCTCATTAGTTGTTCGCAGTAGAGTTCAGAATTGATGGACCTGCCTGGTGATAACAGCTCATAATGAATAATTCCCTTCCAATCCCACCACACACACAGCATCACCTTGTTGCGATTTAACCCTGGTTTCGCCACAGTCTGTAAACCGTACCGTCCTTTGACCACAACCTTTTTCGCACGTTCTTGTCGTGATCCACTTTTCAGTCACCAGTTATCAGCTTCTTCAAAAATGGTTCGGTTTCATTACGTCGTAATAAAGAATTACAAATGAGTTCATTAGGTTTTTTTCCGGTGAGCTCGTGAGGTACCCAAAGATCGAGCTTTTTGTGTACAGTTCTTCAGCTACGTCGTAATTACTAATATGCCGATCTTGCTCCACTTTTTCAAAAATGGCATCCATTTTATCCGTAATGGGGCGACCAAGAGCTACGTGCATTTTTGACATCAAAATTTCCGGATTGAAAACGCTTAAATCAAATTTGTGCTACTTTCACTGACACTGCACTAGGTCCATAAACATGGGATTTTTTTTCGCGGCGTTGCATTTTTATTTTCTTGTCGTAAAATTTTTAAATATATCGAATTTCTTCATTATATTAACTCATGATCAACACACTAACAGCTTAGATTAACACACACTCTTGACAGTACGAAAAATAAATAAAAATCACACATTTTCCTAATTTGAATTTGGAATTATCTTCTTTAAAATGTAAACTTTTAATGATACCAAAACCAGGCAGATACAAATAGTTTAGCCAAAGATATTTTATTACAAGTTCATACATAATAATGTGAAAAGACTTTTTCCCCAACCTAATATTCAGAATTTTTTAAAGAAGGAAAAAATACATTAAAAGGAAGTCGAGGTGGAAAGGAGGTTCGGGAACCTCATCATTAAATATCCCGTAGTGAAATAAGAATATAAGGGATATTCCGCAGATACGCTCGGTTTGTTATTTTGAGGTGATTGCACCACCATCTGCCGGTAGGAAGCTGATTTTTGCGAAACTTACTTTGAAAAACGGGGCACGCAACCTAATATATTTAACCCAATATATTTACAATTAACATCTTCTTTTAAACGATGAATGTCTGGGGACTCTAAAAATAGTCGTAGGTAGGATTGTTGATGTAAACAAAGGACAAGTTTGCTGCGTATTAAGATAAATATGTTGTTATTGGGTTGGTCTCTTCCAAGAACTCGATTCGAACAGCGCAACTATTTAATTGACGCATTCCATTGTTCTCAAAACATAATTCGTCATTAAATCTTGATATGACTTATAAGCTCGTCCAAGTAAAAAAAGGCTGTCGAAAAGTTTTGACTTTTTAACACGCTTTTGTTAGCTTGACCTGTATGTTTGAATGTTTGTAACCGAATTCTTTGGGCGCGATTTTGACCCACTTTAAACGGCCAGATTTCGTTCAAACTTTGTATATTTATAGAGGACCGATGATAATATACTAATTTGATAAAAAAAAAACTAAAGAGTAAAAAATTAATAATAGTTTAAAAAAAACTTTACACACGCTGTGTTTTACAACACGCTTTTTATAGAAAACCGAGCTAAAAAATAGAAAATAAATTTTAATAAATTCAAATTAAGAATAGCGTTAAAAACTTCAATAAATATAAATTAATAATAGTGTGAATAAAAAAATATTTTATTTTGAAAAAAGCGTGGGGTGCATGGTGTCAATAGTTATAAATATTTTATTGACAGATATGAGTAGAGTGATTATCATTTTGATAATACCTTAAAAAGCACCCCACGCTTTTTAGAAATAAAATATTTTTTTATTCACACTATTATTAATTTATATTTATTGAAATTTTAAACGCTATTCTTAACTTAAATTTATTAAAATTTATTTTCTATTTTTTAGTTCGGTTTTCTGTAAACACTGTGTTTTTTATTTTTTTTAACTATTATTTATTTTGACTAAAAAGCTCGTCTTACTAAACCGTGGTAGTAATAGATTAATAACAAGGTATCACGCAGCCAGGTATACTAAAAGAGGCTGAAAATTATAGCAAACTCCCCAACAGAAGTAGTGTACTAGTGTGTCCAGCAGTTGACTTTTACGGGCAGTGAAGTGTAGTTATAAGTATATATATTTACATAGGCACATACATTGATAGGGACAGTATTACATACTTTGCTCTGACCTGCAAAGTAGCTTAAGCACTTTTGTTAAGTGACGGGCTAACCATGTTGGCCCAGAAAAATAAAAATAAAACCAATAAATTGGGTCGAAAAGACTTAATTGTCTAGGCTTCTGTTTACCCCTGTATTGAACATTTTCAACGAAATATTGTAGTGAAGATATTTTTGAGTAACATACATTACACCCATCGATAGTAATTTTTTAGTTTACCACCGTTTCGTAATGAGATTCCACTAACAGAGAAGAAACAGGCGAAAGAGTCTCCGGCGAAAAACGTATTTCACACGGGTATTCTGCAAGAGCGTTTGGCCCAGATAAAGCTATTCATGCAATAGCAGATGCTACATCGAAATTTCAATCAATATGACATATCAGCTGATTGCTGGACACTCATTTATAAATAATATTCACGTGAAGTGAAGTAGTCATGCAGAAAAGGTGAAAATAAGTGTAAAAAATATTCCACAAAATTCAAATTCGGTGTAATGTGTTTTTTTATTTAAGTTTTATGTTCGTTCCGGTAAATTAGTACTGTAATTACAATGATCGTGGGAAATTTCATTTAACTGTTCATTAATTATTTCTCTTATTGGTGTATAATTATCTGATAATATTTGGTATGACTGGACCGGCTTGACAAGACCACGGCCTTGAAGAATCATCATGAGCTTTTTCGTTTTGTCCGATAAGTGTTACGTCACTGGTAGCCGACGTCACTCGCCGCTGGAGAGGGTAGAGTGGAAGCTTTTCCTTCTTATTTCCTTATCCTTATCGTTATCATTACTATTCTTTTTCCATATATTGAAATACCAAATAATACCACGAAGTCACGATAGCAGAGTGGTTGGGTGGTCGGAATTTCGAGTCGAGACGTGAGAGTTCGATCCTCAGGTGGCAGGCTCGTACCAATGCGTTTTGAGAAATTTATGTACGAATCATATCGTAGGCTTGGACTAAACTACTAAGACTATGTACGAATTACATCGTTGGATTGGACATAAAGATGGCGACGGGCTCACCACCTGTCACGTTGTCCCGTAAATATCTTCGGTGGAAGGTGGGTCAAAGCGACTTAACTGTCTAGACTGGATCTCTGTCTACCCCTGTATTGAGAATTGCGTGAAGATATTTATTTTATTTTATTTTAAGGATAACAGGTAAAGAATTAAAATATTACATACATTGCTATGATCCCAAATTAAGTAGTACTCTTGTGTTACAGAATCGGAAACAACCGGTGTGTACGCCACTCGTCCACGGAGGACATCAAATATATACCCCTGTATTGGGAATTGCGTGAAGATATTTATATTTATTTATTTTATTCATTATAATAATACCATCACACTCCATGTCCACATATATCCTCACATCCATACGTCCACTTTATACATACTTGAGTTTCATAGTGATACTGGTACCTAATTACTATTATTTTTTCCTGTTACTGCGTAGATTGTATTTTTGACTACGTTACAGGAAATATTAATGAATCATTATGAGAGGCCCGCACATACACGCACGGTTCCATGTGCGTTAAATTACTTTGTATTTACAATTGTGAATTTTTAAGCTTGTATGTCATTGACCTTATAAATGTGAGAGTGAAGATGAACAATATATAACAATATATTCGATCATAGAAACAATTCAACCTCAGAGGACGAGTGGTGTTATGGTGTCGCCACTCGCGCTCTGTGGTCCCGGCTTCGTATCCCGGTCGTGTCAATATAAAAGATACTTTTAATACATTTTCTCCGGTCTGGGTGTTTCTGGTGCTTTCGTTATTTCTGATTCCATTATACAAGTGCTTAGCCACTTACTTTGGTATAACAGCAATGTATGTGATTCTGTTTTCATCGATTTAGGTATCTTCGTATGTATTTGTTTGTAACAACAGAGGACTATTTAAGACGTTGTTTTCTCTTCTTTTGAAGGCCCCTTCGCGTATATGAGTGTCCTACAGGTCGTAGTCATAAGAACAAGATGGTATGGAGAAATTAAAAAAAAAGTCACAATCTTTTGAGTAATTGTTTCGAATAATTCCTTTAGAACATTCCCCAAAGCAAATCTAATCAAAATTATCATCTTTGATTTTTGAAAAGTATTTTTTACGTTATTCTTTATTTAGTTACAATAGACAGAAAACTAAAAATTTCGGGATAGGCAGAGGTCTAAACAATTACACCTCTACGATCCACCTTTTAACCTATATAGGGTTCATATTTGGAATAACGTGACAGGTGGTAAACCCATCGCTGTCAAATTTACAAAATAATTGCTTTAAATTATGATTAAACAATATAAAAAAATTACTATGGAAATCTGTACGTATATGAAATAAAAGATTTAATCGAGATAAAAAAAAGTCTCTTATATTTAGAATAGTTACAAGGACCTTGTCTGCATCGTCACATTTGACAATAACCGTTAATAGACTTTACAAAAAGGGAAAACGTGCAATTGAATCACTACGCGTATGGGATACCCAAGAAATCCCTTTTTTGTTAAGGGGAAAATACTAGCGAAAGAAATAAGTAAGAAAGGAGAGAATAAGTTCCGAAAATGAGCATAAAGTATATTATTACCCTATATTTTTCTTTTATTTCATATACACGTGCAACCGTAAAAGGAAAAAAATTTTACTTTTTAACATAACAACATGTTTTTCAATAATATTTATTTGTATCAGTCGAGGCGTGTTGCGTATTCGTATTATGTAAACACAATTGATACGCACACACTCATACAACGACATTGCCCCTGATCCAGAATTGAAAAATCGCGATTCAGAATGATCTTGCCAATTTTAAAAACACTGTGTATGAAAGTAAAAGAAAGATGGAGAAAAGTATCTTCACGCCATTCCCAATACTGGAGTAGAAAGAAATGTAGACTACCGACCTTTCATCGAAGGCATATTTTATTACAATGTGACAGATGGAGAGTCTGTCGTCGTCTTTATGTATTAGGTATTGCAAAATGTTATTTAAAATAAAATATCTTCACGCAATTTCCTATACAGGGGTAGACAGAGGTCTAGTCTAGACAATTAAGTCCCTTTGACCCACCTTCTACTGAAGATATTTCCGGGACAACGTGCCAGTTGGTGAACCTGTCGCCGTCTTTGTGTTCAACCCAAACCAAGTTTTTTGAAAAACCCATTGGTACGACCTGCCACCTGGGGGATCGAACTCGGGTCTCTTGACTCTAAATTCCGACCACACAACCACTCAGCTATGGCGACTCAAAAAAAAATTACTATGGAAATCTGTACGTATATGAAATAAAAGATTTAATCGAGATAAAAAAAGTCTCTTATATTTAGAATAGTTACAAGGACCTTGTCTGCATCGTCACATTTGACAATAACTGTTAATAGACTTTACAAAAGGAAAACGTGCAATTGAATCACTACGCGTATGGGATACCCAAGAAATCCCTTTTTTGTTAAGGGGAAAATACTAGCGAAAGAAATAAGTAAGAAAGGAGAGAATAAGTTCCGAAAATGAGCATAAAGTATATTATTACCCTATATTTTTCTTTTATTTCATATACACGTGCAACCGTAAAAGGAAAAAATTTTACTTTTAACATAACAACATGTTTTTCAATAATATTTATTTTTGAAAAGTATTTTTACGTTATTCTTTATTTAGTTACAATAGACAGAAAACTAAAATTTTCGGGATAGGCAGAGGTCTAAACAATTACACCTCTACGATCCACCTTTTAACCTATATAGGGTTCATATTTGGAATAACGTGACAGGTGGTAAACCCATCGCTGTCAAATTTACAAAATAATTGCTTTAAATTATGATTAAACAATATAAAAAAATTACTATGGAAATCTGTACGTATATGAAATAAAAGATTTAATCGAGATAAAAAAAAGTCTCTTATATTTAGAATAGTTACAAGGACCTTGTCTGCATCGTCACATTTGACAATAACCGTTAATAGACTTTACAAAAAGGGAAAACGTGCAATTGAATCACTACGCGTATGGGATACCCAAGAAATCCCTTTTTTGTTAAGGGGAAAATACTAGCGAAAGAAATAAGTAAGAAAGGAGAGAATAAGTTCCGAAAATGAGCATAAAGTATATTATTACCCTATATTTTTCTTTTATTTCATATACACGTGCAACCGTAAAAGGAAAAAATTTTACTTTTAACATAACAACATGTTTTTCAATAATATTTATTTGTATCAGTCGAGGCGTGTTGCGTATTCGTATTATGTAAACACAATTGATACGCACACACTCATACAACGACATTGCCCCTGATCCAGAATTGAAAAATCGCGATTCAGAATGATCTTGCCAATTTTAAAAACACTGTGTATGAAAGTAAAAGAAAGATGGAGAAAAGCCACGCCATCTTCACGCCATTCCCAATACTGGAGTAGAAAGAAATGTAGACTACCGACCTTTCATCGAAGGCATATTTTATTACAATGTGACAGATGGAGAGTCTGTCGTCGTCTTTATGTATTAGGTATTGCAAAATGTTATTTAAAATAAAATATCTTCACGCAATTTCCTATACAGGGGTAGACAGAGGTCTAGTCTAGACAATTAAGTCCCTTTGACCCACCTTCTACTGAAGATATTTCCGGGACAACGTGCCAGTTGGTGAACCTGTCGCCGTCTTTGTGTTCAACCCAAACCAAGTTTTTTGAAAAACCCATTGGTACGACCTGCCACCTGGGGGATCGAACTCGGGTCTCTTGACTCTAAATTCCGACCACACAACCACTCAGCTATGGCGACTCTAAAAAAATTAAAATTAAGAAAATGAAATGTTTTTCACCAGAACGTTTCAACAAACGTTCCTACTTTTATTTAATGATCTCCATGGACGAGTGACGTATACACTGAATTTTATAGTGTCCCCAGCTCTGAGGTCCCAGAAAGAAAGAAAACCACATTTTCTACATTTTGTCAGATCTGGGTATATGTAGTACCTTGCTTATTTTTAATTCCATAACACAAGTTCTTATGCTAAGCTACTTACTTTGTGATCAGCCTAATGCATTTGATGTTGTCCCTATGTATGTATTAATGTATTATTTATTAACTTTATCAAGTACAATAAAACTATTAAGTCAAAGCAGCCAAACTGACATTTTGGGACGTTTTTAAACCGTTACACACGAGGATCTCCTTAATATACGCGATCCCGTCACTATCCCTCCTTGGTTTCCCAACCACAAACAGATAAAATATTTTCCTACACGGAAAAGAATTCATTTAAAACCTATTTGCATTAAAAATGGTACGAACTTAGTAGTTTATTACCTTAATTAAGACAGAATACCTTTAAACATGCAGGGTTTCTGTGTGAGAGTTTCGAAAATTTCCGAAGTTTCTTAAAAGGAATTTTGAGATGAAGACAAGGCGGTTATCAAAACTTGTTTTAGAAAAATATGGATTCTTTTAATTTATGACTGTTAAAATTAATGTTAAAATGCAATCTTTTGTAATTCTTGAGACATGTTTAAGCTTACCCTATACCTTGTTTGCTGGCTCAATCCATATAAGTGCACCAAGCGTACGAGTCAAATATTTTGATGTTCTCCAAAGTACGAATGATTTAAAATGGAATTAATAAATATTTTTGAACATAACCTTCATAACACGGGTAAAATTTCTACAGTCTAGGTAATCCATAAATCATATTGTACATACAATAATGTATCTTCACGCATTATCCAAGACATAATAAGTCACGATAGCCGAGTGGTTGGGTGGTCAGAATTTCGAGTCCATAGACCCGAGTTCGATCCCCAGTTGGCAGGCTCCACTGTGTTGGGGGTCAGAAACCTATGTACGATTCATATTGTTGGATTGGACATAAAGACGGCGACGGGCTCACCACCTGTCATGTTGTCCCGAAAATACATTCGGTGGAAGGTGGATCAAAGGGTCTTAATTGTCTAGACTAGACCTCTGTATACCCCTGTACAGGGAATTGCGTGAATATATGTAATTTCATTTTTTTTAATCCAAAGCATATCAACGGAGCCTATTTTTCCAGCTTAATTCTGAGTTAATTCTAATCACCCAATCTCGTAACTTCTTATTACTAAAAGGTAATACATAGAAGAAATGAACCATTTCTCTATTTGTAACTAACTTATGAGTTGTTTTCTGAGCACTTTTGGTCATTCACATGGCTGGAATAAACGTTGTTTAGATTCAAGTGATAAGATACAGTTAAAGAATTTTATAATCATTATTATTGTATCAATTTAGACTGTTGTAGTTTTGTAACATCTTTGTTGTTTTACTGAATAGTAGAATATAAGACAGTAAATGAGACCCTTCCCTTATATAATTTGTAAGTAATTGGAAATTTAGTGTGCAGTTCCGGCGTACTAATACACCACCTCCTTTCTTTCCGCTGGTTTCGTAAGAGGCGATTTAGGGGCAAACCTTGAAAATGCGATTGGCCTCCGACACCAGACCAAAATTCAGTAGACCGGTGCTCGGCAGCAGTGTCTAAGGATCAAAGTTGCCGATTCAATCTTAGAGATAATGACTAACCCAGAAGCGGTGTCTGAGTGCAGGAGAGTAGATGGTTAGGCATGTATGTGTGTATATTTTTTGAAAATATTAGAGTAGAGAAAGTTCCACCGCGTGGTGGCGGATGCTAGTCATACTCGTATTTCCCCAAGAAGTTGTTTGTTGGATAAGCTATATTATTTGATATAAAAATAAAAACAATATGAAATATTTTCACGACATTCGCAATAGAAACCTAGACAATGAAGACATTTTTGGCACAACGTGGCCGATGGTGAGCCTGTCGTCACCTTTATATCTAAACTACCGATAATATTCTATTCTATTATCTATTCTATTTAATATAAAACACGACAATATTCTATTCGAAATTAATTGTTGTGGGGGGGGGGGGGGGCGAGCTCGCGTACTCGCGTGTCTCGCACATAACTCGACGATGACTGAAATTAACGATATGCAATGACTTGCTAGATCCAGACAGCTGTTTGTTTCTAGATACTGCTGTGTGCGAGAACCTAATATCTAGTACAACAAATATTATGCTTCATTTTAGATATTTATTCGGATCGTTAATGTAATTATGGTTGTAGTTGTTCGCTCGCTCAGGGCACCGTTGTATTTGTAAAATCATCTTGATATATAATTACTTCCCATAGCCAAATGGTTGGGTGATCGGAATTCGAGTCAAAAGACCCGAGTTCGATCCCCAGGTTGCAGGCTCCACTGTGTTGGGGGTCAGAAACCTATGTACGATTCATATTGTTGGCTTGGACATAAAGATGGCGACGGGCTCACCACCTCTCACGTTGTCCCAAAATATCTTCGGTGGAAGGCGGGTCGAAATTACTTAATTGTGTAGACCTCTGTCTACCCCTGTATTGGAAAAGGCGGGAAGATAAATAAATTAGTAACTAAATGATACAAATCTATACATAAATATATAATAATAAAACATAGAAAATGTATAGTTAAAAATTTACTTAAATACGGAAAAATACTATAAGAAGGAAATCTACGTTTCTTCATTACAAAAACTGACTACAAAAAGTAACATGCATCACTATAAACGTAACGTCGTTTAATTTATTACAATTTGCATTTTAATTTTAATATAAACTGTTCAGTTTAAAGCGTGCCTCGGCTGAAGCAATTAAAATGGCATGGATAACATCATCATCAGGTGACATGGAAACTTATTTTTTGCGCCTGTTTAAAGTCTAAATATATGACAAAATCTACGTCATTTACTTGTAGATCTACATCAGCCCAGTGGTTTCATGACAGAAATTCCAGTCAAGAGACCCAAGATCAATCCCCATGGCACGTACCAATGGTGGTTTTTTTCAAAAATAAAACTGTTGTACGATTAATATTATTGGTTTGGACGTAAAGATGGCGACAGGCTTACCACCTGTCATGTTAACCCAAAAAAATTTCTTCTCCGGAAGTTGAGTAGAACAGACTTAAATATCTAGACCTCTGTGTATACCTGTATTGGAAATTTTTATGGCGTGAAGATATTACAACCCATCAATACGTTGTCATTATGTACGGGCGGATAGAGCGCACTCGTGTATGTATCTACACCGCAGATACACACACGTTATTGGTTCAGTGGGTGAACGGACAGTCAGGGTTACATAATCAGATAGTTCGCGTAAACAATCGTGCGCGTGCGCCGGGTGACCAGTAACTGCGCATGCGCGCGGATTGGTCAGACAACGACATTTCAGAAGTATTGGACTTGCTTGAAGTTTTATACCTACATTTATTTTGTAACCTGAACTTACCAAGTGTCATGATCCAGACACAGTCTTTGACATCGATTTGATTCATTATTTTCTTCAGCATATCGTGGTGTCCGAGTGTTTTGACTTTACTTTCTCCGAGCAGATCTTCAAAAGGGAGTGTCAGCAACTCGACTCGATCTGTTTTTTGTTTTTTTTTTGTTTAATTTATTATCATGGGTGTAGGTGTCAAACGCAGCAATCGAATCACGTAATGGTGAAACACTACCGACGTCCGAGTAAGGGTATTTAAAAGAAATGAGAAATTGCGGTGGGGAAAAAAGAAAGTGAGATGAAGAGAGAGGGCGCACTTCTCTCTAGGCTAGTGAAGTAGCCGGGGACCTCCACGGTTACTTTACTGGCCGAATAAATAAATAAATCAATAAATATCCTCGCGCAATTTCCAATTGACAATTAAGTCTCATCGACCTATCTTTCACCGAAGATATTTTCAGGACAACGTGACAGGTGGTGAGCCCGTCCCCGTCTTTATGTCCAAGCCAAGGATATAATTTGTACATAAATAATAATAAAAATAAATATATAAAAATAAATATAAATACATATATAGATAGGGAAAACATCACATAAATTGCTCCGATCCCAATGTAAGAAGTACTTGAGGTATGGAAATCGGAAAAAGACACCACAAACTCTCATAAATAAATAAATATCTTCACGCAATTCCCAATACAGGGGTAGACAGAGGTCTAGTCTATACAATTAAGTGCCATCGAACCACCTTTCACCAAAGATATTTTCGGGACAACGTGACAGGTGGTGAGCCCGTCGCCGTCTTTATGTCCAAGACAACGATATAATTCGTACATAGTACGAGCCTGCCACCTGGGGATCGAACTCGGGTCTCTTGACTCGAAATTCCGACCACCCAACCACTCGGCTATCGTAACTGTAATTACCAAAACTCTTACCATGCAGTATCTGCTCCTGCATGGTAAAGGTTTTGGTCTAGTTTTCTTTGGGATCGTTATCACACCATTTGTCAGCTGCGTATTGCTTTGCCTTGCCTTTTTCATTTGTCGCCTTTTACGACACCTATGTGAAGAATAGGATGAGTGGTATATTCTTACGCCGTGAAAACATGGGATGGACGTTCAACAAAATATTCCACTTAAGAACATCGTCTCTTCCTTATGGAGGATTTCCTTAATGGACACATAGCTGGCTACCCTACTGACGGAAGGTGATGATTGGGCTAGTATTATTAAAATGAATAATTACTAATTATTCATTTAAATTAAGTTTAAGTTTAATTAGTTTTTTTAATGATTATTTTTTTAGTTTCATTTTAGTTTTTAATTTGGTTAAGTTTCGTTTAGTTAGTTTAGTTACAACAATAATTTTATTGTTTAGAGACGACCTCCGTGGACTAGTGACGTATTCAGCGTTGTTCATGGTTTCGCCTGGCCTGATGTCCCGGGTTGGATTTCTGGACAGGTCACATAGAAAAACTACTTTTTTTACTTTGCGCTTTCTATTTTTACCTTTATGATTGGAATAATTTCTTATATTTATGTCTCATGATATAGCAGTGATAAAACATCATACTTACAATAAATCCAAATTCCCGTTCTAGCGTTTTGTGCGTGTTACACATTTATACCTGTCCGCTTTTTGTATGGCGCTTCTCTGGCGACCACACAGATTTTATATTTATAGCATTGTAGTGTCTCGCGCGCTGACTACTGTCGGGTAAAACAATCGCCCCGTATACGAGTAATGAACATGATACCTTTGTGAATGGATCTCGTCCAAAGTCCGCAGGAGATGAAGTTGGACATTGAATAGTTTAAACTTAACCGTTTAGCGAGAAAAGAACCAGCTCTCTATCACCAGCGACTACGAACATTTGCGGATACAATTCCTTTAGAAATTACACGATGACTTCACGAACCTTAGAATAGTGGATGGATGGTTGGAATTTCTAGTTTGTTCGATCCCCAGATGGCAGGCTCGGACCAATGAGTTTTTTCAAAAACTTATGTACGAATTTATCGTTGGCTTGGACATTGAGAAGGCGACAGGCTTAGTCAATTTGACAATTAAGTCTCATCGACCTATCTTTCACCGAAGATATTTTCAGGACAACGTGACAGGTGGTGAGCCCGTCGCCGTCTTTATGTCCAAGCCAAGGATATAATTTGTACATAAATAATAATAAAATAAATATATAAAAATAAATATAAATACATATATAGATAGGGAAAACATCACATAAATTGCTCCGATCCCAATGTAAGAAGTACTTGAGGTATGGAAATCGGAAAAAGACACCACAAACTCTCATAAATAAATAAATATCTTCACGCAATTCCCAATACAGGGATAGACAGAGGTCTAGTCTATACAATTAAGTGCCATCGAACCACCTTTCACCAAAGATATTTTCGGGACAACGTGACAGGTGGTGAGCCCGTCGCCGTCTTTATGTCCAAGACAACGATATAATTCGTACATAGTACGAGCCTGCCACCTGGGGATCGAACTCGGGTCTCTTGACTCGAAATTCCGACCACCCAACCACTCGGCTATCGTGACTGTAATTACCAAAACTCTTACCATGCAGTATCTGCTCCTGCATGGTAAAGGTTTTGGTCTAGTTTTCTTTTGGGATCGTTATCACACCATTTGTCAGCTGCGTATTGCTTTGCCTTGCCTTTTTCATTTGTCGCCTTTTACGACACCTATGTGAAGAATAGGATGAGTGGTATATTCTTACGCCGTGAAAACATGGGATGGACGTTCAACAAAATATTCCACTTAAGAACATCGTCTCTTCCTTATGGAGGATTTCCTTAATGGACACATAGCTGGCTACCCTACTGACGGAAGGTGATGATTGGGCTAGTATTATTAAAATGAATAATTACTAATTATTCATTTAAATTAAGTTTAAGTTTAATTAGTTTTTTAATGATTATTTTTTTAGTTTCATTTTAGTTTTTAATTTGGTTAAGTTTCGTTTAGTTAGTTTAGTTACAACAATAATTTTATTGTTTAGAGACGACCTCCGTGGACTAGTGACGTATTCAGCGTTGTTCATGGTTTCGCCTGGCCTGATGTCCCGGGTTGGATTTCTGGACAGGTCACATAGAAAAACTACTTTTTTTACTTTGCGCTTTCTATTTTTACCTTTATGATTGGAATAATTTCTTATATTTATGTCTCATGATATAGCAGTGATAAAACATCATACTTACAATAAATCCAAATTCCCGTTCTAGCGTTTTGTGCGTGTTACATTTATACCTGTCCGCTTTTTGTATGGCGCTTCTCTGGCGACCACACAGATTTTATATTTATAGCATTGTAGTGTCTCGCGCGCTGACTACTGTCGGGTAAAACAATCGCCCCGTATACGAGTAATGAACATGATACCTTTGTGAATGGATCTCGTCCAAAGTCCGCAGGAGATGAAGTTGGACATTGAATAGTTTAAACTTAACCGTTTAGCGAGAAAAGAACCAGCTCTCTATCACCAGCGACTACGAACATTTGCGGATACAATTCCTTTAGAAATTACACGATGACTTCACGAACCTTAGAATAGTGGATGGATGGTTGGAATTTCTAGTTTGTTCGATCCCCAGATGGCAGGCTCGGACCAATGAGTTTTTTCAAAAACTTATGTACGAATTTATCGTTGGCTTGGACATTGAGAAGGCGACAGGCTCACTACCTTTCACGTCGTCCCGAAAATATCTTCGGTGGAAGGTGGGTCGAAGGGACTTAATTGCCTAGACTCGACCTCTGTCTACAGGACCTCTGTCTACTATAGCCAAGAGAATAGATTGCTAAGTGTTACGATTCTTACACACCTCTTTTGCGTCTTCCCAATTTATCATTTTCATCATACACGGACGTATAGGTATTCGTGTACTCTTGACCATCCCCTCTTCGAGCAATTTGCTAACATGGTCTTCGTAAGTTAGTTAGTTGTTAGTTGGTTATGATGATGATTATGATAACAATCTAAAGTATGCTACACACTTTAGTGACGCGTGAACAAAACACAAGAGACATAGACATGCACTGCGGAATGTAGCAAGTTTTGTGTCGTAGAAATACTCAGCGGTTCTTATAAGTCTCTATGGTTATTAATTATTAATAAAAACAGATAACGCACGATAATGAACCGACTGCACCCATTTCTGGATACTTCTAACAGAGTTAGCATCCGGAACTGCTTTTTAGAGTTCCCTCCGACTGCCCGTTCATTTTTCCTATTTATAAACAACTGTTTTCTGATACGTTACTATACTAGTTGATTTTTATAGAATACTAGCTGCCTCCCGCGGCTATGCTCGCTTTTTAACACTTAAAATAAGTAGCCTAAATTACTACTTGTAACTTCAGATATCCGCCCGTTAAAGTCTCGCTTAAATCGGTTCATCCGTTTCAGAGCATAGCCGCAAAAAACAGGCAGACAGTAAAAAATTTATAATTCATTTTTTAGGTAAGTGCCGTATAAACTATCAAATGCCGCATAAACTTTAGTCAATTTGCTAATTTGCTAGAAGCTGTTAATTTGGAATTACAAACAGACACTTTAATTCTATTTACATGTATACTAGTTGTGCCCCGCGGTTACCGCCACTGTTTACGGTATATTTTTTTTTCTTTCACAAATTCCCAATATCTGTTCAGCCGTAGATAGTAGTACGTTGATATTTCTAGGTCCTGCATTCAACGCCGTATTTTGCATGTTGGCATACACTGCGAAACTTTGGAGCCGGCAATGATGCGTCCCATCCTAAACCTCGGAGGTCTCTTCTTCCACACATGCAATACATGCAATGAATGTAAAACAGAACATTAATTGCGTGTGTTAACATGCAAATGCCATTAATTGCATAATTGCAAGCAGTTAAGGACCCGTTGCATGTGTTCCGGTTTTTGTAGTGTTATATCTAAGAGAGTTGCTAATAGAGTAGGAATTAACCACTCCTTTCTTCCCGTGATTGTCATCAGCGGCGACTAAGGGAAAAGCCTTGAATGACTACAGTCAGATGACGGCACCACCATGACAAAAAATATTACACTAAGTTACATCAGAGCGGTTACGGGCAGCAGCGTCTAAATTGCGTGTTGTCTGATACTGCTATCGCCAATCCGCTTGCGGCAGCGATTACAGTAAATCCTCTTTAAAGGAGAGTTGCGATAATCTGTTGGTTGGGTGATTGAAATTCGAGCCAGGGCCCCAAAATCAATCCCCAGGTGGAAGGCTCGTACTAATAGGATCTTTCAAAACTTGTGTACGATTTGTGTCGTACGAAGGCGGCGATAGGCTACCATGGCTACAACGTGGATCGATAGGGCTTAATTGTCTACCACAGTATTGGGAATGACGTGAATATATTTATTTTTCTCGTTAGGAAAAAGGGCTACTCCATACATTGAACTTTAATAGGCCGCGAAGCAAGATTTGGGCTATAGTAGTAGCTTACATTCATTTTCCATCCCAATCAATCAATCAATCATAAAAAAAGTGTACCAAAATCAGGCAACCCGACAGCCCAATACTTGATGTGACGCTGCCTTCTAAACTGAGGGTTGTATTTATGTGATGAATATAATACTTGAAGTCGAGTCATTGCGCAAAGATATTTATTTACTTAATGTCAAAATCAAAGACAGTATTTCACAAATCCGTGGAGTGCGAGTACCACTCGGACCTGACCGGAATGTAATTAAACTAGAAAATTTCTTAATGTTATACAGAAATTATGTCTGTATTTTTGTGATAAGCAAACAAATATAGATAAGTTAATTAAAAGAGTGCCCCAAAAATTTTTATACAAATATTATACGGATTGGGCGGCGTCGAGACAGATGAAGACACCGCCCGTTTAACGTAGTTTTAACTATTATTAATGTAAATTACTCACATTTGCTTACAAGCTTAGTTAATTACAGACGATAAAACCATTAACGGATTGAGGCTTTGCCACAGGGCGAGGAAGTGGCGCCAATTAACTTAATTTCATTACTAAATAAATTAAATTTATGTTTAACTTAAATATGACTTGAACAACACAAAGTATAATGAACTGATAATAAATCGCTTGTGAAGGTAATAAAATCATTTTAAAGTCAACAACCTTCGATATCTGAACAGGAAACTCTAAGTACATAGGTAAGTACATCCCATCGTTCCACGTTGTGCGGAATTTGAACCTTCAGTAACTCCATTTACATAAGTGTTATCTGTCATTTTAACCTATCTCGATAAGAGTTGCTGATCGAGCTTCATCGTTTATTTCTATTTAAGGGAATAAATGTCATAAATAAAATGATCACTATATTTCATCGCCGAAAGCAATCAAAAAATTTTTACAAATCTTTTTTCATCAATTAGATTGTAGTCAATTATGAACTTCTTGATAAAATATATAAATAATCATTTTTTTAAATACATTAATACATGGATAGGGACAACATCACATACATTGTTCTAATCACGCCATTCCCAAGACAGGGGTATACAGGACTAGACAATGTCCAGGACAACGTGACAGGTAGTGAGCCCGTCGCCGTTTTTATGTCCAAGCCAACGATATATCCCCTAGTCTTCCGAACTGGGGATCCAACTCGAGTCTCGTGACTCCGAATCCTGATCACTCAGCCACTAGGCTATCGGGACTACTACATACATTCTTCTCATTCCAGTAAGTAGCTTAAGCACTTGTTTTAGGAAATCAGAAACAATGAAGGTAACTATTATTCTTTTTTTTTATAGAAAAAAGGAGGCAAACGAGCAGGTGGCTCACGTGATGGTAAGTGATTACCGCCGCCCATGAACGCCCGCAATACCAGAGGCATAGCAGATGCGTTGCCGGCCTTAGGGTGCCCCCCCCCCAGAATTGGGGGAGGGGCAGTGTGTGGGCCTCCAGACGAAACGCAGAAGTTTGATAAACTTCTCCTTCACGCCGGTATTCTGTGAGGTCGTGGTACTTCCCCGGTCGAGCCGGCCCATTCATGCAACAACAAAAGCTGATGCGTGGCTCTACAACTGTTATAATTCCTATATATTCCTATATATTTGTTGTTTATTTAAAATTAAAATTACCGTACCTCACATTTGGAATTTCTAATAAAATTTTACGGTGCCCTGTTTTCATTTTTATCGATTCGAGAAATTCTCCGAATTTAAAAAAAGGACAAACTAATTGGACGTTAATTAAAATGTTTACTAAATTTTGTTATTTCGACGTTTATTACGAAAGGAAAGTAGAATCATCAGGCCGTTGCGGTTTACCGCAGGCACTTTCACGTGTCGCCGAGTATAAAGTACAAGCAAGGGCTCACTCTAGTGAGTTGCGTGGTTTTTAATCGAACGCACATGATATAGAAGGCAAAATCTCTGTCGCCGTATTATGTTTTTAAATGTTGCATTTACACAAACAAAATGTTTTTTTTTATAACAAATAAATAAATAAATACGTATTTTAGAACTACATTACCTGCATTACTCTGATCCCAGAGTAAGTAGCTAAAGCACATGTGTTATGGAATCGGAAACGGCACAAAATTCATCGTTTACGATTACCATACTTATTAATTAGTAAAATATACAATAATAATTTCCCTACTCCTCGCTGCATGGTACCAAGAACGCAGGCAGCGTTCCTACATAGAATGGTTAGACTTAATCATTTAGCGAGAAAAGTTTTGTCTTGATTATTAAATTGAAGGAAAACTTGGCCGAAAAATGACGGTATTATCCTGCTACTGACCAATATTCAGCGGACAGACAGGTTGGGTGATCGGATTCCGAGTCAAGAGACCCGAGTTAGATCACCGAGGCTCGTACCAACGGGTTTTTTTCAAAAACTTATGTACAATTTACATCGTTGACTTGGACAT
This sequence comes from Sericinus montela, assembly GCA_029286605.1. Lineage (NCBI taxonomy): Eukaryota > Metazoa > Arthropoda > Insecta > Lepidoptera > Papilionidae > Sericinus > Sericinus montela. Next base: position 116,963 of record JAGSMR010000012.1, on the reverse strand, counting down.
AAAGACAGCGACACACGACACACTCACTCACTAAAAATATCTACGGTGGATGGCGGATCGAAAGAACTTAATTGTCTAGACCTGTCTACCCTGGTATTGCGGACGGCGTGACGATATTTATTTCTTTATTTATAAAGCTGAATTACAAATGTAAATAAGATTATTTGTTTTTCAACAAGCCCTATAGGTATAAAAGATTGCGCATAAAAAACATGTTTTGAAGCCAAGGTGCGACGCGAGGGCTACGCGGAAATGAACGGCAAGTGATAACATCCGGTGCAAGCAACGTAGCACAGACGACTAAAGATATATAAAAAACATATCGAAGGTGAAGGGGTCTGACCTTTTATCGGTTAGTTATTGTTGAGAGAGGAGCAAATAACATGTAGAAATAATAATAATGCGGTGTAAAAAATATCAGTCTGTCTGATCGAGTGTTATTTAACAACAATCTAGATTTTTTTGCAAATGTATAAAATTTTGTTAATGAAATATCTCCAAATATAATTTAACAAACAGAGAAGTCTCGTTTAAATAAATTTTTAAAACTTTTTAATAGACGATTTTCGCGGAGAAGTGGCTTTTCCACCTGTTTTCATGCTGACGTTAACTCTGAGGGTGTGAGTTCGATTCCCCAATGAGTCAATGTGGAAAATCACTTTTTCTATGTTGATCGGATCTGGGTGTTTGTGGTGCCTTCTTTGTTTATAATTGAAATGATAATATTCTGAAAACCTCAAATGACGATTGGGGTACACACCGGTTTTCATGATATCGCAAGCTCCGAGGTTCCCGATTCGATTCCCGGTCGGTTCAATACAAAACACTTTTTCTTAACTTTCTCGGGTCTGGATGAGTACCTTTGTTGTTTCCGACAAGTTCTTTACATACTTACTTTTGGATTAGAGATATATATGTGATGTTGTATCTATCTATTTACGTATTGTATTTATTATGTATATAAAAAACGTTCTTAAAAGTAGTTCAATACAAAAAAGACTCTTGTCTCTGATGTGTGAACATCTTGCTTTGTATTTGCAATTACCAGGCTTCCAGTACCTGATAGTTTTACTTTTGACATCTACCTAAAAACATTTCAATGAATAGATTTTATAATACAATGTAAATAACATTGTAAAATACAATGAAAAAAAGGAAAAGAATAGACCGCAGAGTTTCTTGCCGGTGTTGTTTGTGAGATTCATAAGTAATTCAAAAGAGTTTGATCTGAATAAAAAAATATCTTTGACTAAAAAACAGTATACAGAGTCACTGTAGCCAAGGGGTAGGGTGAGTGAAACAGAGAGACTAAGGTACGCTCTCAGATTGCTCGTACCATTGAGTTGTCAGAATATGGCGACAAGCTCATCACCTATCACATTGTCCGAAAGAGAAAGAACTAAACAGTGTCGCCAGCTCTGAGGTTCCGGATTCGATTCCCGGTCGGTTAAATATAGAAAACACTTTGTCTAAATTTTCTCAGGTCTATGTGTTTGGTACCTTTGTAGTTTCTGATTCCATAATATAAGTGCTTAAGCAGCTAGCTTTGGAATCAGAGCAATGTATGTGATGTTGTCTGTGTGAATTTGTTATTTTTTATTATTATAATAATACTACTTTACAATTATACTTGTATCGTGAAGAGTAAGCGCAGTTCTAGAGAATATCAACTGACTTATTTTACTCAACGTTTTAATGGACTTTAAAAAAAGGAGGAGGTTATCCTTTCGATCGCTTATTTAAACATTTCATTTACATAAACAAGTAACAATTTTAGTTATTCTATGCTTTGTTTTCTATTTGAAGGCTCTTAAATTTAAAACAAAACTTCTATTTATAAGCGGGACATACCCGTATTCCGATCGAAGTAATAAATTTTCTCAGGTCTATGTGTTTGGTACCTTTGTAGTTTCTGATTCCATAATGTAAGTGCTTAAGCAGCTAGCTTTGGAATCAGAGCAATGTATGTGATGTTGTCTGTGTGAATTTGTTATTTTTATTATTATAATAATACTACTTTACAATTATACTTGTATCGTGATTAGTATGCGCAGTTCTAGAGAATATCAACTGACTTATTTTACTCAACGTTTTAATGGACTTTAAAAAAAGGAGGAGGTTATCCTTTCGATCGCTTATTTAAACATTTCATTTACATAAACAAGTAACAATTTTAGTTATTCTATGCTTTGTTTTCTATTTGAAGGCTCTTAAATTTAAAACAAAACTTCTATTTATAAGCGGGACATACCCGTATTCCGATCGAAGTAATAAATTTTCTCAGGTCTATGTGTTTGGTACCTTTGTAGTTTCTGATTCCATAATGTAAGTGCTTAAGCAGCTAGCTTTGGAATCAGAGCAATGTATGTGATGTTGTCTGTGTGAATTTGTTATTTTTTATTATTATAATAATACTACTTTACAATTATACTTGTATCGTGATTAGTATGCGCAGTTCTAGAGCATATCAACCGACTTATTTTACTCAACGTTTTAATGGACTTTAAAAAAAAGGAGGAGGTTATCCTTTCGATCGCTTATTTAAACATTTCATTTACATAAACAAGTAACAATTTTAGTTATTCTATGCTTTGTTTTCTATTTGAAGGCGGGACATACCCGTATTCCGATCGAAGTAATAAATGTTTTCGCACTTTGTACGGATAAACAAACAAACATTATTTACCATAATATTTATTTATAGAAATACAATAAATACTTAGTTAATAGTATACAAGATTAATAGAAAAATTAATATAACTAGGAATATACATCAGACTTGCCGCTTCGTAGAATTAGAATGAGGAAAATCTTGAAGAAAACATAGTCGTAATATATTTGTATGTTTTTCCGAGATTTGTTCTTGAGTTAATATTTTAGTGTTGTACATAAGCAAAGTATAAAAATAATATCTTTACATATTTTCTGACAAGTGGGGTAGACAAAGGCCTTGACAATTAAATCCTTCGATCCACCTTTCATCAAAGTTTATTTGTAACAACTTGACAGGTGGTGAACCCAGTATCTCAGTGTCCAAGTGAACGGTACAATATACTTACATTGATACATATTTAGATATATATATATATATATATATATATATATATATATATATATATATATATATATATATATATATATATATAACTCTAAGTTTGAATATCTTCCGTAAAGAACTGAGAGCTTCGTTATACGTTAAACTAACGATGTTATTTTTCCAATGAATATATATATATATATATATATATATATATATATATATATATATATATATATATATATATATATATATATATATATATATATATATAGATAGATAAATAGTTACGTATACTTAACACATGTATATAAACATCCATCCATGTAACGGGACTCGAACCCGCAAATCATAGCTTCGAAAGCCCTAGCCACCTATGATATCGAGTTGTCTCTAAAAATAATATTAATGAATAAAAAAAATATCTTTACATGTATACTAGGGTGGACAGAGGTCTAGACAATAAAGTCCTTTCGACCCAACTTCACCTAAGACATTTTTCGGGACAACATGTGGAATCTGTCGGTATCTATGTCTAAGCAAACGATCTAAATCTTACGTAATTTTAAAAAACGATTGGTACAAACCTACCATCTGGGTATCGAACCCGCGTCATTTGACTCTAATTCAGACCACCCAACTGCTCGGCTATAGTGATGTAAAAAAGTAAAAATAAAACACAGTAGCATGCCGAACATTATTTCCTTGAGCTGTGACATTCGTAACTGAAGACGTAATCGTTAAGCGTATATTGAAGCATGTCCAAAAACAATCAGGGTTAAGCCGCCTATAACGATGCCACTCAGCGGACAGCTTTTTGTGCATATTTTGGTTAGTTGCCGACCTTCGTGGACGAGTGGCGCGCACACTGGCTTCCACAGTGTCGTCGGCTCCGAGGTGCGCGGTTCGATTCCCAAATTGATCAATGTAAAAAAACACGATAGCTGAGTGGTTGGGTGGTCGGAATTACTACTTGGCGATTATGGTAAACACACCCACGGGAGGGGCCTTTGTCCAGTAGTAAACTATTATAGGATATTTATGTATGTACATATAACTTCAGCTTCATATTATTGGTCAAGAAACAGTGAATGTGTTTGAAATACTAAAATAAAGTATAAAGTTTTATTATGCAATTTTATTGATTTTTAAAGCATATTTATGCAGAACTTTTATGTTATTAAATTAAGGAGAAAAACGTGTCAGTTGACTTTTTAACTTTTTTCTCTTTAATTTAAAAACTATAAAGTTGTTCGTTACCTGTTCCGAAGAGAAGAAGTGTACTTATAGTTATTTTTTGCATGCAATGGTGCGATGTAGTTATTTTGTAACAACATTATAATAAAGAATTTCCGCAAAGTAACGCCTGAGTGTAAACTATATGTATCTAAATTAAACCACTTGGAATAGTTGAATTAAAATATAAGCTTTCATTTTTGTGAATCGAGAGCGCGCCGAGCATCTGAAACTAATTGATAAGAATGCTTTATGTTACTGCCAGGCACAGACAGCTCGAATGACTTTTAAATTAATTTTTATTACACGCTTCAACTTATCTATTTAAATTGTATCAAAATATTAATATTTATAAACGTAGACAATTATCGTAGATTATTCATTAACTTTCAGTTCGATGTCTTTTTCATTGTGGTTATTTTTGTCGAGGAAAAAGTTTCTCAATGTTTTATTTTAGCATATAGTTATTAGTTTATTATAAGTGTAAGTATAAAGTTATAGTATAATCGTTTTGGCCGTTTTTGATACCTATATTTTCAAATTATATGTCAATTATAAATTATAATTTGCAATGTATTAAAACCGAACTGTATTAGTACTGATTGATCACTGGTGAGGTGTTTCCTGTCACAATAATGTGCAAATATTTTTGATAACGGGCAGAAAAGCTCACGAATAGCGATAGGCTCACCACCTATTATGTTGTCCCAAAATAAACTGCATACAGAATAAGAAAAATTATGACATATGACAACACAATTTGTTAAGTTTTCACTTCCTACAACTGATTGATATGACATTTTAATTGTAATAGGTTTACAATAAGTGTTTATTAACTCTTAATAAAATCTTAATTGACTTATATTCATGGTTTGGCTGAATATTAAATTAACATTATTAATAATCTTAATTCCAGCTGTTGTGTAACATTAATTTTTAACAAATAATTAACAAACAGTCAGACATACTTATCACAGACATTTTAAGTTTTCGTGAAATTTCAAATTTGCATGGAAAGGCTTATTCACCATAGTCAACCTGATTTGGATCTCATAGACCTATTGGAATGTTTAAAGTCAACGAGACGCCCAGACAGAGATGTATTCCTAGGCTATTTTTTGACGTCATTGAAGTATTATTATAAGTAGTATATTATTATATGTACAAGTTACTTACGCTATATAGTAGTAGTACAGTATAAGTAGAATATTATTGTTATAAGAAGTGTGTTTAATATAATTGTGTCGCTTAATATTTTAAACTATATTTGATGGCTGTAATGTATGATGACCATATAGCTTAGTAGATTTTCTGTGACGAATGTTTATAGTCTTCATAGATTTATATATGTATATTTATCAATGTATATACTCATATGCATATAGCTTTATTGCATCATTGGCTTGACTATTAAGACGGCGATACGCTATCTCGAAAAATATTCTGTTTAATGCCTACCTACGCCTACTACGAGTAATGGGAGATTCGTGAAGAAATAATGGTTGTAAAAGTTCACTTGACCTTGTCCTTCTCCATAAGGAGAATACCCTTAGTCTCTCTAGTGTGTCAACACACCAAATGAGAAGGGTCAGTTATATAATGATGCATCGAGTGCATAAAGTTGCAGTTTTCATTGCAACTTATCAACAACATGGTAATGGTAATAGTGGCAAGCTCACGATATTGACTACTATTGGCTTATGTAATAAACGGAAGGAGAGTTTTTCATATGAAGGCAAGATGTATACCATTAAAACGAATAAGGAATGTCAAGACCGAACTACAGCGTCTTCTTAATGTTGGTCTGTTATTTTTAGAGTTATTTGTTCAGCCGTCTGTCGGTAGCCAGCGACATTTTAAAACTTTTCTCTTAGTAAAAGTCACTATAGCTGAGTGGTTGGGTGATCGGAATTCTAGTCAAGAGATTCGAGTTCCACCCAGTGATGTGCACGTCAGAATGAGTTTTTTTTCAAAAATATTGAACGATTTATATCGTTGACTTGGTTATAACAACGGCGACAGGTTCACCACCTGCCACGTTGTACTAAAACATGTTTTTACGACCCACCTTTCACCGTTTTAAACATGTTTAAAACGGTAAAAGGTGGGTCGTGAGGACAAAATTATTCAGACCTTTGTCTAGCCTAGTATTGGAAATGGCGTGACAAAATTTTTTATTTCCCTTAGTAGTTTCTTACATCACCCACAGGAAGAAAGTGGAATATTCTTACGCCGCAACCACACGAAAATACACAGGTTATTTACATTTATTTTATTTATTTATTTATTTTATTTATCTTCACGCACAATCCCTGACAGGGTAGCCAGAGAGAACAGATCGCCAAGTGTCACGATCCCTACATACTTCTTTCACTTCTTTCAGATTCATCATTTTCTTCATACATGCACGTCTAGGTATCCGAGTACTCTTGACCCTCCTCTTCGAGCAATTTGCTCACTTGGTCATCGAAAGTTAGTCTCGGTCTACCTCGACACCTTTTAATATTAACTTTCGCGCTATATATTTTCTTCACCATTCGGTCTTCACTCATTCGCTCAACGTGCCTAAACCATCGAAGCACGCCCTTATCCATTTTTGAGACAAGGTCATCTTTCATAAATAATAAATATATATATAAATATCTTCACGCAATTCCCAATACAGGGGTAGACAGAGGTCGAGTCTAGACAATTAAGTCCCTTCGACCCACCTTTCACCGAAGATATTTTCGGGACAACGTGACAGGTGGTGAGCCCATCGCCGCCTTTATGTCCAAGCTAACGATATTCGTACATAAGTTTTTGAAAAACTCATTGGTACGAGCCTACCAACTGGGGATCGAACTCGGGTCTATTGACTCGAAATTCCGACCACCCAACCACTCGGCTATCGTGATCGTCATCTTTCAAACCTGCCATATTGCGAATCTCTTCGTTTCGCTTTCGGTCGGCCATGGTAAGGCCGCATATTTTACGAAGAGATCGCATCTCCACTGCATTCAACCTGCTTTTATGCTTCTTCTGGCATACCCAGGTTTCGCTGCCATATAGCAAAGTCGGTACCAATACTGCGTTATGTATTGCAAGGCGAGCACTTTTCACAACGCCTTGCCTTTTGATTAACGCAGTCAGGGCACCATTGACTTTGTTCCCGGCAGCGACACGCCTGTCCACATCTAAATCACATCTTCCATCCCGGCTAAAAGCACTCCCCAAGTATACAAGTATTCATTCACCTGTTCTAGACATTCCTGATGTACCCACATTTCGCACTTCGTTCTTTCTTCGTCCCATTCAAATACCAGAACCTTAGTTTTATTAGCATTCAAACGGAGACCATTAATTTCACATTCTTCTTTCATACACGTGACTAATGCCTGCAGTTCTGCCTCTGATGGTGCAATAAGCACTGCATCATCAGCATAGTCACGATAACCGAGTTGTTGGGTGGTCGGAATTTCGAGTCGAGAGACACGAGTTCGATCCCCAGGTGGCACTACCAATGAGTTTTTCAAAAGAAACTTATGTACGAATTTCCTCGTTGGCTTGGACATAAAGGCAGCGGCGGGCTCACCACCTGTCACGTTGTCCCGAAAATATCTTCGGTGGAAGGTGGGTCAAAGGGACTTAATTGTCTAGACTTGACCTCTGTCTACCCCTGTATTGGAAATTGCGTGAAGATATTTATTTATTTTATTTATTTATTTATCATGAGCATAAAGCAGACAATTTACTTTTATGTCACCCAATTTCACACCCAAACAGCTATCTTTCAGCTTCTGTAAACAGCTGTCGAGATACAGTATGAACAGCCAGGAAGAAATGACACAACCCTGTTTTACGCCCGTTTGGACGCTAAACATGGGTGACAGGTCATGCCCTACCCGCACACAGGCTGTACAGTCACAGTAAAGTGACTGTACAGCCCTTAGCAATCGTCCATCCACACCATACCCCGGCAACAGTTCCCACATTTTCTTCCTTACAACCTTATCAAATGCTTTCTCAAGATCCACAAAAGCACAGAAAATCTTCTGGTTAGCAGCCAGAAGCTTCTCCGTGATCATGCGGAGAGAAAACATTTGATCCGTGCATCCTCTTCCAGGTCTAAATCCGCATTGTGCCTCCCATAGAAATCTTTCCGATTTATCTTGCACCCTACGTGTCAAAACCTTCGAGTAAACTTTACTTGCTAAACTGGTCAAGCACCCGCAGTCATAATGTGAACCTTTACCTTTATATAAAGGCACAATGACCGCGGATCGCCAATCATCCGGAACAGCCCCCGTTCGCCAGCACAAATTGCACAGCAGATGAAAGCTGTCCCAGACGCGTGGCCCACCATTCTTGACCATTTCAGCAGTAACTCTGTCTAGTCCCGCAGCCTTACCACATTTCAAACTTCTAATCGCACATTCAATCTCTTTCATACTGATGACCTCAGTGTCATCGAGGTCCGAGTCTGGCGTACCAGTCACGGCGTCACCCCCGGATCCGTCACTAAGATCATCACACGCATACATCTCTCTATAAAATTCGCTCCATTTAAATAAGTCGAAATCGATCTGTTTGTGAATTAAATACATTGTGAAATGAGTTCAAGTGTAACTCCTATAATTACGACGATGTTTTTGTTACCGCTGCAATGATTATTAAGGTTGATGTATTTATACATGACATCGACGTCGCTACTGCTTCAAACCTTGGCCCGATGCAATATGAACGGCTTTATTTAGCTTACAAAATTTATTATTTTTTAAAAAAATTCTTGATAAATGAATGTATGTTCTTATGCACATAACATCGTTCCCAATACAGGGGTAGACAGAGGTCTAGTCTAGACAATTAAGTACCTTCGACCCACCTTCCACCGAAGATATTTTCGGGACAACGTGACAGGTGGTGAGCCCGTCGCCGACTTTATTTCCAAGCTAACGATATAAGTCGTACATAACTTTTTGAAAAATCCATTGGTACGAGCCTACCAACTGGGGATCAAACGCGGGTCTCTTGACTCTAAATTCCGACCAACTACTCGGCAATCGTGACTTTATCAATAAATAAATAATCGATTTGACTTACCTTTGTCAGTTTCGTGAGGATCAAGTCTACAATTTGAATATTTAATCTTTTTCTGTTGACCTGATTTGAAAAATTATACACAATAGTTCTGAGGGTGATATAATTACACGTAATAAGTATCATTATAAATTAAAGATGGCCGCTGTCACAAAATGGCGGTTTACTTAATTTGTACAACTTCCTTAATACGGATAACAAATGAAAGGACTTGTCTACTAGAATACAGAACATTATTAAATGCAAAATGCAACGTGGATTTGTTTTAAAACTAGACAAGCGATTTGGAACACAATTAACACAATATAATACGTACCCACCAACCGGGTCACCGAGCGTGTTGCGAAAACCTGTCAAAGAAATAATAAATAAACAATGTCTTAGAAGTTTGGATCATTGTAGACTACATTTGCCGATTTTCGTGGACGAGGGGCGCACGCACCGGTTTTTATGATGTGTCTGCAGCTCTGAGGTCCCGGATTTGGTTCCCATACTGGCTAATGTAAAAAACCATCTTATCTACATAATGTTGGGTCTGGGTGTCGTACCTCCGTTTTAATGATCGCGTTACATAAGTGCTTTAGCTGCTTACTTTAGGATCAGAGCAATGTATGTGATGTCGCTATATCATAGCTCGTCGTATGATAAAGGCGTAAGAATGTGCCACTCCCATTTTTTCCCGTGCCTGTGAGAAAGAAGAAACTATTGGATATCATTATGGTGACCAGCAGATAGCGGGATAACCCACTCGAAATATATTAGTCAAATAAATAAAATAAATAGCTTCACGCAATTCCCAATACAGGGGTAGACAGAAGTCCAGTCTAGACAATATGTCCCCTTGACCCACCTTCCACCGAAGACACCTTCGGGACAATGCGACAGGTCGTGAGCCCGTCGCCGAATTTTAGTCAAATTTAATAATTCTTATATATTACCAATAACTCGGATACCTCGTACGTACATGTAAGAAGCGAAAGAGGTATGTGAGGATCTGTCCTTTCTGGCTACCCCGTCAGGCACTGTGCGTGAATAATTACATAAGAATTCTGTTGACGTATAGCAGTGACTAAAGTGAGAAGGTTCTGTTTCTTTAATCGCCAATCCGCTTGTCGAGCAGAACAATTGTACCAAAATATTCCTTACAGAAGAGGCGGTATTTTATAAGCGTATTAAATGTAATATTTTAGTTTAGCCATTATGGTTTAGTCAACATAAAACATATTGATAAGGCTAAACAACATATATGTAGGTGCATCATATATTTGTGTATATAGACAAATAGAATGCACTCAACTGCGCGACAAGCGCAGATAAAAAACAAATACAAAGGAATATTTTCCAATTAATGGCAGGTACCACGGACGTCTTATCTTTGTTTGTGTTATGTTCCGTTGAGAGTTATTACGTATTGTTTTTGTTAATATTCCTTAAGTCTATTCTACTTCAAAAATAATATTTATAAACTAAAATATTATACATTTCAATGTTTATTGTTTGTTTATTGTTTTAAAAATTTTATTTAAAAAAACTTGTGGTGTCGAGGGACACCACAAGTTTTTTTTTAATTAAAATGGAGTTCTTGTTATAAAAATATTAACCGTCATCATTATAAATAATAATAACCGTCATCACGTAGACTATACATTAGACTGTATAACAAATAATAAAAATCTTACGTTACGGACGTTGTTTCCCGGTTAAGGTAGCCTTCGCATCGTTCCATAAGGATCTTCGCTCCAAATTGCCATGCTCATGCCATTGCAATGCAGGGCTAGACAGAGGTCTAGACTAAGTAAGTTAAGTCGTTTCGACCCACCTTCCATCAAAGATATTTTTGCCTCAAATTCCGACCACCCAATCACTCTTCGGCTATCGTGACTATTTTAAAAATGATTGTGATGTGAAAAATATTTTGATAAAATAAAATATAATTTTTTGATAAAGTTGTTACGGTTTTAACTATATCTAATAGGTAAAAAGGATAACCGAACATGTCTTTGGTGGTTAATTAATAAATATTAATGTGTGTATGTGGTATGTAGTATGTATTAAATGCATTGATTTGATCCAAAAGTAAGTAACTAAAGCACTTGTGTTATGGATTCCGAACCAAGACAATGTAGAAATAGCGGTTTTCTAAATTAACCTGCCGGTAATTGAGCCCGGTACGTCAAAGCTAGCTATAACCGGAAAAACATTATGTACACCACTCGTTCACGAATGTCGACAAAAGTAATATTAATTTAATTAGATTTGTGTTTAAAATTTGATTGAAAACCAAACTTTCGCTTCACATACATGTTTCATACATGTACAACTTTCTAGTATTTGCAGGTGTCCCTTCGGCAGTTAAGTATTTCCTATAAAAATTTAGCTAATTTACTGAATATATATTATTATAAATATTTGTTTATAATTAAAGGTAATTATTCCACCTGTAGACCTGCTGATGGACACCTGCAAATAATTTAAGTAAAAAAATGTTACTAAATCTAAGTTAAAAAGTAGATAATCGAAGTTTAAAAAGTGGTAAGTCACGATAGCCAAGTGGTTGGGTGACAGGCTGGTACCAATGGATTTTTAAAAAACTTCTGCACGAATTACAGTGGTAGCCACATATCAGCTTTTGTTGTTGCATGAATGGGCCGGCTCGACCGAGGAAGTACCACGACCTCGCAGAATACCGGCGTGAAGTAGAAGTCTAATAAACTTCTGTGTTTCGTCTAGTGAGTGAAGGTAACCGGAGGCCCACACACCCCCTCCCTTAATTTGGGGGGGGGGGGGGCACTCTAACGCCGGTAACGCATCTGCTATGCTTCTGGTATTGCGGGTGTTCATGGGCGGCGGTAATCACTTATCATCACGTGAGCCGCCTGGCTCACGTGATGGTAGGTGTTTACGGACATAAAGACGGCGACGGGCTCACCACCTGTCCCGTTGTCTCGAAAATATCTTCGGTGGAAGGTGGATCGAAGGGACTTAATTAGCTAGAATAGACCTTTTGTCTACCCCTGTACTGGAAATTGCGTGAAGATATTTATATTTATTTTATTTATTTATTTAAAAAAAGTAGGGGTCATTAACTTTTGTACAAAAGGATTTAAATCACGAATAAACAGATTGAAAATTATTTAAAATTAGCTTTATTTATTTCACACACACCCTAATACTGGAATAGCCTAATAAATTTCAGTTCTTTAGATTCACACTTCACAGTGGCTTAGTAATTAAATGTGGGAAATATGTAAAAAACTAAAACTTCGAGATGGCCGAGGTGCTTCCCGTAGAAACCTACGTCGTTTACAAAAAAGAAGGAAAGGAAATAAATTGAAAAAGTAAATTGCGCAGTCTGCGATGTTTTTACCAAGCTGGGGTAAACAGATGCGGAGGCAATATATTAGTGCTTGCTGCTTTGCTTACAAAAACTCTTTGAATCTTAAATTTATATTATTTATTTCATTAAACTCTACTTAGCGCTTTAGCTCGGAATGCGGAAAGATTACACCAAAGATACAATCACATGTCAGCGAATAATTAAAAATTAAGTGTCTGTTTGTAATGTTACAGATTTTTTTCTAGATGTTCATAAAACTATGTACTGTAATGATAACAAAAAAATGGTTTATCTGCCTATTTATTATTATTATAGGGGAAACTTGGGTAAATTATAATAAAAAATTTTTTTTTTCTAAAAAGAAAAGATTTAGCATATCAGCGGGACACAATTAGCTTATTATATTAAATAAAATAATAAATAAATATTTTCACGCCATTCTCAATACAGGGGTAGACAGAGGTCTAGATAAATAGGTCCTTTCGACCCACCTTCCATCGAAGATATTTGTGGGACGATGTTAAAGGTGGATAGCCCGCACCGCATTTATGTCCAAGCCAGGGATGAAATTCGTACAAAAGTTTTTTCAAAAATACCTATTGATACGAACACGGGTCTCTTGACTTGGATTCCAATCACCTAACTAATCGGCTATCGTGACTATTATTAGCTTATTATATTAAATAAAAATATAGATCTTTACGCAATTCCCAATACAGGGGTAGACAGAGGTCTAGTCTAGACAATTAAGTCCCCTCGACCCACCTTTCACGCAAGATATTTTCGGGACAACGTGACAGGTGGCGAGCCCGTCGCCGTCTTTATGTCCAAGCCAACGATATAGTACGTTCATAAGTTTTTGAAAAACCAATTGGTACGAGCCTGCCACCTGGGAATCGAACTCGGGTGTCTCTTGACTCGAAATTCCGACCACCCAATCACTCGGCTATAGTGACTATATATGTTAAGTACGGATAATTGCAAAGTAATTAACTATGACCTTTGACTGAATTTTGTTCGTCCATGTATTTTTATTGCTTTGTTCACCTATGATATTTATTTCAGAATTGCACCTTGCGTGACGTCGTACCTTAATATTCCAAACTATTGAACAAGCGCTTCATGGAAGCAGTTTTTGCCTCTGCATTCAATTTAGTTTTAAATGATTTAATATATTTCATAATGACTGTGTAACATCAGTCAAGGTGACCTCTACCAGCAGTTTGTACGATCAACTGATTATGCATCGTATTTAAATAATTCTGCCAAGAGATATTTACATAAGAATTCACCAGACTTTATTGTTTTTTTTTCTTTTCATTATCTTTCTTATACATAAATATGAGTTGGTTTGCCGTTTGGTTACGTAAAGAATATTCTTTTCGTTTCGTGTGTGAAGTTAGACGCAAATAGTTTATTGGCTCGCGACAAATGGTGTGATCGAATATATAATAAAATAATTAGACCACAACTCAGCTGACCGGTAGCAGACAGCGCCGTTTAAGGTGTAAGGTTTCTGGTATACCCTTACCAATCGTGGTGATTGTGGCAAATCCTTCCATAAAATAGAGGACTTTGTCGCTTACATGGATATCATGTATGGAAGAATTTGCCTGTATGGCCTTTACTGGGCGTTATAATGATAAATCATACTGAAGAACAAGCGAAAACTTAAAGTCTTATGAATGTGTTAATTTTGTTCTATTTCCCTTTTATAACAGATTTGTGATTCATAAAATTTAAAGGATCTTATATGAAATTTATAAAGAAAAAAAAGCTAAGCAAATAAGTGCAATGAAAAGTACAGACGAATTGAAAACATATATTTGAGTAGGTTAAGGTGAAAATTAATGTTCTTGTTTTTATTGTTAAAAAGTATATATATTTTAAATTCTAATGGAAAGCTGAAGATGATGCCAATTACAAAATGTTACATTTGTCTTTAACCTAATTAGACTTATTTAATTTTTTATTAGTCATGGGAAATCGAGCCGAGATTAATTAATGATTTTCGTTGTATATTCGTTTGTGTTTACAGACCTCCGTGGACGAGTGGCGTGGACGAGTACACACCGGTCTTCATGATGTCGCCAGCTATGACGTCCCCAGGGTGAATCCCTACCGAGAATCGAACCCGGAATCGTAGAAAATACTTTCTACTTATTCTCGAGTCTGGATGTTTGTAGTACCTTCGTTGTTTCTGATTCCATAACACGCGTGCTTTAGCTACTTACTTTTGGATCAGAGCAATGTATGTTGACCCAATCTTTATACTCGTATGTATTTGTTTACTTATGTGTAGTTTGTAAACTCTGCACGTGCAAGTGTTGTCTAAAGATTTATCCATATTTTGGGCGTTGAATAATACATTTTGAAAGTGCAGAGAACCGCCGCGAACATCTCAACCGCTGTCCGGCGGTCGCGTTTCCTTCGTAATCCTCACACGAGAGACATTTGCATTTAATGTAATTGTGGTTCAACTTATTTGGAATTAATTTAAAATTATTAGTTTTTCTGAAAAGTTCCTACTGATATTATAAATTCTGATAAAAGTCCCGATAGCCGAGTGTTGATTGGGTGATAGGAATTCGAATCAAGAGACCCGAGTTCGATCCCCAGGTAGCAGGCACGTACCCATGGTTTTTTTTAAATAGTTACGATTGAGGTCGTTGGCTTGGACATAAAAATGTCTGTAGGCTCAACACCTGTCACGTTGTCCCAAATAATCTTCAGTGAAAGGTGGGTCGTAAGTACTCAATTGTCTAGACTGTATTAGAAATAGCGTTAAGATATTGACAGAGAGTACTAACCTTCGTTTCTCAATGATTACACCTACCTGGATAATTTAAAACATTGTAGTAGGTAATCGGCTACCGATAGACGGCGGGAAAACCATCTCGAAAAATACCAAAAGGAAGTTTAGCAGACCATAACTTTTATAGGCCGTCATATGTGTGTATGTTAATGTATTTATGTAGTCTAACCTTAGAGGTCTGTTTGCTACCACATTTTATAAGCAAAATTTTGATATCTAGTAATGTTGTATTAAGTTGTCCTTGGTAACGGTGTGAGAATATTGCCACTCCCTTTCTTGCCGTGGGTGTCGTAAGAGGCGACTAAGGGAAACAGCCTTGAATATCGTTATGGCAACCGACAAATAACCATCTCTAAAAATATCAGACCAAAATAATCAGACCGAAGATGGGCAGCAGCGCCTGAGGTGCGAGTGGTTTGGTACTGTGTGGCGATCGCTAATCCGCCTACCAAGCGTAGTGATTATGGCAAATCCTCCCCATGGGAGAGGCATATGTCCTGTAGTGGACTTTAACAGACCGTTATGTATGTATCTTATGTAAGTTGTTCCTGTAACAATTTTCTAAATTTCTGATGGTTTCCTTCTTTGCTTTATCGTGAACCTTGTGAAGACTTCTCACTACCAGCTTTGCTGCTGTTAATATTACGTAACCTTTACATGTACTATGTGTTTAACAACATGCCGTATAATATTCTAATAATGAAGCGTTGTTGGTTACGTCCCAGGATATTTCACAACTAGCTAAATGCCTGAAAAACAATATTGTATAAAAACAACAGTTTGAATCAAACAATAGCTCATTATGATAATAACATAATTTGCGTGTGTAATGTGCGCATTTGAATAAATAATTTTAAATATAAATAATAAACGTAAGTCTAACAGTGCCTTGTAGCAGCGGTCGCGGGCATTTCAATTAATTTACATTAGAGATAAAGACAAAGTATAGGTGGAAATGTCTTCATTTAAACATTTTCGTCCAATTATAATAGATAATGGTCTCGGACGTATCCTTCGCTAGACAAACAACATGTTATTTGCATCAGACCATGTTTACTGAGATATTATAATACAGTTTCTGTCATAAGTCATATAAACAACTTTTATTTTATTTTTAGCTGAGGGCCAGTTTTGTACATTGTACAGTGTGTAATGGTGCATAATATAAAAAATATCTTCACGCCATTCCCAATACTAAGTTGTCTAGATAGATGTCACAACAATAGATGGACAACTAAGTCCGTTCACGAAGAAATTTTTTTGGGATAACATGGCAGGTGGTGAGCCTATCGCTGACTTTATGTCCAAGCCACATTAATAAAAAAGTTCAACATGTTACAAACTTTAATTTACTGTGCTGCCTACACCGCAGTTAAATCCAATGAAGCTAGACTAAATATCACAATAGCTAGCAGCTCAAAGCAGAAATCATCAGAGTCCAGTAAACCATGCTGGCAACGATGGCTAGAAAATAAAATAGAGGATTTGCGTGCCAATATAGCAAGACTTATCCAATACATTAATGGAAATAGAAGCATAACATGTAAGCGAAATTACAGAAAAATATCAGGTACATTCAAGTCATGAAGGTACGAACACAGAATTGACACATTTTCTGAACACCTTAAAGCAAAAACTTTCAGTACTCTAGTCTTCTTAGTAGATACAAGAGGTGTACACTCCGTAAAAAACAAAGAGTGCAATTCGTAAACAATGAAAAACAATTTTACCGCAAAATAAAAAACTCTACTTAATAGTAGAGTTAATGCTAATGCATTCAACAAAATGTGTAAGTAGTGTAACAATTAATAATAGACTAGACCCAGACATACACAACCCGCACAGATACAGAGGTAGAACACAACCCGCAAGCTTCGTGGATAGAAAAGAAATAGAAACATACAGAAAATGAGCTATGAGTCAACCTTTGAAATATTCCATAAAATAATGCATAATTTGCATGACTGGTAAGCCCCAGGGTCTGATCACATTCATAATTACTGGTATAAAAAGTTAAACACAGTTCACGGAAATATTTATAAACACTTAAATCACTTCCTTCAGCACCCAGATTCAATACCTTTGTACATCACAGAAGGAACAACGTACATGCTCCCAAAAGTTTAATGTGATTCACTCAATCCAGGAAATTACAGACCAATCACATGTTTACAAACTTTATAGATTCTTACTAGTGGCATCTCTGAACTAATTTATAAACATCTCGATCAAATCTTAGTGAAGAAAAGAAAGGCTGCAAAAAGTTGAGTCAAGGGTGTAAAGAACAACTAACAATTGACTCAACAATTGTAAAACAAGTTCATAAAACAAAAAGCATTTCAATAAATTTGTTCATAAAACAAAAATCATTTCAAAGAATTCGTTATTCACAATGTATATTGATTATCAAAAAGCTTACGACTCTGTACCCAACACATTGTCATTAAAAATATTTGACATTTATCACATTCACCCAATAATCAAAACATTTTTACAGAATGTTATTAAAACCTGGACTATGCGACTTCGAATTGACACACCAAATGAAACTATAGAGACAAGTCATATAAAAATTCAACGTGGTATTTTTCAAGGTGACGCACTTAGCCCGCTCTGGTTCTGTCTAGCACTTAATCCATTATATAACTTACTTAATAACACGAACACAGGATATCCACTAAAACACACCACAGACAATAATATGTGAGCAACCGAAGAAAGTAACATATATAAATAATTTACTATACATGGGTGACATTAAACTTTATGCTTCTAATGAAAGTGATCTAAACCAACTAGCCAATTTAACTGAAATGTTTTCAAAAAATAAATATCTTCACGCAATTAACCATACAGGAGTAGACAGAGGTCTAGTCTAGATAATTAAGCCCTTTCGACCCACCTTCCACCGAAGACATTTTCGGGACAACGTGACAGGTGGTGAGCCTGCGACCTGGGGATCGAACTGGGGTCTCTTGAATCGAAATTCCGACCACCCAACCACAAGGTTAACGTGACTTTTTTTTAAAACTTTGTGAAAATTCATTAATAGAAAAATGTTTGACTATATTCTTAGATATTAAAAAAGCCTTTGATACTGTTTCTATCCCAATACGTTTAAGTAATTTGGAAAAAATAGGAATAAGAGGAACGCCATTGAAACTTAAAAATAAATAATTTGAAATAAATATAAATTAATTATCTATCTATATATATTATTTTATTTTATTTTTATTTTTTAATTATCTATCAAATAGAAAACAAAGATTTAAATTTGAAAAATATATAAGTAAAGAAGATAGTCGAGAAGAAGTCACGATAATACTAGTATTGGGAATTGCGTAAAGATATTTATTTATTTTATTTTATTTACAAAGTAACTCCTGAGTCTATAAACTATATAGAAGTGGATACCCAAACAAACTTAATTAACTGCCTCTTAAATAGTTCACAGCAGGAACTCTCCCGTAAAGGAAGGATTGCCATAAATGTTACGCTTGGCGAGCAGCTGGCCGTTCGCAGCCCGAAACCCTTCGTACGTCACACTCTGTCGCTCATCACCAGTCCGTTTAATTTCGGTGTGGTATTTTTAGAGACGGTAACTTCTAAGACACACACATTACAAGCATATTTTACGAGCGACGTGGATTGTAAAAATCACAAGAAGTCTCGTTTTTAACGGTAACTATAATTTTTATACAAAATGAGGTTATGACTTGATAAAATATGACACGAAATTTTATAATTTTTTTAATAAGAATGCAATACAACTCTACCAATATTCCTGTTAGTCATTCCAAATTGGATGCATTACTTGTGTGCGGAGTGATTCACGACAGTAAGTCGAATGGCCGGCCCGAACATGCGAGGTTAACGTAAACGCAACCTAACCCAATAAGCTAGGCCAGCTATAGTGCTAAACTACTAGCGGTATTTTATAAAGTTGTCATTTTCATAGAATGCAGTTCTTAACACGAGCCATGTAATTACAGTAACATACTTGATTATGAGCAGGAAATTATTGCTCATTGCGTGAGAACAACGCTCGTGATAAACAAATTAAGAAAACAACATATCGAATCAGTGCGTCAGCGTACAGAACAAGTGCTGGCCATGCATACGCATATATCTTGCAGTTACAATGTGTCGATCATTAAACAAAATCTTCACGCCATTCCCATTACTGGCATAGACAGAGATCTTGATAAATAAGGCGTTTCACCCTACCTTCCACCGAGGACATTTTTTTGGTGAGCTTCTCGTGACAGATGCCTCTCGCCGTCGTAGTCCAAGCCAACGATATAAATATTATGTACTGTTTACGAGTATATCATTGGCTTGGACTAAGACTGAAGTTCTTGAAAAAAAAACCATTGGTACGAACCATGGGGAGCGAACTCGGGCCCTGACTCGAAATCCGAACACCGAAGCACTCTGCTATTGTGACTTACTTCTTAAGCGATTAAATTAAAGAGAAAAACTTTTTAAAGCTATAACTTTATAAAGTAACTTTGTTAGCATTTACTGAGTTGGCTAGCGAGTTTCTACTATGGAGACGATAGATGTCGTCACAGTAGTATCAAACCACCATCTCAGATGCTGCAGCTTGTTACGAGTCTGAATTATTATCTTTCTGAAATCTATCGAGATGAATCCATCATCTGAAGGTAGCCATTCTTATTTTCAAAGCACTTAGTCGCCCCTTACGACTTCCACAAGAATAAAACGCCACTCTGGCCGAGTGATATGACAGGAGACGAAATTACCATAGGTTCTTTTGCCACATTATTATTCATTGTATAGATAGACACATAGATACATGACATCAAATAAATTACTCTGATCCCAAAGTAAATAAGCTTGTATTATGGTATCAGAAACAACAAAGGCACCACAAATACCCAGACCCGAGAAAATGTTTTCTACATTGACCCAACCGGGAATCGAACCTGTGACCTCAGAGCTCGCGACACCATGAAAACCGGTATGAACGCCACTCATCCCCGAAGGTTGTCAAATTGCGTAATAATTACACTTTATCACTTTTTTTAGGGCGGCCTTTCGAAAGGTATAGATTTTCATGGGTATAGTTATTCACTTACAATCAGGTGTGAAAAATGCTCGTTCCTCCCCAAATTAATATGTCCTTGAATTGCACATTAATTTAGCCTTTGATCACCGACGGCCCCCGTACACACCTTTTTCCAAGGTGTCGCCAGCTCGGAGGTCCGGGTTAGTTTGCTGGTCGGGTCGATATAGAGAACCATTTGTTCTTCTTTGTCTGGTTACGGGGTGTTTGTTGTTTCTGATTCCATAACACAGGATGTCTTAGCTACTTACTTTGGGCTAGCAATATCCCAAAATTATTTATTTGCTTCTTATTTATTATGTCAAGTTCCTCGTCATTCTACACGTCATTGCCATGTTTAAAGGTACTATTTTACCGTCGTGAGATTGTTTTTTAATAAAGGAGGAATGGCCTATTCCGAGAATGCAGGGGACAGATGTCGGTCTACACATATTTGTACTCATTTAAAATCATCATACATATCGCATTCCGTCAACGTTCGTTCGCTAAACGAGTTTGTTAACTGCCATAAGAACACGCCGGAGATGAGACGTCTTATAACAATAAAACCTATTTTAAAAATAAGTACTGCAAGAAATTGCTTAAAAGTCACGATAGCTGAGTGGTTGGGTGATCGGAATTCGAGTCAAGAGACCCGAGTTTATTCCTAAGGTGGCCGGCTCGCACCAATGGGTTTGTTTCAAAAACTTAAGTACGATTTAATTCCTTGGCTTGAACATGAATACGGCTTTAGGCCGGTGATGTTGTTCCAAAAATTACTTCTATGGAAAGTGGGTCGAAACGATTTAATTTTCTAATCTGCCTACCCCGTATATTGAGAAAAGCGTCTAAAATTTTTATTATGGCATTTTTATACAAACATAAAATCAAATACGGTAACGTCTGTAAAGACTTTATCTGGTTAAGAAAAAGTTCTTTCTTAAAAGAAACTTTTGTCAATTAATTTCGTCGGACGTAGTTAGAAATCAGTTCGATATACAGCTCTAAGTTTGAATATCTAACGTTAAGAACTGAAAGCTTCGATTATTATCATTAAATAAAGCTACTTTAAGCCAACGATATTATATTCCAGGAAGGTTTTTTTAAAAGTCACGATAGCCGTTGGAAGGGTGGTCGGAATTTCGATCCCTAGGTGGCAGGCATGTACCAATGGGTTTTTTCAAAAACATATGTACGAATTATATCTTTGACGTGAACATTGAGACGGCGATGGGCTCACCCCCTGTCACGTTGTCCCAAAAATATCGGTGAAAGGTAAGTCGAAACGACTTAATTGTCTAGCCCTTTGTCTACCCCTCTATTGAGAAATGCGTGAGGATATCATTGCTTAAGAGTTTATATTTTCAGTTATGGCATATTTATACAAAGATATCAACTACGGTAACGTCACTAAAAGACTTGATCTGGTTAAGAAAGACTTCTGTCTTAAAAAAGCCTTTTCATAATAAATTTACTCTGACCTAGTTAGAAATCAATTCAATATATAGCTCTAAGTTTGAATATCTTCCGTAAAGAACTGAGAGCTTCGTTATACGTTAAACTAACGATGTTATTTTCCAATGAATATATATATATATATATATATATATATATATATATATATATATATATATATATATATATATATATATATATATATATATATATATATATATTCACGCAATTCCCAATTCAGGGTAGACAGAGGTCAAGTCTAGACAATTAAGTCCCTTTGACCCACCTTCCACCGAAGATATTTTCGGGACAACGTGACAGGTGGTGAGCCCGTCGCCGCCTTTATGTCCAAGCCAACGATGAAATTCGTACATAAGTTTTTTGAAAAACTCATTGGTACTGCCACCTGGGGATCGAACTCGGGTCTCTCGACTCGAAATTCCGACCACCCAACAACTCGGCTATCGTGACTTTTTCCAATGAAGATTTTTTTATTACTATATTATATTTGTGTTTTATATTATTATATTTCAGCTTGGTGCATTACGCAATACTTCGGTAAATAGAGGTCTAGAAAATGTGGTCCTTCACTTGACACACTTTTCTCTGGAGCTTATGTGGGATAGCGCGACAGATTGTCAGCATATCCCCGTCTTAGTATCGAATATACAGGTAAAGTGTACTTACATACATAAATATTATAAACATAATTTCATACTCAATACAAAATGTTTACACCTTTCGAAATTCGAATCCCTCAGCATCACTATCATCCAGGCTATCAGGTCGTCTTACCGGAACTTAAGATAAATCTCACGCCAGTTCCATGGATGGGAATTAGTTATAAAAAATATTCTGTTATTATTTTACCTACTCCAGTATTGGTACTGGGGTAGGCCAAGGGTTGAAAATATTAAGTCCTTTCGACTCACCTCTCACCGAAGACGTTTTTGGGACTACGTGACAGGTGGTGAGCCTGTCGCCGTCTCAACGTCCAACTATATATATAGCGTTCAAAACATTTTCTAAAAACTCGTTGGAAGGAGCCTACAACCTGCGCATCGAACTCGGGTCTCGAGGCTCGAAATACGTTCAACCAACCACTCGGCTATCGTGACTTTATAATTTCTTTTTTTTTTCTGAAATATACATATTCATGCCATTGTTGCAAAGATAATTGTTACTTAACTTGAAAACTCTTTAAGAAACAACAACGTCAATTTATCGAAGTTTTTTATGGAAAGAGCCTATTAACATTCGAATTTTTGGCAACTCGCTACCAATATGCAACTACAGATGAATATAAAAATACTTTTCGATACACTCCCTGACATTCCGATGTTGTGTCGACTGCACCGTCCATATGTTAGGTAACTCTTAACCTTTTTTTATATACTTGTTGCTATAAGAAGTTGTCGCCAAAATAGTTTCATTATTTCTGGCTATTATGCAATAGCCATGTTTTCTTTATTCCATATTGATGATTTTTTAGTTTTAAATCATAAGTACGAATATAATAACGGTATAGAGTCACGATAGCCGAGTGGTAGGGTGATCGGAATTTGGAGTTGAGAAACTCCTGTTCGATCCCTAGGTTGGCAGGCTCGTACCAAAGGGTTATTTTTTTTTAAAAATATGTACGATTAATCTCGTTGGCTTGGACTTAGAGACGGCGACGGGCTTATCACCTGTCACGTTGTCCCAAAAATATCTTCGGTGGAAGGTGGGTCGAAACGATTTAATTGTGTATTATTTATATTACGAATATTAATTTATTTTACGAATATGGTTCTGTAAATATTAAGAAGGTCTCGTACAGATCAATCTACATTTTTACTATAAGTAAATAAAGAAATAAATAAATAAATATCTTCACGCCATTCCCAATACAGGAGTAGACAGAGGTCTAGTCTAGACAATTACGTCCCTTCGACCCACCTTCCACCGTGATAGGTGGTGAGCCTGTCGCCGTCTTTATGTCCTAGCCAACTACGTAATTCGTACATAAGTTTTTGAAAAACCCATTGGTACGAGCCTGCCACCTGGGGATCGAACTCGGGTCTCTTGGCTCGAAATTCCGACCACCAGCTATCGTGACTATACGATAAGTTTGGTTGTGCTTTTTCTTATGTCTTTATCCTGATGAGCGAAATGAAATTAACTGCTGCATCAGAGTAAGAAGAATATTCGAATGTTTTATTACTCATACAGTGCTTATCACGGAAGTTTCTGCGTGGTGTACAAAGTCTTTTTGTTAATAGGTTCATAAAGTTAATTAAACAAAGGTTGATTAATAAACCGGCCGAGTTAATGTCAGAACACAAGCGCGTAAATAAAAATAAATTAATAAAGATATACATCAATCGGGACAATATCATTAATGTTATAGAATTAGAAACAACGAAGTTACCACAAACACGCAGACTCGAGATAATGTAGAAAAAGTAAATAATAAATAATAAATATCTTCACGCACATCCCAATACAGGGGTAGTCAGAGGTCTAGTCTAGACAATTAAGTCCCTTCGACCCACCTTCCACCGAAGATATTTTCGGGACAACGTGACAGGTGGTGAGCCCGTCGCCGTCTTTAAGTCCAAGCCACGATTTAATTCGTATATAAGTTTTTTTGAAAAAACCCATTGGTACGAGCCTGCCACCTGGGGATCGAACTCGGGTCTCTCTACTCGAAATTCCGACCACCCAACCATTCGGCTATCGTGACTAGAAAAAGTGCTTTTCGACATTGACCTGTCTTGAAATCGAACCCTCTGCCTCTTAGCTTTAACGGCAGAAACACTACCAAGCAGGCTGACGGGTCGTCTTGCGCTAGTTAAAAATGTTTCATGTCGCTACCATCCATTGCTACTGAAACAACAAGCAATAATTTTTTTGCGATTTCTTGGAAAAACGTAACGTTAGTGCAAGTTCATTAGTGTCAATCAGAAAAATACTTCCCAGTTCGTTATAGATTGTAAGAAAATGAAAGAAAATTTCTGCGTTCATACGCTGCAGACAAAACACGCGTGCGGCGTTGTGATAGCCTCTGTCCTTGCATTGTTCACGCTTACCGTGTAATTTGATAGTAAAGTGAGTCAAAGGTGAGCGTGGTCTACTTGTAACGGTTCCGTATAACATATGTTACCGGTTGTGTGTAATATAATGACCCATAAATTTAAAGTGAAAGGGTACGTAGACTGATGGTCGGCGGCAGAAATTAAATACTAAAAGCCTTTATATTAAAACATTCATACAAACAGAAGAAATCCTTTGCCGATCGGTACCATGCTCTTGACTATTTCTGCTACCAAACAGTTATTCAACCACTGTTTTTCCGATTTTAAAGGTTTTCAGAGCAAGTGTACATTGAGGGCATTACATCTTAGTAATTACGGTCAACAATGCATTAATTGCCAACATACGTGAGCTGCCGTTTTATTTAAATATAATTAATTGAAATTTGAATCATTCGCTGGACTATTACTTCCTTTATCAGTCGATTAATAAAATAAAAAAAAAAAAAAAAGAAAAGTAGCGCCTTGTCAATTTTCGACTTATGGACAAAGACTTTCTGAGATTAGAGCAAGATATCCTTCGCCACTCTGCTGCAGTGCGTGTTGGCAGACTTCATACGTCTTCGAAACATTTATTTCTCAGAAGGACAGGTTTCCTCACGATGCTTCCCTCACCGCGGATCTTGTTGTAAATTTAGCACTCAAAAAATTTTGTGGTATCACCCTGAGAATCGATCCAGAGTCATACGCATAATCAATACAAGTACATATTAAATAAACGCCCTTACCACTAGGCTCTGCAACTATCAATAAATTAATTTAAGTAACATTAATTAAAAAGAAAACGACGAAGAAGTCCCGGCCCAGCTTCGCGTGATTGTAAATTACGAAGAAAAGAGGCGATTTATATATATATATATATATATATATATATATATATATATATATATATATATATATATATATATATATATATATATATATATATATATATATATATATATATATATATATATATATATATATATATATATATATATATATATATATATATATATATATATATATATATATATATATATATATATTGACATTCAAGGAGCGTTTACAGAGACAGCAAAAATTAAAAGTCTATAAAAATATTAAATTATCCGACACGGCCTTCCTGCTCTTCATCTGTCCCGGATGAATAATGTTCGGGTGTAACCCATGACTTCATGAGGTCAGCTGAGGTGGTTGTATTGATAGGGCCTTCATTCTGTCCTATTTTCTTAACAGCATAGCGATCATTTCTGTTGCATTTGACGATCTCATAAGGTCCTAAATATTTGGGGAATAACTTGGATCCTTGAGAAAACTGCGTCTTTTGATGGCTACTAAATCACCAAAATTATAGGTTAATGCTCTTTTCTTTTCTTATTGTAATTTCTTATATTTTCCTCTTGTATTTTCTGTATTGATTCTTTGGCTTTATTTCTTAATTCCAGTCTTTTCTCATTAAAGTTCTGTACCTTTTCTTCTTCTTTTAATTTATTAAGTTCATCATTTTGATCTCTCATTTTGGTGCCAAAAAGCAACTCAAATGGACTCATACCAATTGCTCTCTTATATGTTCCGTTCAGACATCGTTGTACTTTAGATACACGGCGGTACCATTTCGTTGGATCATCAGCACTCAGCTTACTCAACACGGCTATTATAATTTGATGAATGCGTTCAACCTGACCGTTGCCTCTGGGTTGTCCTGTCGTGATAGTATAATGCGTTACATTTTCGTCTTTACAGTACTGTCGGAAATCGTTCGAGGTAAATGCAGCATTGCGGTCAGTGATGATTCGTTCTGGAAATTTTTTCTGGAATTGTTGTTGAAGTTTAAGCTTATCTAACGTCTCATCAGTGCTCAAAGTCTTCACTGGGTAAATCCATGTAAATTTGGTATATGCGTCTACTACTGTAAGAATGTATTTGTAGTTCTTGTGAGTCGAAGTCATTGGTCCCAAATGATCAACATTGTATGTTGACAGTGGAACGTCGCCTTTATCGATAGGATGAAGAAAACCTTCTTTCTTGCCTCTCTTATGCGATACTAGGATGCACTCAACGCAATTATCTATAACTCTCTTTATCTTCTCTGCTAAATTCTCTATAAAGTATTCTCTTACTATCAATTCTTCTATTTTAACTATTCCAAAATGTCCTTTTTCGTGATTTCTTCTAATTATCTCACATTGCTTCTTTTTCGGTACAACAATTAGTTTATTATTATCTTTCCATTTGTATAATATCTCGTTCTGTATAACATAATCTTGGTAACTTTCTTTCTCTAAAATCTTCTTTATCAATCTTATGTGTTTGTCTTCATTTTGTGCTTTCCTAATACGAGCTATAGTTTCCGTGATCATCAAACAGGTTGGATATCTGCTCAAAGCATCTGCGTGTTTCATGCGTGTTCCTGGTCTGTGTTCTATCTTGTAGTCGAATTGCTCTATAATGAATTGGATGACATTGGTTATCTTTAAGGCTTCTTTGTAGGAGAACTGCTCCATAACCGTCTGCGCTGGCGTCCGTGTGTAACTCGGTCTCTATATCAGGATTGTATATTCGGAGGATTGGAGAACTGCATAATATTTGTTTTAATTCGGTGAATGCCTTCTCACAATTTTCGTTAAAATTAAACTCAGTATCTTTCTTCAATAAATCTGTCATGGGCTTCGCGATCAGTGCATAATCTTTAAACGAATTTCCTAAAATAGCCGGTTAATCCTAGAAATGACTGAACCGCTTTAATGTTGTTCGGTTTAGCAAAATTAGCTACAGCTTTTATCTTGTCTGGAGATGGTTGAACTTCGTCATCACAAATAATGTATCCAAGATATTGAATTTTCCCTTTTAAAAAATGACATTTTTTCCAATTAAATTCTAGACCAAATTTTTCAGCCTTTTTAAGTACCTTCTCTAATCTGTTTATTCCTTCTTCTTCTGTCTGTGATGGTATTATTAGGTCATCTAAGTAAGTTAGTAGGATGCCATTTATAATGAAGTCGCCAAAAATATCGTTAATGTATCTCTGAAAAACGGACGGGGCTGTACATAAGCCAAAAGGCATTTTTTTAAATTCATACTGTCCTTAAGGCGTTACAAATGACGTATACTTCTGACTGAGTCCGCCATTCTTTAAATCAAGAGAGGTGAAGAACTTCGCTTCCTTCAGTTTGTCTATCTGATCCTCAATTATGGGTAAGGGAAAACGTTCTTTAATTACTTTCTTGTTTAACTTTCTAAAATCTATGCACATTCTTCGAGATCCATCTTTTTTATCGGCAAAAACTATTGGGCTTGCGAAATCAGATTTTCTTGGTTTGAGTATGTCCTTCTTTAGCCATTCTTCTATCTGATCATTTACAGCAGACATTTCTAAAGGTGACAAATGGCGTGGGTTTTGATAAACGAGATTTTCATCAGTTAGTATTATCTTTAATTCAACATTGCTATCTTTCTTCTTTTCATCTGACTTGTATTCTTCACACATCTTTCGAACCCTATTAGTAAATTTAGAATCTTCTATATCATACTCATGTTGTTTTCTTTCTTCCATCAAAAGTGTTAAATAGGTAATCTTTTCCATGAAGATACCATCGGGAGTAAAGCAGACTTCAAAATCCTTAAGGATGGGGCTCCCGATGATCATCGTGACAGGTATCTCATTATCCTTCACAATATGAAACTTGAGATCTGTAAAAGTGTCTTCAATCTGTACTCTCGCCGTAAATGTTCCCTGGATGTAAACTTTATTTTCAGCTATAGAGGTTATGCATGTTGATTCAGTCTCATAATCTTCAATTTCTTCTTTAATCTTCTTAAATTCCGATTCTATCATTAAGTTCACATCGCTTCCAGTATCAATTAGAGTTATAAAGTCTTGTCGATATAGTAGTTAATCTTGATCTTTTTGTCTACTTTATCTACTTCTTTCTTAGTTTGAATGTTTAATGTAGTCTTAGATTTTTTACATTCCGTAGATGCTCATGAATATTATTTATTTATTTACTTTTATTTATTTACTTATTATACAACTTAATTGCATCTTATATATATATATATATATATATATATATATATATATATATATATATATATATATATATATATATATATATATATATATATATATATATATATATATATATATATATATATATATATATATATATATATATGTATATATATATATATATATATATATATATATATATATATATATATATATATATATATATATATATATATATATATATATATATATATATATATATATATATATATATATATATATATATATATATATATATATATACATATATATATATAGAACATAGGCCTTTTCCGTAAAAGAGGGTTTGCCATAATCACCTCGCTTAGCTTTATCACAGCAACAGATCCCTCAGGCTCTGTTGCCTCTCACCGGTCTGCCCTTGGTCTGGTATTTCGAAACGGTTATCCCGCCATATTTTAAAGGCTTTTTCCCTTACTCGCCTCTTACGACACCCTTGAGACGAAAGGGGGTGGTATATTCTTACGCAGACAAAACAATATATATGTATGTAATATTGGACGTACTGTAAAAATACAGTTAGTAGTAGTAGTATAATATTCATTTTATGTCCAAGATACTATGATATTCATTATGATGAGGATTAATCCTTGCCTAGTGGCTTTCTGAAGCGAGCGCCCTTGTTTGATCCCCGGGCTGGTAATTGTTAATAGCAGGTTTATGTACTGAAATTACCACGAGCTTCCACTAGTGATAGGAAACTTCGTCAAAAAGTAAAAATATTATTTTGACACATGGC
Organism: Sericinus montela; assembly: GCA_029286605.1. Taxonomy (NCBI): domain Eukaryota; kingdom Metazoa; phylum Arthropoda; class Insecta; order Lepidoptera; family Papilionidae; genus Sericinus; species Sericinus montela. Next base: position 87,072 of record JAGSMR010000012.1, on the reverse strand, counting down.
GATCTCCCGGGCTACCCCAAGAATATTATTTAAAATAGTGTTAAGTATTTTTTATAGTGTGAACTCCGACCCATACTGAACCAGCGTAGCTGTCGTTGATAGATAAATAGAATAATCTTTATTACACACCAACACAGAAAATATACAATATTAAATTTTGTAAGATTGTGGTGACAAAAATGGCGGTCTTATCGCTAAAAGCGATTTCTTCCAGACAACCTTCGTTGCCCAGCTCTAGTGTTTAAAAATGTTAATGAACAGGATGTTCGGGACCGAACCCTAACAATACAGTTGTAAGGTAAACAAACACGCGGCTCCTGTTCCACTGACACGCTGGCCACGTGAAGCGCGGTTCCGTTAACACGCTGAGGCTGTTAGTGAACGGCGGGATACCTTTTGTTGGCCGCTTGGTAGGGTTTTATGCTCGCGGTAAACAATGGATTGTTTCATTTGATATTGATCAGAATGTTATAAAATCGACTGTGTATGTTTTAAATAAATACGGAGAAAATTTCATGACTAGATATATTCGTAAAAATTGTTCTCTCTTTTCCCAATACTGGGGTAAACAGACGTCCAAATAATTACGGCCTTTCGACCCACTTTTCACCGAAGACATTATTAGGAACTACGTGACAGGCGATGAGACTGTCGCCGTCTTTACGTTTAAGCCAACGAATCAACGAACATCTTACTAGTATGAGCCTATCTCTTAGAGATCTAATTCGAATATCTTGACTTGAATTCCGATCACCCAACCAGTCGGCTGTCGTGACTATCAATGAAGACTTTTTATTCATCTTACGCGATGCGGTCGCTGTGTAGTTACAAGTCTAGATAATTTCGATTCTTCGATCCACATTCCACATGGATGAATTTGTAACAACGGCAGGCATTTTTGACAGGTTGTAAAATTGTCACTTCCTCAGTGTCCAGGCCCGATATAAATCGTACATAAGTTTCGCAAACTTCAATGCTGTGGACGTGTTCTTCAAGATCGAAAACTACGAGTTGATTTTTTATTTGTTGACTTTTGATTTGAATTACTACGACTTAACTCCTCGGTCGACAATAATTTAAATATTACTATTTGTTAAACACAAATTTTGTCAAAAATACTCTTTACTACTCTTTAATCTCCTCTTAATACTCTTAATACTCTTTACTAATTACTATTTGTTAAACACAAATTTTGTCAAAAATTTTCTGAAAATTAACAAAATGTCGCGCGTAACAATGTTCCGAATACACTACGACTACTACTTTCACATATAAATTCAGCTTCCGCATGTTTTTGTACGCAAAATTCTAAATCGGCGACACCACTCAGCAGCCGTGTTTGTCATTCTTTAACTCCGATCTTTACTCTGTCTATATAATACTTTTAAACTCATTTTTTATCGCCATGCATTTTCCCAGAACTGGTGTAGATAGATATTTACAAATAAGCTCCAGTGAAAGTTGGTTCGAAACGACCTAATTGTCTAGACCTTCAACGAAGCATATTTGGGACGAATAAGCTTCGGTGAAAGGCGGGTCGTCAAAAAACATTACATTGAATAAGATACACTACATTTACAATGTCAAACACATGTTGTTATGCATTTGATTTTAAGCCAATAAATTTTAAATAAAACGATTTTCGGATTTTATCATCCGTGGTCACGGGGGGACTGCTGTAAATCATCCGAAACGTCGGGAAATAAAAATAGTTTGTAAAAACTACTTAAAATCGCGATAAAATCCGATAATCGTTTTATTTAAAATGTGTAGTATTCGCGTAAATACAAGAAATCATTAAGCCAATATAGTCTCTTGTTGACTTAGGGACCTTCAAGAAAAGAGCCTATACCTTTCTCAAAGGCCGGCAACGCATCTGCTATTCCTCCGGTATTGCAGATGTTCATGTTCATATCACTTACCATCACGTGTGCCACCTGCTCGTTTACCTTCCTTTTGTATAAAAAAAAGTCAAACTTTCGCGTAGAGTATGGACTACCAGCACCTAACTTTAAATATTACCACTCAATGATCAATGCAAAGTCGTGGTCGAAAGTCGAACATGACACGAGCTCTTAGTGTTGCATTAATTTATGGATTAGAGAAAAATTTAAAGAATTTAATATTTTAACACTAGCCTACGTATACCAAAATAAAATAAATATAGTATCTCAAAATCTATGTATATAAAATATTATATGTGCATTAACATTAACATAACAACATTTAACAGTGGTAGAGCCACGCATCAGCTGTTGCATGAATGGGCCGGCTCGACCGGGGAAGTACCACGACCTCACAGAATACCGGCGTGAAGAAGAAGTCTAACAAACTTCTGCGTTTCGTCTGGTGAGTGCAGTTAGCCCTCCCCCCTCCCCCAATTCTGAGGGGGGGGGACTCTATGGCCAGCAACGCATCTGCTATGCCTCTGGTGTTGCGGGTGTTCATGGGCGCCGGTAATCACTTTCCATCACGTGAGCCACCTGCTCGTTTGCCTCCCATTTCAATAAAAAAAAAGCCTGCGTATACCAAAATAATATAAATATAATATCTCAAAATCTGTGTATATAAAATATTGTATGTGCATTACACTTTAACACTTTTAACAAGGATCCTGATGTGCATGGTGGAAATAGGCACGAACACAAGTTTGCAACGCCAGTAACTCCATAGAGTAAGAAACTCGTTCATGCGGAGGTGTATATGCTTGTACAATAAAATCCTAGAAATACTGTCTATTAACAGGTTTAAGAAATGTATTAAAGAAAAACTTTATAGGAAAGGTTATTTTAGTTTAAATGAATGTGACAATAACCACTGGGAAAGGGGTGATCACTCTACTCCAAGCTATTTCTAGAAAAGATAATAACTCTTTTTTATCATCTTAAAAAAAGATTAACCACAAAATATGTATACCTACGGAGAATTTTTATCTGTTTCTTCTCCGTTAGAGGAATCTCATTACGAAACGGCGATAGATTAAAAAATAAGGATCGATAAACGAATTGTACATTCATATTTCGATAAATAAATGATGTGCTTTGATATAAAAAAAAGTCACGACAGCCGAGTGGATGGGTGGTCAGAATTTCGAGTCAATGGGTTTATCGAAAACTTATGTACTAATTATATGGTTAGCTTGGACAAAAAAACGGCGACAGATTCACCATCTGTCACGTTGGCCCGAAAATATCTTCGGGGGAGGGTGGGTCCAAGGAACTTAATTGTCTAGACTAGACCTCTGTCTTTTCCTGTATAGGGAATTGCGTGAAGATAATTGTTTTGTTTGATTTGATCTAACGTACTCAGCGACGTTTCTGTATCGACTTTGGCTCGTTTAGAATTCCGCGCGACTACGCGCCGCTTGTTATGCAGATGATAACGAGAATTTGGTGCACAGGCGCCATACAATGAGTCAAACGACGGTCGCGACATCTCGAGATACGGAACCAGTTCGCAAGTGCGTTTACCTTTTTTTTTGGAGAATAGATAAGGAGCTAATGTGATGTGGAAGGTTTTCTCGCTGATAAGATTGAAGGCTTTTTTTTCTTTACAGCCTATCTATATCTAAAATGCTTGTGAATGTTTAGGCCGCTCCTAAACATCACAACAAAGACAGATCTAGAAACGTTTACTGTCCAGGCGACCTTCGTGAACGAGTGGCACATGTGTCGCTTTTCATCTCTGAGGTCCCGGGTTCGATTCCCCGTCGGGTTAGTATAGAATACACGTTTTCTAAATTTTCTCGGGTCTGGATGTTTGTGGTACCTTCGTTGTTTCTGATTTTAAGTGGTTAAGCTGCTGACTTTGAGATCAGAGCAATGAAATGAAATCTGAAATGTTGTCCCTATGTATGTATTCATTATTTCTTGATTACTGAAACATTGTACTATATATACTTTAGGGCGGTCTTACTACACTAGTATTAGAAAATGCGTCAATATAATAATAAAAAACACTATGATGACTAAGAATAAACACGCACACAGAAACGATAGCGGAATTTAGATAATACGTGAGAACGTGGCTGAACCTTGTTTTATCAATATTTTGTTTTAGAATTAGTCTTCCGGAACTCGTTTTTGATAATGTGATAGCCGAGTGGTTGGGTGATTGGAGTTCGAGTCAAGAGACCCGAGTTTAATTCCCAGGTGGAAGACTCGTACCAATGGGCTTTTTGAAAAATTATGTACGATTTATCGTTGGCTTGGACATAAAGACGGTGAAAGGCTTACAACCAGTCACGTTGTCCCAAAAAATGTCTTCGGTGTTAGGTTGGTAGAAAGGACTTAACTGTCTAGATCTTTGTCTACCCCCGTATTGGGAATGGCGTGAAGATAATTTTTATTGAATAATTGGTTTTAAGTGCAACAGTTTAATTGTGAAGAGTCACAATAACAATGCAGAAATGTACTAAACGCTTAGCTTAAATACATAACACTCTCCTCATTAGTAAACAAAATATTTTTATTTAATTGTACTGCCTTCAAAAAGAACACAAAAAGCAATGACTAACATTCTTAGCTAAACTTGTTCCTTATTAATTTAAATAATTATTCTTATGAGCACTAATTATTGATGTGTTCTCAAATAAAAAAAGTAATATTCGAAACTAGGTTACATGCAACGAGTTATAAGATAGCACACAAAAGAACTCCGTTTTCTTAAAATAAATATCTTCGCCATTACCAATACTGGGGTAGACAAAGGTCTAGACGATTAAGTCTTTTCTACCCACGTTCCACAGAAAACAATTTTTGGGACATCGCGACAGTTGATGAGTCTTTGGAGATCGAACTCGGGTCCCTTTACTTGATTTCTGATCACCCTACTCGGCAATTAAACGGCTCGGCAAAATCATTTCTAGAACTAAAATAACAATTGTGGGGCGCAGCGAGACCCAAGGTACCTGATGATGATAAGATGGATCTTCACGTTTCCCCAAATTTATCTGTTGAGGAGGTGCATCCAGGATATATTATGTTGATTGCAAATAACCAAAGAGATGATATACTTGTATGTTGGTGTCTATAAGATCAAACTGGTATCACTCGCACGAATATCCTCAAGCTCTCCTCCATGGAGGCGTGCTGACTGGTTTTCTAGCTGTCGCCAGCACTGAGGTATCGAGTTCGATTACCAATTAGGTAAAAAAACAGGATAGGAAAACACTTTTTGTACATTATCTGTAGTGTAGTATCTGAGTATTCGTGGTAGCTTTGTTGATGCAATATTACACGTTTAATAGCTACTTACTTTGGGATCAGAGCAATGAATGTGATGCTGTCCCAATCTATGTATATATGTATGTACATCGTAGAATTAAAAAAAGGTAAGTCACGACAGCCGAGTGGTTGGGTGGTCGGAATTTCGAATCGAGAGACCCGCGTTCGATCCCCAGGTGGCAGGCTCGTACCAATGGGTTGTTAAAAAAAACTTATATACGAATTATATCGTTCGCTTGGACATAAAGAAGTCGACGGGCTCACCAGCTGTCACGTTGTCTAAGTAATAATTGTCTAGACTAGACCTCTGTCTACCCCTGTATTGAGAATTGCGTAAAGATATATATTTATCATTTTTATTTATTTATCTTCACGCACAATCTCATGGCCATGGTAAGGCCGCACATTTTACTAAGAGATCGCATCTCCACTGCATTCAACCTGCTTTTATGCTTCTTCTGGCATACCCAGGTTTCGCTGCCATATAACAAAGTCGGTACCAACACTGCGTTATGTATTGCAAGGCGTGCACTTTTCACAACGCCTTGCCTTTTGATTAACGCAGTCAGGGCACCATTGACTTTGTTCCCGGCAGCGACACGCCTGTCCACATCTAAATCACATCTTCCATCCCGGCTAAACGCACTCCCCAAGTATACAATTTCATTCACCTGTTCTAGACATTCCTGATTTACCCAAATTTCGCACTTCGTTCTTCCTTCGTCCCTTTCAAATACCAGAACCTTAGTTTTATTAGCATTCAAACGGAGACCATTAATTTCACATTCTTATTTCATACACGTGACTAATGCCTGCAGTTCAGCCTCTGATGGTGCTATAAGCATTGCATCATCAGCATAAAGCAGACAATTTACTTTTATGTCACCCAATTTCACACCTAAACAGCTATCTTTCAGCTTCTGTAAACAACTGTCGAGATACAGTATGAACAGCCAGGAAGACATGACACAACCCTGTTTTACGCCCGTTTGGACGCTAAACATGGGTGACAGATCATGCCCTACCCGCACACAGGCTGTACAGTAAAGTGACTGTACAGCCCTTAGCAATCATCCATCCACACCATACCCCGGCAACAGTTCCCACATTTTCTTCCTTACAACCTTATCAAATGCTTTCTCAAGATCCACAAAAGCACAGAAAATCTTCTGGTTAGCAGCCAGAAGCTTCTCCGTGATCGTGCGGAGGAAAACATTTGATCCGTGCATCCTCTTCCAGGTCTAAATCCGCATTGTGCCTCCCATAGAAATCTTTCCGATTTATCTTGCACCCTACGTGTCAAAACCTTCGAGTAAACTTTACTTGCTAAACTGGCCAAGCTGATCGCCCGATAGCACCCGCAGTCATAATGTGAACCTTTACCTTTATATAAAGGCACAATGACCGCGGATCGCCAATCATCCGGAACAGCCCCCATTCGCCAGCACAAATTGCACAGCAGATGAAAGCTATCCCAGACGCGTGGCCCACCATACTTGACCATTTCAGCAGTATCTCTGTCTAGTCCCGCAGCCTTACCACATTTCAAACTTCTAATCGCACATTCAATCTCTTTCATACTGATGACCTCAGTGTCATCGAGGTCCGAGTCTGGCGTACCAATCACGGCGTCACCCACGGATCCCTCACTAAGATCATCACACGCATACATCTCTCTATAAAATTCGCTCCATCGCTGCATGACGTCCGATTTTTCTGAGAGGACGTCATTGATTCCCGAAAGCACTTTATTCATTCTTAAGGCTGTCGCACCACTCCGGGTCCTTCCAACCTCTTTCCAGAAGAGTTTGGAGTTCTCCTTGAAGTTGTGCGACAACCTTTCGTCCGCTTCCATTCTACTCCTTTCACGCACTTCCTCAATCAATGCTTTCGTGTGAACTTCCTGGAGCTTATATCTTTCTTTCCTCTTCTCTCTCATATCCTTATCATTACTAGAGGCCAAGTAGTATAACCATGCTTTCTTCTTCTTATTTACAGCTTCTTTCACTTCGTCATTTCACCATGCATCACCCTTTTTACTTCTACCTATTTTCACAGTTCTACACACGTCTTCCGCTGCACTAACCATTCCATCTCTAAGGCTTTGCCATATTTCTTCCACACATTCTTTCCTGACACCAATGCTGTCCAGCTTTTCGGCTACCCTTGCTTGATATTTATTCCTAGTGTCCGCTTCCTGAAGCTTCCAGCTTCGGATGCTACCGACCGACTGTGGTTCTGGTATCGCCGTCCGGTGGCGCCAACCCGCGAACAGACCCCTAAATCTAGTAATCACTAGATAGTGATCCGTTCCCAGGTCAGCACCTCGGAACACTCGCGTATCCATCACCTGTTTTCGCAGTCGGTCATCCACCAGGAATAAATCGATCATACTTCTCTCATTCTCTCTTGTTCTAGTATACATATGGATTTTCTTGTGACTAAACATAGTGTTTGTCACAAGAAATCCCTTTTCCTTGCATACAGCCAGTATAAGCATGCCAGCATCGTTAACCCTTTTATCGCCAAACATTCCAAGCACCGACTCGTACCCTGGCCGAGCGGTACCAACCCATCCATTCAAATCACCACATACAACAATTCTTTCGTTTCCTCTAACCAAGTCAAGAACTTCTCTTACATTCTCCCAAAACTCCTCTAGCTCAGCTCTGGACGACGAAGCCAACGGAATAAATAGCCAAAAGGAATAACTTCGTCAGTCCCAATTTAAAGCGAACCCAGAGAAGTCTCGAGTTCACAACCTTATATTCAGTCATAACATCGACCAACCGAGACGACAGCAGCAACCCCACTCCCTGGCAGGCGCTCTCGCTCTCCGGGACTCCGGACCATAGAGCTAACGCCCCGCCAGGCAGCTCTTCAGTACCGCTGCCCTTCCGCTTGGTCTCCGACAAACACACGACATCTAATTCACTTTCTTTCATTATTTCAATCAACTCATTCGTCTTATCTCTCATGCCTCCTCTAACATTCCAGGTGCCAACTCTGCACTCCGTCCTCCACCTTCCGCCGTGTCGGGCTGTGCGTGACGGGTGGCGGTCCCCATCGCCGCTTTGCGCGCTGCATTTCACACCAACGGGGACGAACTGGTGTGCGTCGCCTTGGGGGGACGCCCTAACCCTCGTTGGCATGGGTGCGCAGCTGTGTAGAATTGCAGCCCTGAAAAGGGCTGGCAGGGGTCGCGACGAGCACGCTTCTACAATGCGTAAAGATATTTATTTAAAAAAGTGATTCTCCAAAGTTGGCAGCAGCGACACACTCTGTGTATTTATATACGAATCAAACGGCATACATATTGTTTACGCCAAATCGTTATCAACGGACGCGATGACGCGTGACGCCGCGTGGATGGTCAAGTTCACGGTAGATAAGCGACACCATATCTAATATCAAACATAATTCTAATGTTGCATTGCATGTAAACAGTGCGTCAGCATCGCATTCACTGAATTTCTTTGAGAAATTAGCAGAAACTCATTTATATACTGACTTATTATGTAATCTCTAAAACAATTGGGTCTATGAAGATGAAATTTGACACGGTGATTGAGTATAAGCAGAAAATGTCAGCTAAGAATAAAATAAAATATAATTTTGTAAAAGTTCCATTCAATACCAGATCCTCGAAAAATGTGATTAACAAATGTGAAGTAGTTCCAAATATATTTCCGAATTCTGCATGACCTTTTGTGGATTCAAATAATTAAGAATAGATACATATTTATCGACGCTTATTACTATACGTCCTCGTCACCTTGGCGGAGACATCATTAACGAAGATAACTAACTATAGTGTTGTTACCGTATTAAAACTAGCTTAAAATAAAATTTTTACTTTCTAAATTATGATAGATTAAATGTAAGCCACATTTATATATTTACATTTTCTATCCATCAATTGCAACCCTCTGCTGGAGGTATTCGTGTCGTATCGTTTACGGCGTAAAAATATACTAGCCCCTTAATTCCCAAGTCACCAGGACTTAAAAGAGATAATAATAAAAAATATAAATTATTTATATTATTTTTACCAGGACTTAATAGAGGACTAAAGGAAAAACTTAGAACATACATGTGCTAACCATATAGACAGACTTAATGCCCAAGACATTGTATACCAGAGCGATGCAGGTATAAAAAGAGATCTATCTCTTTTTATACCTGCATCGCCCTGGTAAGAAAACTCTATTTTTCTTGCAAAAATTTATATACAAATAAATATAAATGCAATAATATATAAAAACCATAACAATAAAATGATATTTAAATGCATATGTTATATTCTATATTCCCCATGCTAACGAGATCTGCCAACTATCCCGGATTCCGTGATTCTCCTTAATCATAATCTAAAAATGAAATATTTTCGTCCATCGAACTAGTCAGATATAAACTAAAATCTAAAACGACCGAAGGTCTATTCAAGCGTATTTTTAGAAGCGTAATTTGCAATAGTATATACAATGCAAGAACATTATGTCACAGTCTGACTGATAAATATATGTAAGTAAATTTAAATGTATTGTAGAGACTTCTCTCAATTATTTCGAATGACTTCAATATATTTAAAAAGTACTTTAGAACTAGGCTATGACAACCCTGTGTACAGTGCAGCGACATAGCAATGAAAATATTTAAGAGCGAATAATAAGTCCTTTGATGCCAAAAATGCTTGTCCTCCGTCCATCTTATAAACGAGCACAATTATTTTTCTTAAATGACAATTGATATTTATGCACTACCCAAAAAGGCATAACCGTAGCAACTGCCTGTACGAATAACTTTCAGTAATTATGGCTCCGCATGATCGCTAGCTACGCGAAAGCATTTAACGTTTGCAACCTTTTACGCATTAAAATATTCTGATTCTTAGAAGATCCGAACAATTAGCCAGCGACGGCGGGCTCGCTGCGGTTCGCTCTTTCAAACGGAGCTCTTGAATGTTTCACAGTTACCGGATGGCTTGGATACGTGAGATTGCTCCACGTCAAAGCCAGTGCTCGTCTCCGCTCGTTGACCGTTTTACATTTCCCCAAGTTTTGTAGCGCGAGTCAGTCGTGCTGCTGCCTCGAATGTGAAAGCTCGTATTCCGTGTTACTTTTCCCCAACCAATCTCATTTGCAGGGTTTCCGTACTTTGATATAGTAATCAATGAACGGTCGAGCTATAAAAATGTACAACTACTTTGATTGATTATTTCAAAATAATAATTGATAATTGCCCGATAACCTAGTTGGTTGCGAACCAGCCTTAGAAGCTATTGGGAATGCCAATTTTGGAACCGGAATCCGAAAGATCAATCATCGTTTAAAGTATCTACATAATATATCCTAATGATATACTGCCCTGTAAAACTAAAAAAAAATGTGCAGGAATTTGTAATTCCTGCAAATTTTTTGCAGGAATTTCAAAGTCTGAGATGCTAGTGGTCTGCTACTGCGATCGTCAATCAGCTTACCAAGCGTGGTGATATGTCAAATCATTCCTAAGGAAGAGGTCTAGGTCCTGCATTATGTATGTATAGCAAGCGAGACTGAAAAATTAGTCTGTTTTATATCCCGGAAAAGTGAAAAGTAGCTTGTAAACATATTTTATCTATTCCATAATAAATCTAAATAATAATAAATAAATATCTTCACGCAATTCCCAATACAGGGGTAGACAGAGGTCAAGTCTAGACAATTAAGTCCCTTTGACCCACCTTCCACCGAAGATATTTTCGGGACAACGTGACAGGTGGTGAGCCCGTCGCCGCCTTTATGTCCAAGCCAACGATGAAATTCGTACATAAGTTTTTGAAAAACTCATTGGTACTGCCACCTGGGGATCGAACTCGGGTCTCTCGACTCGAAATTCCGACCACCCAACAACTCATTACCTGTTATCTTAAACATCCAACAAAAAGTTCATTAGTGATTAGATACAAATATTCGATTATATGCACTAGGAACTATTTTATACTATTCAGGCTTTACTCTTCTCCACTTTTTATTAACAAGTAAATTAGGCTTGCATTATGTTATATTAAGGCTCGATTTTTCTTTGCAACAATGGTTTCAAACTGAAATTATTACCAAAGTATAGTCGTTGTTTCTCTTTGCTACGTGTATAACAAATTTGATCCTTTTGATTCGCCATGGTTAAGCGTACGCAATTAAAAGTAGGGTTATTGAATGCTGGCTCATTGGGAAATAAACACGACAAAATTAGTTCTCTTATAATATGTGAAGTACCTGATATACTCGCTATTAACGAAACCTGGCTTAAAGAGGGTGAAGATGCAAAGGCCCCTCAAGTACCAGGATACCGATTCAGACATGTACCTCGTAGCCATAATTTACGTAAATCGGGAGGTGGGGTTGGATTTTATATCAAAAAAGATATTTACGCTGGAATCTGTCCTCATCCCTTACACAACGCTACCTTTGAGCAATTATGGCTATCTATCAGCTGCAAGTTCAGAAGGGTGTTGATTGGCACTGCGTATAGGCCGCAATGGGTAGACGTAGATACATTTCTGGATGCGCTCTCTCTTACTGTTACTTCCTTTACAAATTACGATAACTTAATCCTAATGGGGGATTTCAATATTAATATGTTACATACATGTGACAGTAGGACGTCGCGTCTCCGACAATTTTACGTTCACTCAGCCTCACTAACCACGTTACTGAGCCTACTCATTTCACTAGCAATAGTCAGACACTTATAGATCTTGTGTGTAGTGATACTGGTATATTAAATGTCGATATTGTTCGAAATCAGAATATAAATGGGCATGCTGCTATTTTAGCACAACTAAGGATAAAAAGGGATCGCTTATTACCCAAACACATCGTTTACAGGCCACTCAAGCAAATCGATATTTCTAGTTTCAATGCTGACTCTGAGTCAATGGACTGGCGGATCTTGGAAACTCTGCCTTGTGTCAATTTAATGGTTGACAAATTTAACAATTATTTGATGTCCTTATTTAATAAGCATGTACCGTATAAAGTAGCAATAGTTAAGGAATACCAGCAACCATAGTTCACCAGTAATGTCCTCTTTATTAGACAATTACGTAATAAGGCTCATAAAAAGTACCATCAAACAAAATCAGAAAGTGATAAATGTACGTATATAAATCTAAAAAAAATGTTTATTGACAGCCTTCATGCGGAAAAAAAAGCCTATTTAGAACAATTTGTAAACCGAAACTTTAGTCAACCAAAAAATCTATGGAAAAATTTAAAAAGACATGCTGATATTAACTTTAAGCCTATATCTGAATTACCTGAACATTTCCAAGATCTAGATCTTATATCTTATGCCATAAACACACACTTTCTAACCTTACCTGAAAACAAAACAATAATACTATCTTATCTCACCTTTTTCGAATTCCATAGACACAGTTCAGCCACTTTGGAATTGAAGCCGGTAGATGAAAATACAGTTTCCAAAATCATTTTACATTCCATAAAATCTAATGCACAAGGTGTTGATGAACTGAGCAGAGATATGATCATCCTATCACTCCCGAGCTCCCTCTCAGCTATTACAGCTATTATTAATAAATCTCTCACATCGTCGACGTTTCCTACCCTTTGGAGAACAGCCCTGGTCAAACCAATTCCAAAGAAAAGTAATCCGAATGATTTTAAAGATCTGAGACCAATCAGCCTTCTGCCTTACCTTTCCAAAATATTAGAAAAAGTAATTTACAATCAAACAGTTGAGTTTTGCGAAAAAAACCATATCCTTCCTGAGTGTCAATCTGGTTTTAGAAGAGGAAGAAGTACATGTACTGCGTTACTTGATGTCGTCGATGGAATTCTTTCTATGCGGGATAATGGATGTGGAGCCATTCTAACTCTACTTGATTTCTCTAGAGCATTTGACTCAATCAGTGTACCACTTCTACTATCTAAATTATGTTATTATGGTTTTAGTTCAACAGCTGTCAAATGGTTCCACAGCTATCTCTCGTGTCGACGGCAGCGTGTAGTTGTGCATGGTCATGATGGTTTACTTAGATCTTCCCAGGCGTGCTCGGTATCCTGTGGCGTTCCTCAAGGCTCCATACTTGGACCATTATTATTTATTATATATTGCGCAGATATCACAAAATGCATTAAATATAGCATATGTACGCTGATGATGTTCAGGTTTATACTTCCGTTGACGCAAAAGACATAGATGCATCCCTCCGCTTATTAAACACCGATTTAGAACATATCGTGGGTTGGTCTCGAAATAACAGTCTTTTCCTCAATGAAACAAAATCCAAGTTTATGATCCTGGGGTCACGTACACAGTATGAAAAAATTAAGAATATGAAACCCAAAGTTGTCATTGAAGGAAACACCTTAGAGAGTGACGACGAAGCCAGAAACTTAGGCCTTCTTATGGACAACTACCTACACTTTGAGAGTCACGTGTTGGAATTAGTACGCTCCTGCTTCTATAGGCTTAAGGTCCTCTATCGGATGCAAAAGTTTTTGAGTGTTAATCTGCTGATACGGCTTTGTGAGTCACTAATTTTGTTAAAATTGAACTATTGTTTGCCTGTGTTCGGACCTTGTATTTTAAAACGATCCCACAGACTTATTCAGCGGATCCAAAACGCGTGTGCTCGATTTTGTTTCTTCATTCCAAGTCGCTCGCATATTACACCTTAAGTGATCAATAGCAACATGCTCAATATGCAGCACCGCATAAAATTGTTTTACTCCACTATGCTATTCGGAATCATACGGACTGGTAAACCTGAATATCTTCACAATAAACTCAAATGGCGATACTCTCAGCACCATTACACAATTAGGAGTTGCTCCCAAATTTTATCTAACCCCAAACATAAGTCTGCTGCTTTTAGAGGCAGTTTTCGGTTTAGTGCCTCCAAATTCTGGAATGATATACCGCCTCCTATTCGCGAAGCAAAAAGCAAATTTTTGTTCAATAAATTACTTCGACAACATCTGTTAGATTTGCAAAAGCTAGGTTAAGTAAACATAAGTTAAAGATTTTTTACCCTTTTCCAATTTTTATATACAAATATAAATTCCATACTCTGTATTGCTATGTATTTACAACGACCTCATTGTTTAAACTGATCAATATGTGTATTTTATATTGTACACTTGGCAGGCTCTGTTAATTTGTATAGCGTCCTTTTTGATTAAAACTTGTAATGTAAAAATGTAATTTAATAATATTGTGGTTCACTTACTTCTTTACGGGACACGTCGCGAAACTAGGTAGGTACTGGCTAAAAATCAGCGTTGCGGTTTATATCGCGACATTATGCTGAGACAGTACCGTTTCATTTGACACGACACGGGTATTTGTTATTGTTAGTCGACATGCTTTTATTTAGTTTCTTTTTATGTATATACTTTTTTTTTACTATTTCTGTATTTTTGTATTGTATCTATCATTCATTCATTCATTCATTCAAATACGTACAGTACAATTTCTTGACGTTTCTTTGTTGGCTTCATTGTCTAGTCATCTGCCTACCCCAGTAGGGGAAAATTGCGTGAAAAAAAAAGTTAAGTTTTATAAAAGTAGTCTAATTCTTGTTCTTTGAAGGATGCACGTAACTCGTAAAATAAATTTATAATGAATATAAACATGTTTGCGCACATGCAGTCACTCAACCGATGGGAGCACGGCAGATGTCAGGGAGTCTAGCAGATGTGCGCTGACCTGTGTTTGTATGTTTTGCGGCGTCAGTAGGGCAGGTGGCGCACCGACCTTTGCAACTTGTCTAAAATGATAAACATTGCGCGTGCACATCTTGAAACAGTTTTTTTATTCGTCACTTCATGCAACGAACACTAATTTGCAGTGGTCGTTTATCGAATGTTCTAAACAACATAATTAGTCTTCATCTTCATATTACATTGCTTCGAATTCGATTTCTATTTTTAAAATCTAATAGTCTGCCAGACAACACTCGGGGAATAGTCTAGATATATACGCTATCTATTTAGTTGTCAACATTAATGACCTAAATGAATACTGAAACAGAAATAATCTCTCTTACCAGCGAAATACTTCCGATGTAGCCAGAATTTTCTGCGTTAGTTTATGTGCGACTAGCTGATACTGTAAAAATATTATATGTATTTTGTTAATTTTTTTGTATTTATGATCTCTTCTTTTATGTCTATAATAATAACGATTGATAAAGATTAATACACCACCATTGCCGTCCTTGCTTCCCATGGGTGTCGTAAGAGGTGACTAAAGAAACCCTTGAACATGATGGCTGCCAAAAGATGAAAAATACCAGAACAAAATAAGCAGACCGGTGACGGGGAGTAGCGACTGAGATGCAATCGCCAATCTGCTTGCCCAGCGAGACGATTATGACAAACCCTCGCACGGGAGAGGACTTTGTAGTACGTAAAAAGTATATGTTTGCAAGAACTGTTTTCCGTAAACATTATGGAAATTTAATTTTAATTTGCATCTCGAATGTTTTTAGCATTAAATTATATCTTCATAATTATTGTTGATTCAAGGTAAGTATCATAAAAGCGACGCGCACTTATGCCCACTTATTGTCTTAAATAAATAAACATTTTAATAAAGTGTTTTGAATGAAATTAATTTTATCTTCTGCTCGAAGCTCATAACGTGTCACGTTGTCCCAATTGATTTAGTTTGTAAGTTTTAATGTATGTATTCCCAATACTGGGGAAGTCAGAGATCTAGAATTTGGTCTTTTCGACGTACTTACATCCGATTTTATGTGAGCCAGTCGCCGTCTTGGTGCCCAAGCCAACGATACAAATGTTTCGTAAGTTTCATTATAATTCGTCGAGTCTTCTTGTTGGTGATCGAAATCGGGTATCCGGATTTGAATTCCGATCACGCAACCAATAGCTATCGCGGTTCCTGTCTTGTCATGAAAGTTATGAAAATTTAATTTAGCTTCTATATAACCGGGATATGAGCTATTTGAGACGTGGATTTTTGAAATCTCGGTAAGGACTGAAATTATGTATATATTAATAGGCGAAAAGAAAAACTGTCGATACAAAGTGGAATGATATTATAATTAAAGTTTATATGATGTTGGATTAGGTACACAAATCTTAAATTAATAAATAAAATCAATTTGAAATACACTAAACTAAATAAAATATAATATAACAAGCACACAAATATTGTTTATGTATTTCCAATGTCAAACACATTGGAAATATATAAAACAATGTCTACTGTCAAACAGTCGTACAGAATAACAAACTCCGTAGTAGACGAGTGGCGCACAGACCGGGTTTATGCCGGGTTCGATTGCCGGACGGGACAATGTAGAAAACCAAAAAATTACTTTTTCTGCATCTCTCCGTGTTTGTGGTAACGGCTTTGTGCTGTAGGTATTTATGTATTTATATTTATTCCTGTATACTAATTCATCATTTTGTACTAAAAGGACCGGTTGTTTTAATTATTTTGCCGATATTATATACTAATCGTAAAGCTCCTTTGTTTATATCCTAAATATAGAAATATAATTTTTTTATGGGTTTGGATCAATTTAATTTCCATTCGCTTCGATTTCAGCCTGGAGTTCTAGAGTTACAGAGATTCCTGTATAAATACGTAGAGAAAACTACAGACTTTCGGAATTCGAATCAGTTGAAAGAGGTTCGAGTACGAGCAAGGTTTTGCAGCTCGTACCAATAAGCTCTTCAAAATTTATGTTCGATTTTTATCGATTGCTAATACACTAACACTCAGACTACCTCAGCACATGTTTGACCTACACAAGCTTCGGTGAAATGTGGGTTAAAAATATTAAATTGTCTGTCTTTGGGGAAGTCAGGCATTTGACTTCCCCCAGTACTAGGGAATGTGATGAAAACAAGAATTATTACAATTTAACTCAAAGTATGAATGTTATATTTGCTGCAGTTGCATAATTAAAACTTTTGCGGTGTCTATAAATGTAACTGATGGATAACTTAAAGGCTAAGCGACGCCTACAGTTTTTCTCACTCGACAGACGAACGTCATTAGGAAGCAGTGGAAGCTGACATATGACAATTTCACTTGCGTTTCTTGTGTCGATGCATAAATTATCTGACTTCATTTGACGTGGTGCAAGCAAGACAAATATAAATAGAATATTACACAATACATGCATAGTTCAAGGCTATATTGATAATATTCTGACTGTATTTTAATTTAAAGTCTTATATGCAGAGCCAGTCTTGTAGAAATCCAAGTGAATTTATTAATAATATGAGGTATAAATGCTCACAGAAAATGCTTACATTAAATATGAAAAACAGTTTTGAATTGGTCGTTGGCTCCGACAATTCTCGCAAGCAATATAATATTTCTCAAGAAAGGAGGTTTAATTATTTGCAACGGTAAAGTTCAACACGGTTAACAAAAAAAAATGTGCATTTTTGAAAAAAAATTGGCGATCCATGGAGACCGATGACCGAAGTGAAAATTAAGGTAATAACTGTAGATTTTTTCCCGATGTGCATATTAGACGTAGTGTAGTTTGGTTTTAGATAAAATAAATTCATCATATCTTCATTATAACGGTATATTAAAGCACAGCAGGACATAGGCATGTCCTATATGGTAGAGTTTGCCATATTAGCTATGTCGGATTGAAGATCACCTTCACCTTAGCCGCAGCTGCCCGACACCGGTTTGCCGAATTCTGGTCCTATATTTTTTGAGATGAATATCTCGCCATCTATCGGTAGTTTTTCGTTAATTCTCTTAAGACACATAGGGGAAAAAATTAAGTTGTATATGTATGAATGTGGCGTAATATATTCCAGCCCGTAGAGTTAGGAGAGCCCATATCTCATTCGATTCATAAGTCATAATCGTCACTTTCGGATAGCGGTCCTATCACATTCAAAAATTTTTTTATATAGAAAAGGGAGGCAAACGAGCTGGTGGCTCACGTGATTACCGCCGCCCATAAACACCCGCAATACCAGAGGCATAGCAGATACGTTGCCGGCCGTAGAGTGCCCCCCCCCCCTCCCAGAATTGTGGGAGGGGGGTATGTGGGCCTTCAGTTACCTGCACTCACCAGACGAAACGCAGAAGTTAGACTTCTACTTCACGCCGGTATTTTGTGAGGTCGTGGTACTTCCCCGGTCGAGCCGGCCCATTCATGCTACAACAAAAGCTGATGCGTGGCTCTACCACTGTTAAAAACTTGTAGTAAGTTGCTACAAGTTTTTACAAGGCATACGTATTTTGGTCATATTACTATTGAGATTGTTATTCTTTTTCATTGTATGTTATCTTTTTTTCTCTATATATAGCTTATACATTATGTATTTATTAATAATTATAAGATTTTACGGCATTTTTCTTAGATGCCTTCAGTAGCAGGAATGAAAGAAAAAAAATTCAACTACTTCCTTAACCTATAAAAGAGTCCACTGCTAAACATAAGCCTACTCTAAAATTTACCACAAAGTACGGTCCTCGGTTAACTGCATTCATCAACTCCTTCCTTACGTTTAGAAGACCAAGTTACTCAATCTTAGCAGAATTTTTCCCCAACTATAATTTCGTCGAGCTATGTGTCCGGCATATTGCTAATTCAGCGCGCTGATCTTTACAGCTAAGTCGGTTTACTTAGTTCTGCTGCTTGTCGTCATTCAAAAAAAATCTGTAATCCTCTTATCGAGTTCATCATGTTTTAACGCCAATAAAACACATTATAATACTAAGCTATGCGTAATATCTCAGCTGTTGGAAGATAACGTCTGGAGCATCCCCGGAGCGACGTTCGCCGATTGTGTTTGTACGAATTACATAGATATCTGAATATTACGGCCCACGTGCACGATGTTTGTGTGTTTTGTTTCCAAGCGCGTCGTTATTTGCGGACAAATTACACGCGGCTTCGCTTTTGAAAGTATCGCATATTCGAGGAAAAGTATTTTCTTATCCTTCAAATGTACGATTATTATATTTTAAATTTAATTTCATGCAAGTGTTCGTGACCTTTCCCTAGTATAGGTACAGTTTAATAAAAGTTAAAAAGAGACCTTCACTTTGCTTTAGTGACCAAGCATCTCGCTAGTTTTGTGTACATCTGTATTATAGATGTGTTTCTGTTCATGGCAGAACAAGAAAAAGCAAATAACACATTATATAATAGTAATATCTGAGGGTACGTCAACCCTGTAAATTCGTTGTATGATCTATATAATTGGTAAGTCTGATTTTTTAGAGAAAAAAAGGGCTAACTTTAACAAAAATGGCAAGGCGACCAGAGCTCTCTCTTTGATATCAATATTCCAGCACTGAAAATATTTTTCCTACACTGATTGACACTGCGTTTAGTTTTAAACCACACGATTTTTTACTTCGATGATAAATGACTGTCAATAGTGAAAATGGTAATTACGTAATTAATGTTGCCAATAAATCAATGACAGAAAAAATTCTTTACGTCGTATCGCTTATCCACTTGGATTCGAGTACAAAATAAAGCGAGCTTATCTTCTATTCCGATTCAATACGAACTCAATAAATACACAGATGTACATTGGTTTCTTCTATCTTGATTGAAGAAAGAGCACAGCTATATATATTTTACACGAGCTCCGTGGACAGGTGGCGTAAACACCGGTTTTTTAAGGTGTCGCCATCACGAGGTCCTGGATTCGATTCCCGGTCGGGTCAATGTAGAAATACCACTTTTTTTACATTTTCTCGGGTCTGGGTGTTTGTGGTGCCTTCGTTGTTTCCGATTCCCATACCTCAAGTGCATCTTAAATTGGGATCGGAGCAATGTATGTGAAGTTGTCCCTATCTATAGATGTATATGTATATATCTCTGTAATTATATCTGTGGTAATTATATCTCCAAGTACGATGCCGTAGATATCTCGTAGTAGGTCGCAGGTTCGAATACCGCCCATGTCGGCTGATTTTTAAAATTCTCATTAATTTAATAACAACAACTTCAGCATGACTTACATGCTTAAAAATTAAATTAAAATTACATCACATTACATTTTGGTTTTATTTTATATTACCGATCTACGAGAATGTAGTATCGGTCTAAGATTAACATCAGACCAAAGTAAGGCAGACCGGTGACGGACAACAGAGTCTACGTATATGTATAATGTGTCTGGTACAGCAATCGCCAATCTAAAAGAATTGCCATGTTATAATCGCCAATCTAAAACAATAACCCCTTATTACCTTCAATTGATTTTCACGTATTACTATGAGGTTCGGGGTGAACAGTATTCAGACCTAGACTGAGCTTACAAAGTCTTTCATTATGATTATTTACGAAATATTTAACAGAATACAACTTATAACTTTTACGTGTATTTTTTGTATATCCCTCACCCTTCAAAACTTCGTTTGCAATTATATGCCTATTTTCCTCCGTAAGAAAATCGTCAGAACGAAACTGCGGGAGATCAAAAAGGAATAGTCGATGGATTTAATGTATGTTACTTATATCTTATGTAATCTTATATAAATAAATTATTTTATGCACAGTCCCAAATGTTTTATGTAGTATATCTTTTTGTTGTACATTATTAGCAAATCATTTTTTTAACCTTCACAATGTACACGTAAACCGGTTAGGTTCGCAATGTAGATAGATACTCTCTATTCCAGAGATTTCCACTTTCAGAATCTGTCTATGTGAAAAGAATAAATTTTCTTGTTGTAGTTTTAATATTAGATCATAGACAGAGTATATTTCTTATGCATATTTATTGATTCGTTCTATTACACTATACGAATCATAAGCATTTAATGTTAAAAAAAATATCGTCACCCAATTCCCAACACAGAGGTAGACAGAAGTCTACTCTAGACAATTAAGTC
Organism: Sericinus montela; assembly: GCA_029286605.1. NCBI lineage: Eukaryota > Metazoa > Arthropoda > Insecta > Lepidoptera > Papilionidae > Sericinus > Sericinus montela. Next base: position 65,977 of record JAGSMR010000012.1, on the reverse strand, counting down.
TCGACATTTCAAGTCTAGACACACAAGACTTTTATGCGACAAACAAAATTTTTTTTATAGAAAGTTTTTGAAAGAACCCAATTTTACGAGCCTTGGTGATCAAACTCGACCCGAGTTTGATCGCCCAGGGGCCTGGTGGTGAATCTGTCGCCGTCCGTGTCTACGGTCAAGCCAACGAATCATCGAAAATCTTACTGGTATGAGGCTACCGCTTGGTGATCGAATTCGAGTATCTTGCCTCGAATTCCGATCACCATTCGGCTATCATGACTTCTCAGCTATTCTCCATTTATATTTGTTAAACTTCATATTATTCTCTATACAATATAGTTTCATGAATTGTTTATAGTCTTTGTTGCTGCGTACTGGTTCCCACGAAGGGCAGACATAATTTTATTAATTCTTTGCATTGAATAATTCGTAACAAATGATGTCATTGAGGAAATATTAAAGAAAAGATTAAACCGAGGTAAGCACTGACCTTAAATACAGACTTAAGATCCAAGTGGACCAACAGTTGAAAGCACCATCAGACTATCCCTATTTTTGGTTTTCCCTATCTATGTATGTATCATAGATAGGGAAAACCTGACACACATTGCTCTGACTTCAAAGGAAGTAGCTAAATTACTTTTGTTATGGAATCCGAAATAACGAAGGTACAGCAAACACAGAAACCCAAGACAATACAGAAAAAGTGGTTTTCTATATCGATCCGTCCGGTAACCTAACCCGTGACCTTAAAGTTGTTTGTTGTTTGTTGGGAATGAAATTATCGCACGTTTGTACTTACATTAAGGGCTTCTTGGCACACAAGAATTTCTTAAAGTCAAATTATTTAAAATAAAACGATTTTCGGATTTTATCGCGTTTTTAATTAGTTTTCACAAACTATTTTTATTTCCCGACGTTTCGGATGCTTTACAGCATCCGTGGTGACGGGGGGACTGTCAAATTATTTGTTTTCTTGTAATGTCCGATGCATCAGAAAATTTGATAGGGATCACGTCACCATTAACAATCTTATGCCGACCGTTTACAATCTATCAACAGTAATTGTGGATTTCTGTTCGGATACTTTAAAGTAAACGTCTGATTTACAATCTTATCAAAATTGGTTTATTTGGTTTGCCTTAGTCACTTTGATTTCATTCAAACTATCAAAAACATCACAAAACAGCACTATACATTTCTATGAATGTGTTTAGCCATGTGACCGGTGCAAGTGGTAGGGTGGCCTTGACGGTGGCGGCCCCTCGCGGCCAGCGGTGGCGCTCAGCGCTAGCGCCGCTGTTATGATGATAGTAGATGAAATTGCTATCAGAAACGACCTGTTAATTGCATTGTTTGTATCGCCGGTGGATGTGGGCGGGCGCGTCGCATCAGTCTCGCGGACGGCGGCGCGCGTGTCTGACGTGCTGACTGCAGTTCACTGCGCGCAATAGTTTCCTTCGCTCCGTGTCGAAGTTAATCCACTTCTCCTAGTTAGTGGTTGTGTCGCATGGTTGTCAACTCCGGCGCACTTGAGAACTTTTACTTTGGATCTTTTGGTATCAATTGCGGATGTTACAAGTATTTCCTTGTCCACTATCGGGATAGTTGCTGAAATAGCAACTGTGAAAATTTTATATTAGTTGAAAAGTGTTAAAGTGACTTTTGTGCAGTGTTGATAATCTGTGACATTGTCAATCTTGTGTTAAATTCAAAAATCGTTACAAATATATTAGTAAGTGATCATTTGTAACTATTAAAACTATGAAACAACAACAAATATCAAGGTCAAGTTCGTTCTTGACTTCGACGACAAATGGAATTTTTAATGTCTCTTAGATATATATTTTTCGAAGATTATTTTCGACTCGATAGCTTAGTTGGTAGTGATCTTGTTCTCTGATGAATACTGAGGGTTGTGGGTTCGATTCCCGCTAGTGGTGAACATTTTATACTCTGAATATGAATGTTTAATATAATTAAGTATATAATTGAGTGAGTTTATTGATGTGGAAGTATTATTCCAAATATATTTTTAAGTTTAACCATTAAATAAAAATAAAACTGCTAATCATTCAAGAGAAGTGCAAGTAGGATGCTACAGGGAGTAGGGCTTTTGATGATGAATTGAAATGGTTGAGTTCTAAATATTTTACGATAAAAAGTATGTTTAAGTAAATAAAAGTTTTTATTAAACAAAAACTTAATCGACATTACATGTCGTGTTTAATAAAATGAAATAGCCTTCTGACTTAATAGTGTAGCGGGTTTAACCGCAACGTGGATTTTCAGTAAGAACTCATCTAACGTAAACATTACAAAAATATCACAGTACATAAGGTGAATAAATATAAATATAACTCATTTTACGACGAGAAAAAAATTAGGAAATTCCAGAATAAGTGTCAAAGACACAAATAAATCATACCATTTGAAAAGCAACTTAAATAAATAAATAATAAATATCTTCACGGAATTGCCAATACAGAGAATTCCTTGAAGATATTAGGGTAGTCTGAGGTCTAGTCTACACACTTAGGTCCCTTGGACCCACCTCCAACGGAAGATATTTTCGGGACAACGTGACAGGTGGTGAGCCCGGCGCCCAATGATACAAAAACCCATTGGTACGATGATCTGCCACCTGGGGATCGAACTCGGGTCTCTCGACTTGAAAGTCCGACTACCCAACCACTCGGCTATCGTGACTTGAAAAGCAACATGTATTCGTATTTGCACATAAACATCCATGGTCAAATCTCTGTAACCTGAACTAAATTATTTTATTTTATATTGTTTTTATTATAGTAACTACAGCTGAAATCATAATGCAGATGTCAAATTCAGTCACCAGTCCTCGCTGTTATCAAAAAGCTGTTAATGATATTTTTATTGACTTTTATTCATACAATATTGCAGATGTTAAGACGCAAACAATACTGGAGTTTGACATGCAATAACCTACAATACACTATACGCGCCACCTAGTTATTATAATTTCAACTAGATAGCACGTAAACAAAGTTCACTCGGTGTAGGTACACATGCAAATAAACATCACTGACTGTTGCAATCATAATGAATATTAATTTAACGTACATTGCACTTTTAGATTCCGCTGGTACCTGTACATATTTACCGACATCCTGTACGCATGTCCGCTGCGAGACACAAATCATAAGTCACGCGACACCCAAACATCTGTCGTTCTCGGAAGTTGAACTGTCAGCCTCTGGTCCAGCGCTGATTGCACATCAGACCGCTGATACAGGACAGACAACGCATTAGACTTTAGTATTCTGTTACACGCTCCGTGTATACCTAAATTACTAAAATAAACCACAATTGAATACTATACAAAAGACAGCACTACTAACAAGTTTCTCGAAACAAATGGAGACAGTAGAACAGACAATAAAAATTTAAGATCCACAATTTGTAACTTTCGAAGCATTCACAGTTTTAAAAATGGCCGATATATATGTTACGGATTGTTATGTGTTTTTGTTAGTATTCCATGAGTATCGGTAAAAATTCTTTAATTTTTGTATTTTGTAATCTGTAGGGCAGTGACTGAAGTTTTAAGTTCAACTAATTCAGGTTCATTGTCGATTATGCCGGTTTAGTCTACGGTCCATTAGTATTTGATTACACTAGACCTTTTCTCAGTGATAGGTTTTTTTAAAGGCTTTTGAAGTAACCACTATACTATCATTACTAACAAAAAGATAACAAGCTTACAGAGTACTCGTACAATGTTTAACGAATAAGTTTACTTTAAAATAAGCTTCATTCCATCATGAGACGATCTTCATATACATTAAAAAGTATAAATTAAGTAATTTAAAGGTTTTTACTCTATAATGGTTTGTAATCTCGTAAACAAAAGGTAACAAAGCGATAAAGACCAAGCATTTTTTATCGTATGAAATAGCAAAAATATTTAAGGCCTAAGTGCAGCCCTTGGGGTACGCATGATTTAATATGAAGCAGAAATTATGCTGTTTCTGTTCATCTTAACAGGTACGTATCGGATTAAGTGAGCTTCACATTTGAGAGAGGTGTATTGAAAGTTGAAAAATTAATGCTCATATTTCATGTGAACAGCTTAGATAACAGATTTGTCATCTAAGCATGTAAATGGCGTATTAATGTTTGTGTCTATAGAGTTGCGTGCATTGAGCTGAAATCTGGAATATCTTCCGGAAGATGTCGCCAACGCCATAACAGCCATGAAGTAATGAGGAAGGTTTAAAAATTTCAAATGATGCGCGTATGATGTTATTTTCTATCCCGCCCGTGTCAGTTGATTTTTTAAGTTTCTCGTTAATTTAATACTTAAAAAAACACTCACGTCTCGATAGCCGAGTGGTAGGGTGGTCGGAATTTCGAGTCAAGAGACCCGAGTTCGATCCCCAGTTGGCAGGCTCGTACCAATGGGTTTTTCAAAAACTTATGTACGAATTATATCCTTGGCGTTACATAAAGACGGCGACGGGCTCACCACCTGTCACGTTGTCCCGAAAATATCTTCGGTGGAAGGTGGGTCAAAGGGACTTAATTGTCTAGCTAGACCTCTGTCTACCCCTGTATTGGGAATTGGGTGAAGATATTTATTTTATTTATTATTATAAAAAAACACTATTGACAGACGAGGTACAAATATAATATCGAATTATTTAATAAAAAATATGTTTCTTTTTAGTAGATTTCATAACTATGCCTTGTTTTACTATTACATACATAAGAAAAAGCTCGAATAGAAAACATTTTGCATTTCATTCTTTAAACAATCAAGATGATAAACCCTGAAGCTTTTCCTTTAAAATCACATTTGTGTATTTTTACCACAAATAAGCTACAGAAGATCTAAATAATGGATCAGTTTCTAGCAACAGGCTTGTAGTATACGAATAACTCTACTAAAAATAACCGAGTAAATATATGCAATTTAAATATACATTTGCGAATTTTCTGTAAGCGCTTCTATATTTTCATAACTCTATCTAAAATAGTCAACGTTAAAAATAAAACAGTAAAAAAAAACACGAAAATGATTCAAGATTCATTGATGAAATCGAAATGAAAGAAATACCGAACTTGATATCTTTCACCGAAACTTTCACATTTACAAAAACAAACATTTCGAAAACATTAACCTACATTTAGAGGTAAAGTTAAGAAAGGCAAATACTTGTGTTTTTAACTCTGCGACAAACAAATTGGTGGCTCACATATGTACGTTATTAGTCTCAATTACATACGTAATACATAACGGCCTATAAGAGTCCACTGCGTGGCTTCCCGAAAGTGGATTTTACCAAAATCAACACGCTTGGCAAGCGGATTGACGAACGCAGCACCAGTTACTCGCTGCCCGTCGCCGGTCTGCTTAAATCATCTGGCAGTTTCAAGATATCGCTTTCCGTCGATTATCATTACTGTACTTTTACTTAACCGCCTCCTATGACACTCACGGGAACTCTTATATCAACACTATTCGGCGGTTAAGACCTATTATTACCTGTTATACAAGTATATGTTTTCTAACCTTTAATTGTTAAAAAAACAACCGAAAATTTTATGGATTAAATCTAGACTTGGATCTGTACAAGTGGTACAAAAGGAGGTTTAAAAACATTTTATCGTTTTATTATTATTATTATTTTATATTTATTATGCTCCCGAGTTATTATTTCAAATATCTGTATCTCCCTCTAATCTCTAAATAGTGTAAAACAAAGTGGTATTCCGATGTTAATTTTTCGTTTAACCTTTTTTAAATCACGCAGCAGTTTATTACCAGTACGGTATTATACCGATTTATTTACCATACACACACTGTAGATCGCTAGGAAAATAAAGTATATATATGAGATAATATGAGATGAAATTAGTAGAAATTTTGTACATGACGGTTGAACCATGCCAGTGTTTCATAAAAAAAATATTCTTCTATAACGCTGACTGTTAACAGTACATCATAGCCGAGTTGTAGGGTGGTCAGAATTTCGAGTTGAGAGACCCGAGTTCGATCCCCTGGTGGCAGGCTCGTACCAATGGGTTTTTCAAAAACTTATGTACGAATTATATCGTTGGCTTGGACATAAAGACGGCGACAGGCGCACCACCTGTCACGTTATCCCGAAAATATCTTCGTTGGAAGAGGGGTCGAAGGGACTGAATTGTCTAGACTAGACCTCTGTCTACCCCTGTATTGGGATTTGCGTGAAGATATTTTTTTATATATAATATTGTATTGTATATGTTATAAATATTACATATACTATTATAAATATTTATAACATATACAATGTTAATATAGTTGTGTATAATACATGGTGGATTTATTTTACTTAACTTTTTGTCTTTTCGCGATTACATTCTCTTTGGTCGTTTGTGACGTAAATCACACCTACAAAACACGTCCGACATTCACAAATTGTTTTACTTCCGCTTTGAAGTTTTTATCTGTTTTTACAATCGCCCACAAGTTGGGGTGATATACTTTTTATTAAATCTACTGGTCCGTATGACAGAGTGAATTTTTCTAAAAATTCAAAACAACATCTGTCCTTTATTTACATGTTTATGTACGTTTATTCACATTAAAAACTTTTAAAAATGGAATCGACTTCAAAAAGATCACAAAATAACTTTCTCAGCTAATTTTGTCGGCGCCAATTGTTGATAAATTTTAATTATTTGACATTAAAATTAGATTCAGTTAAAATATGCCGTTAAATCGGAAAACCTTCAACCACTTCAGTACGCACAGTTCCTGGCGGGGTAGCTAGAGAGAACAGATCGCCATATGGCAAGATCCTTATATACCTCTTTTGCTTCTTTTAAAATTCATCATTTTCTTCATTAACACACGTCTAGCTTTCCGAGCACTCTTGACCCTTTGGAGGAATTTGCTCACACGGTCATCGAATGTTAGTCTCGACCTCCCTCGACACTTTTATTGTTAATTTTCGCGCCATGCATTTTATTTACCATTCGATCTTCACTCATTCCCTCAACGTATCAGTAAGTAGTACTAATTAGAATATTTAAGTTAAATCAGCTGGTTAAGAGTTACTTTGTATTCTTTTTGAAGGCAGTAATTCTTTTATGTTTTTCTTTAACACACGTCTAGCTTTCCGAGCACTCTTGACCCTTTGGAGGAATTTGCTCACACGGTCATCGAATGTTAGTCTCGACCTCCCTCGACACTTTTATTGTTAATTTTCGCGCCATGCATTTTATTTACCATTCGATCTTCACTCATTCGCTCAACGTATCAGTAAGTAGTACTAATTAGAATATTTAAGTTAAATCAGTTGGTTAAGAGTTACTTTGTATTCTTTTTGAAGGCAGTAATTTTTTTATGTTTTTTACCATTTTTAGTTAGAAAAACGTAAGTACGAGAAGGTAATGAATACGATAATTAGAGGGCACAAAATCAGAGAGGCCCGCGCCTAGTAGTAAGTGAAGCCGATGTTCTTAATGATGGAGATAATGAGCATGACCGGCGCATGTGTTCGAATTAGCCGGTTGAAACTATTACTTTCTTACTTACTTATCTTCACGCACAATCACGCACAAAGCCCGAGAGAAGAGATCGCCAAGTGTTACGATCTCTACATACTTCTTTCGCTTCTTTCAGATTCATCAGCTTCTTCATACATGCACGTCTCGGAATCGGAAACACCGAAGTCACCACATTGACCCGACCGGGAATCGAACACAGGACCTCGAGATGGCGACATCTTGAAAACCGGTGTTTACGCCACTCGTCCACGGTGGTCGTCAAAACTTTATTACATTTGACTTAACTTTCTAAAGGAATAACAAAACCTGACTGAAGTAATTGAAATAATTACCAATTAAAAAAAAAAAATAAATTAACTAAATTACTTTAAGTGGCTTAGTTCATTAAATTAAGTATCAACAGTAAGCTGTTAAATAAGCTTAATGATAAAAACAATATTCGTGCATAGGTATCTGTCGTTTTTTTGTATAAAGCCAGTTCATGTTAAAGAATTATACTTGTAATACGTCAAACACAACATTCAAAACTTCCGTAAATACAATGGCAAAACAAATAACGAATTTATTGTGAATGCGGAGTTATTATGAAAAGTGAAATAAATAAATCGCTTATTATGATAGAACAAAATGTTTAAAAGCAGAGTTTCCTTTGAAACAAATCGACCAACTCTTTTAAATGCCCCTGAGTTTTACACAGAGAGTCAGTATATCAGACAGACCTCTTAAAAGACGTCTTAATGTTCAGGGAAGTATAACACCTTCATCATGAACAGCACAATAATGTAACAAACAACCATAAAAGATGAGTATTCATAATAACTGACTGTATGTAATAACACCCTGTAGCAATAGCAAAAAAAGATAATTCGCTTTTCATCATGGTAACATATCATACATACATATAACTCTTATATCAAGTACACTGTAGGACATAGACCTCTCCCGTACGGGAGGAGGGTTTCCAAATTCGCCTCGCTTGGCAAGTGGATTGGTAATCGCAGTAGCTCAATCTTGATCTGGTGTTTCTCGAGACGGATATCATATCTATACCTTACGCCGCCATTGGGAGGAAAGGGTCACCCCCTTTCTTCACGTAGGTGGATATATTCTTACACCGCAAGCACATGGTTTCGTAATTAATATTAAGTAAACGTAAGTAAAGTAATTCCTAATTAACATTACTTACTACTTCCCAATCAACTGTCTGTAAGAGTAATGAGAGTACCAAAACGTAATAACTATATGCGCGAGAAAAAAAATAAAAATGGAAAAAAAAAGTTATGGAAATAAATTACAGTAAGTACGTAATTAGTACCTTAGTCATGTTTAACTACATCCACAGATGTTTGTGGGTTGTTAGATACATAGGCTTACGATTCATTATCTAGGTCGGGTATATCCTTTCAATTTTAATACACATTTTTGTTAATCATCCATTGAATTCCTCAAGACATTTATTAATGTAATACATACATACATATACATAGGAACAACATCCAGCTTAAGCACTTGTGCTATGGAATCAGAAATAACGACGTTATCACAATCACCCAGACCCGAGAAAATACAGAAAAAGTATTTTCTACATTGACTGAACTGGAAATCAAACCCGGGAGCTTAGACCAGACACCATGAAAACCGGTTCGTACGCCATTCGCATTAAAGAAACCTGATCAAAAAGTCCAGTGAATATTACGTCATTATTATGTAAAAAGTGGGTTGAAAGGATATTGTCTAGACCTCTGGCTACTCCAGTATAAGAAATCGCGTGAAATGTTAAAAAAAAACTATTATTAACCTGTAAATAAAAGTGTACGTAAAGAATAGTGCTTAGAGAATGTAACATCGTTTCAGCCTATTAAAGATGAGAGCGGAACGTAGGTCCTCACAAACAATGTCACAGAGAGCAGTCCTGAACAACTTGCATGCACCGATTACTGCAACAATGTGCATATCGTCGACGGTCTCCTTGGACGAGTGGTAACTTCGTTGTTTTGGATCCCAAAACACAAGTGCTTAAGCTGCGTTTTTTAGTATCAGAGCAATGTATGTGATGCGATCCCTATATTTGTATGTATGTACGTATCGTCACTGAATTTGGTGGTGCTATGAATACACAGAATGATAAGCACTACAACTTATCATTTTGCCGTTCCTTTGTTTACGCAGGTTGCGACGTAATCGTATCAACAACCTTCTCGTAATCTTCAATATGTATAGCATTATTATTGATCTTCTCGATGAGGTAGAATAGAATAGAACAGTTCTTTATTTGCAAGAATATGGTTACATATAGGTCATTACGAGTTGTTTTAGTTTGCATATTCCACTGAACACTACATGCTAATGGGTAACTAAAATTATAACAGAATGATTTTAAAATTAAGTGAAATAATTTAACTTAAAGTATATTTTCAACATTATTTATAACGTACGTAACGATTAAAATGTATATATACTTCATTCAATGTAGCCAGAGGTCTAGACAATTAAGTAGTTTCGGCCATTTTCACCGAAGCTTATTTGGAACAACGTCTTACTGTTCAAGCCAACGGTTCAATACGTTCACACAGATAAGCTGAGTGCAATCACTCATATACATCGCCCAAATGTAGCAAACATTTCGGAACACGCAACCTTCGGTTTGAAACGCAGGGTCATTACCAAATAGGCTATCGGATCGACATTTCTTTTTGTAATATAATATCTTTTTAATGATACGTTGAACAATGCAGCTCAATGTTGATAGGATAAAAACAGATGTCTGTGTATTACTTGCATGTAAATATTTGCCTCTAGCGGGATACGAACCCGCAGCCTATAGCTTCGAAGTCAGGGTACCAACGAACCAAAAGAACTATCAACTAGGCTATTATATGTTGTGTTTCTATTACATGTTTTATTTATTTATCCGTACATGTGTAACTCGGTATAAAATGTTCTTACTTGTTGCAGGGCGGCGCAAATGTCCGCGCCGCGCTCGCGCCACAACGCTCCCCGCGCGCCGCGCTCATGGGGTGAGTGCAACCTCCATGTACACATTATAATATATAATACACAAGAGAATACATACGTAGATAGGGACAACATCACATACATTGTTCTGATCCCAAAGTAAGTAGATTGAGCACTTGTGTGAGGAAATCGAAAAAACGAAGCTATGACTAAAACCATATCATGAAAACTGTTGTGTATACTGCTCACACACGGAGGTAATAATACGTTCATAGATGAATGTGTACCGTGTGGTAAGGACTTGAGAATATTGGCACTCCTTTTCTTTCCGTTGGAGTCGTAGAGGTGACTAAGGAAGCTTTGAATATCGTTATGACTACTGATAGATAGCGGGATAACCATGTCTAAAAATGTCAGACCAAAAAATCAAACCAAAGATGGGTAGCAGCGTCTGAAGTGCGAGTGGCGATTATGATAAATCCTTACTATGGGAGAGGCCTGTGTCCTGCAGTGGACTTTAACAGGCCGTTATGTATGTATGTGTATGTATGTATGCAGATGAATGTTACACCGCTTTACTAGAGTAAGGCAGGCAGATTATGTCATATTTCTCTTGTTCCGTTTAGTATACATTTACCCTTAATATCCTGTAAATGCACTCTATTATATTGTTAATAATAATAATAAAATAAAATGATAATAATATATCTTCATGCACTTCCCAATACAGGGGTAGACAGTGGTCTAGTCTAGACAATTAAGTCCCTTCGACCCTTCACCGAAGATATTTCCGGGACAACGTGACAGGTGGTGAGCCCGTCGCCGTATTATATTGTTAATTTGCGTATTATATATTTTGGCAATGAAACGTCTTTAAACATAGACCTGTTCAAGGATGAAGATCAAAGTTAACATTAATGGAATATGTCTATTCCGTTTTAAGCCACGACTTTTCGCAAACTATTGCATGCTTTTCTTATGACGAAGACACAAATAGCATAATTAATGTTTTTTTTGTCCATACAAAAAGGTACCGCGGCGTCGCGCTGTGCTTACTGCTGTGTGCCGGACTTACCATCCAGCTGGACCCCGGTGAGTAAAACCGTTAAATATATATACGAACATAGATATACATAGAGACAACATACAATGGTCTGGTCCCAAAGTAAATAACTAAAGGACGCGTATTATGGAATCTTATACAACAAAGCTACCACAAGCCCCAGAGAAAATGTAGAAAAGATTTTCTACATTCACCTGTCCGAGAATCGAACCCAGAAACATAGAAATTTACATAGAAACTTCAATGCGAACGCCACTCGTCCTTAGAGGTATGTGTATATATATTTTCGAAATGTGTTTACAATTGAGGAACGATTTACAAACGCAAAAATACGTATACAAATAATTAAAAAATACTACAGCTAACAAAATAGTTTATAATATACTACAATTTTCAAATATACCAATAATAGTGTATCGTAAGCGCCTGCGGAATATATTACAGCAATGCTTTTAACTTGTATACTTTGCTATGTAGAAATATCTTTCTCTTTTAAAAGACATTTTTGAAATTAAGTATTTATAACAACTTGATATGAAATAAGTATCTAAAAAATAACATCTAGTATTCGTGTTAACTACCGCAACTAAGCTGCAATGCTTGTCTCTAGAATGTTTACGATCATCGTCAAATGCCGGGCCCCACCTGCGATACTACTCTTATGTTTCGCAGTCCTTTAGTAATTCGACTTCAATATTAATTAAAAGTCACGATAGCCGAGAGGTTGGGTGGTCGGAATTTCAAGTCGAGAGACCCGAGTTCGATCCCCAGGTGGCAGACCTGTACCAATGGGTTTTTCAAAAACTTGGGTACGAATTATATCGTTGGCTTGGACATAAAGACGGCGACCGGCTCACCATCTGTCACTTAGTCCCGAAAATATATTCGGTGGAAGGTGGGTCGAAGGGACTTAATTGTCTAGACAAGATCTCTGTCTACCCCTGTATTGGACATTACGTGAAGATATTTATTTATTATTTATTTTATATTAATTAAAATAAAATTCAACATTAACTTCTTTGTTAATTGTCTTATAGGTATTATAATGTTTATAATAATATTAATGTTAAACAAATACATAAATAGATAGGGACAAAATCTATTGTGTTGTTAATTGCCTTATAGGTATTATAATGTTGATTGTAATATTTAAAAACAAACAAATACCTATTTAGACAAAGATAAAATCTGGACTAACAGAACAACTTATTTCATATTGATATGTGTTTCCTGTAACTAATGCCCGTCACATAATTAATGTCAGTGTCAGAATCAATGTTTGACAGCAGTGAGGCCCACAACCTATCTTCATGACAAGAGAAGAAACAGGAATAAAATCCTGCGTCCTGGCAGGAAATTGTTACAAGATGGGAACGTTTTAGCGAATTGATAGTGTGACTGATAGAAAATCGCTTTCTTAGATACTGGCATCTAAAGCACTTGTGAATTGGAAACAAAGAAGGCACCACAAACACCCAGACCCAAGAAAAAGAACAGAAAAAGTGATTTTTCTACATTGACAACGCTCCCCGCGCGCCGCGCTCATGGGGTGAGTGCAACCTCCATGTAAACATTATAATATATAATACACAAGAGAATACATACGTAGATAGGGACAACATCACATACATTGTTCTGATCCCAAAGTAAGTAGATTGAGCACTTGTGTGAGGAAATCGAAAAAACGAAGCTATGACTAAAACCATATCATGAAAACTGTTATGTATACTGCTCACACACGGAGGTAATAATACGTTCATAGATGAATGTGTACCGTGTGGTAAGGGCTTGAGAATATTGGCACTCCTTTTCTTTCCGTTGGAGTCGTAGAGGTGACTAAGGAAGCTTTGAATATCGTTATGACTACTGATAGATAGCGGGATAACCATGTCTAAAAATGTCAGACCAAAAAATCAAACCAAAGATGGGTAGCAGCGTCTGAAGTGCGAGTGGCGATTATGATAAATCCTTACTATGGGAGAGGCCTGTGTCCTGCAGTGGACTTTAACAGGCCGTTATGTATGTATGTGTATGTATGTATGCAGATGAATGTTACACCGCTTTACTAGAGTAAGGCAGGCAGATTATGTCATATTTCTCTTGTTCCGTTTAGTATACATTTACCCTTAATATCCTGTAAATGCACTCTATTATATTGTTAATGATAATAATAAAATAAAATGATAATAATATATCTTCATGCACTTCCCAATACAGGGGTAGACAGTGGTCTAGTCTAGACAATTAAGTCCCTTCGACCCTTCACCGAAGATATTTCCGGGACAACGTGACAGGTGGTGAGCCCGTCGCCGTATTACAAGAGAAGAAACAGGAATAAAATCCTGCGTCCTGGCAGGAAATTGTTACAAGATGGGAACGTTTTAGCGAATTGATAGTGTGACTGATAGAAAATCGCTTTCTTAGATACTGGCATCTAAAGCACTTGTGAATTGGAAACAACGAAGGCACCACAAACACCCAGACCCAAGAAAAAGAACAGAAAAAGTGATTTTTCTACATTGACCCGCCTGGGAATAGAAGCCGGGACCTCAGAGCCGGGTACACCTTGAAAACCATATACACCTTGAGTATAGAACAAATAGTTAAAAACGCCAGACTCACGTTATAATAATCGGTGTAGGTACCGACTAGTTTCGGACCTATCAGAGGTCCTTCATCAGGGTGAGTGGAATAAGTTCGCGCTCGCGTCCCCTCGCACTGCGAACCTGAGCGCGCAACGCGCGGCTCGACAGGGAGGGGGGCGCGTGCCCCACGAAATAATGTCACACGAAAGTTTTAATAGTTTAATAGGAGTATAGAATGTTCTAAAGTACATATAGTATTGAAATATTCCAGCGAATCCGAAATTAAAACTGATACGTAAATTTTGCTATCGCTCAAGTTTTATTAAGCACTTATCTGTGACATCTAGATGGTAGTCATCAATGCAGTTAAGTAAAGACTGAACAAGAGTAAGTAAGGGTGATATTTTAATATATAACTTGAAATGGATCTGCTTTCGAGTGCATATCACATTGCGATCCAAGATAAATTTTAGTGCCTAAGGTTTTTGAAGTTCTTGTAATGACTATAGGAATACCATCGGGACTGCACTATACAGGAGTTGTAACATCTTGTTTATTGAGTTATGCTTACTGTATATTGCCAAAAAGAATTGCAACATTCACAGACACGGGATTAATCTGAATTTGTAACTGTAATATGAACTCACCTGTATTACACACCACCACGATACAGTAACAAGTCATCTTTTCTTCTCTAGTTTAAATATACTGCGACACCACCGTGTGTTTTCTTATTTAGCTTAATTCTTAAAACTTAGGGTCTGAAATTTTAATACTAGTCGTAACTAGAAAAAAATTATTATTCGTATTGAGACCAAGCGTCAGTTATTGGATACTTTATTTGCTTATCATAATGTAATAACAGGTACATTTGTTTAATAAATATAAAAATTATGAATTTCTTATGAAAATTAGAAATTCATAATTCTAATGAAAATGAGAAATTCATAATTCAGAAGAAGGTCGAATGGGAGCTTCATTAAAGTCAAAACCATGTGAGACGTTAGCCCACACGATGGAGTAACGAATAGCACATTGTTGCGGTAGATATTTAGATGAATGCAGGATTATGCTTTGGATACAATATTTAGTAGCTACGATTAAAAGAAACAAAAATTTTTATGATGGAATAACGATTGCTAGCTTGCTAGTACAAAATCAATGTTTGTACCAAGAAGGAAATAGATGAAGTCAATTTTGGCATGTAGTATTTAAGATCCACTAATGGGTATTGTGGGGGCAGGTGCCGAGCACAACGGCACCGCGGGCGCGGACGAGGAGCTCGTGGTGACGGCGGCGGTGGCGAGCGGCGGCTCGGGCGGTGCGCTGGGCGCGCTGCTGGCGTCGGCGCTGCGGCGTGCCGGGCTGCGCGCGCGCGCCGCGCCGCCGCCCGCCGCGTGCGCGCCGCCCGCCGCCGCTGACGCGCGCGCCTGCCGCGACGCCGCGCTGGCCGCGCTGGCCGCCGCGCGCAGCCACGCCGCGCTGCTGCCCGTGCACGCCGCCGCCGCGCCCGCCGCCTGGCTGCTGCGCGACTACGGCCTGGATGAGTTCGGCGACGCCGCGCCGCCCGCGCGCCGCGCCTGCCTGCGCCTCCCCGCCCCGCCGCCCCCGCCGCACGCCCTGCCCGCTCGATGCTCGACCTCGCCGACCCTGACGTCGCCCGGATGTACCGCGTGGCGCAGCCCAAGCTGGACTCAATGCTCCGATCTATCAACGACTCGCGGTAATTCTTCCAAGTGTCAGTTACAAGTGACATTAAATTGATCGTTTAAATACTCCTGGCTAATCACCACACCAAACTCCATGTAGCTCCACAAAAGAGTTTTCAAAATCGCAGCAAAATTTCTCGTACACTGTCGTCAATGTTAAACTTTACTTGCTCGTTTCATCCGATCAACTATTCCCTAGTGAAGTAGGAACTACACGTTCCCTCGTAAACCCAATGCATCTTCCCTTCTCATCTTTGCAAGCTGCTCCTCTAACCTTGTAACACACGCATGGGGGACGCACATCTGATTCTGTGATTAACTTACCGCCAAGTTCTTGTACAACCTCTTGTTATTTTGCCAACATTTCTGTTAAAATATTCAACCTCGTAAGTTATAAGTAGTAAGACTTAAAAGGATTTAATTTTTATCCTAAAAAACTATTTTAAATTGTAGGTCAACCGATGATCGTAGCATTATTTTCTATAAAATAATTGGCCCGATTATGTGGCAGTAGACGTAAATATAAAAAAATATCTTCACGCAATTCCCAATACAGGGGTAGACAGAGGTCTAGTCTAGACAATTACGTCCCTTTGACCCACCTTCCACCGAAGATATTTTCGAGACAACGGGACAGGTCTTTTTGTCCAAGCCAACGATATAATTCGTACATAAGTTTTTGAAAATCCCATTGGTACGAGCCTGCCACCTGTGGATCGAACTCGGGTCTCTCGACTCGAAATTCCGACCACCCAACCACTCGGCTATCGTGACATATGGCAGTAAGTGTAATTAACATAATTTAGATACTACATAAAGGGAAACCATGACACAATACTTTTTTGTTTTCTTTAGTCCCATCGGACCGTTGCGGTCATCATGCGATCAGAAGAATGCCTACATTTAATAAAAGAATTGGGAAAGGGACAGAGGCAAAAGAAGAGGGGGAAACTGGGATGTGGCCAGTGTTATCTTAGGCCGCATTCCTGCCTCGATTCGTGCTGCTCATACAATCAGCAGTAGACGTTACCTCGTGGCTGTACTAAGTATAAAAAATTTACACTTATGCGGATATACGACTAAATACTAAATTCCAATATATACTATAAAACTTGTTTGTTAGTAATTGTTTAGTAAACTGTACGACTTTTTTTTTATTTCACAGACTTTTTGCTGAGCTTTTCGAACCTCCATGGTGTGCAAAATCCAATGAATCATGTGCGCTTGTGCTGACTAGTGACAAGAGCGAGGCGATAATTCTTCTGACAACCGCAATGAAATTTCAGTTGCGCATACAAATACTGTCACTAGGCGCCCACCTGGCCACCGCTGTCGTAGCGCTCGGGGAAAGCGCACCGCTGTTTTGCGATTGGGCTCCTGAGTGGACTGAGCTGGCAAAGCTTCCCGCTATCAGGCTGGGGCCACCGCCCTGTTCTCCAAACATAAGAGAAACAACGGAGGCGTTGACCGAATGTCCGTTCGAAAGCCTGCGTCTCATGAAGTTCGCTAACGTAAAAGCGGTCGCGCGATCCACCGCCGCCGTGCGCGCCCTCGTCCGGCTCAGGCTCAGCTCGGAGGAGATGCGGGAATTGAGCGCGCGGGCGCGGCGCGGGGACCCAGAGACGGCGGCGCGCGACTTCCTGGACGCGCACCCGCGTAAGGAGCGCCGTAGCGAGGTGCGCGTCGTGGTGATGGTGCCCAACGTGACCGAACGCGAGGCGTACTCCGCTCCGGCGCTGGCGGCCGCCGCCGAGCTGCTGGAGGCGGACTTCGAGGCGGCTGGCCTTCCGCGGGCTGCGCGCCTCAAAGTGGAGCTGTTCGACGACCGCTGCGACGTGCGGCAGGCTTACAAGTACATGTTCAACGCGCTCGGCACGGGCGAGTACGGCGCGCTGTCGGCGATGGCGGGCCCGGCGTGCGGCGCTGCGTTCGCCGAGGTGGCTCGACAAAGCCCCACGCACCTGCTGCCGGTGCTGGCCTATACGGCGCAGACACCGCCGCGCGCTGCGCCCGCGCTGCTGGCGGCGGGCGACGCGCGCGACCTGACCGCGGCGCTGGATGCACTGGCGCGCCGCCTGCACTGGCGCCGCGCCGCCGCGCTCGCCGACCGCCCGCTGCCCGCGCCGCCCGCCGCGCCCGCGCTCGATCTTCGCCTCGACCTGCACCTCGATCTGCCCGATCCGCTGCCCGACGACGACGGACAGATATTCCTCGATGTAATTATTCCTGTCATATTCTAACAAGAAGCTACTGTATTGTAGTGAAATGTTTGTTATATATGTCGTAAAATATCAGTGGGCGAAGAGAGCGGCAGCGGCCAACGCGCGCGTGCTGGTGGTGCGCGCGGAGGACGCGCGGCTGGTGCGCGGCGCGCTGTGCGCCGGGCGGCGCGCCGGGCTGCTGCCCGCCGCCGGCGCCGTGTGGCTGCTGCCCGCCGCGCTGCCGCCGCGCTGGCTGCGCGCCGCGCCCACCGACCGGCCCGCCTGCACGCAGTCGCAGCTGGACGAGGTCGCCGACGGCCACCTCAGCTTCGCGCCCGACTGGCTGGCCGCCTGGCGCAACGAGACCGACCCGCAAGATGACCACGTCCTCTCACCGCTCCGGTCTCACTCTGCTCAGTTACAAACTCAGAATGTCGTACGTCTTTACATTGATAGTCCGAATTTTATATCTCCATGTCATCTCAAACTAGTTTCTGATAGAGTTGTTTCGTGACGCCAGTCCAGCTGGATCTCGCGGTGGCGGGCGCGCTGCCGCGGCTGGGAGCGGCGCGCGGGGCGGGCGGGGCGCGCGGGCGCGGGGTGCGCGTGGCCCGGCCCGCTGCCCGCCGTGCTGTACGACGCGCTGCGCCTGTGGGCCGCCACGCTCGACCGCGTGCTGAGCGCGCGCCCCGCGTACCTCACTGATTTGCATGACCCCGACATCATCCGGTAAGCGGACCTTTGCCGTATCTTTTTTTTATAGAAAAGGGAGGCAAACGAGCAGGTGGCTCACGTGATGGTAAGTGATTACCGCTGCCCATGAACACCCGCAATACCAGAGGCATAGCAGATGCGTTGCCGGCCTTAGAGTGCCCTCCCTCCCCAGAATTCAGGGGAGGGGAGGGGTGGGGCCTTCAGTTACCTGCACTCACCAGACGAAACGCAGAAGTTTGTTAGACTTCTACTTCACGCCGATGTTCTGTGAGGTCGTGGTACTTCCCCGGTCGATCCGGCCCATTCATGCAACAACAAAAGCTGATGCGTGGCTCTACCACTGTTAATAGTATATTTGTATCGTCTTTCCTCACGACTACCGCCTATGATTCATGCAACTACTAAGTAAATAAATAAATATCTTCACGCAATTCCCAATACAGGGGTAGACAGAGGTCTAATCTAGACAATTGAGTCCCTTTGACCCACCTTCAACCAAAGATATTTTTGGACAACGTGACAGGTGGTGAGCCCATTGCCGTCTTTATGTCCAAGCCAACGATATGATTCGTACATAAGTTTTTGAAAAACCCATTGGTACGAGCCTGCCACCGTTCGAACTATATCGTTGAAAATTCCGACCAATCAACCACTCGGCTATCGTCACTTTATAAATTGAAGTATATTTGATAGTATAGACCAAATACTACTTCTTCAAAAATTGTTATATATATATGCAATCTCTGTTCTATCATTGAGAGAAAAACTCAGGCTATTGTATCAGGGTACGAGCCTGCCACATGGGGATCGAACTCGGGTCTCTCGACTCGAATTCCGACCGCGCTTCCACTCGGCTATCGTGAAAAATTATTAAAAATATAAATACTTTTATGCAAGAATTAAAGCGAAACCTTTAGGAAAAATGTTGCTATACAGTTGATGACTTTTGACATGTTTAAAGCATCTTAAAAATCTAATGATCAATGTTTTCTTTTTAATCATTCTCTTAAATATTTTATTAAGAATTATTGTTATTTTTGTAAATGTAAATTTCGAAATTAAATTGGAAATTTTCGATGTATATCAAAAGCACAATGTGCTATGGTTACTGAATAATAAATAAAAAAAAAGTAAACGAAATGGGTATGTTAATGGAGTATGTTATATCGTCATCTAGCTATCAGTCATTTGCAAGGGTCTGGTGTTAAATACTATTTCATTAACACCGTCGAAACACAGACTAACGCAGTTTTTGTTAACAGAAATCTGATCGAGAACGCTACGGAGAGCGAGTTTTCCGGGCTGACGGGACGGTTTGAATGGGCAAAGGACGGCATGGGCGCCGTGCGCGTGGCGCCGCTCGTGCTGCTGCAGTGGGAGAACGGGTCGCGGCGCGTGGTGGGGCGCTGGCGCCGCGGCGTCGGACTGCAGCTGCTGGAGCCGCGCTGGCGCACGGCCGACGGCGCGGCGCCCGGCGACGGCGGCGAGGCGTGCGCCCTGCGCGCCCTGGCTGAGCTGCTGCGCGCCGACTGCCGCGCCGCCGGCGTGGCGCTGGCCGCGCTGCTGCTGGTCCTGGCCATGGCCGCGCTGGCCGCCGCGGCGCTGCACTGCAAGCGCCGCGCCGAGCGCGAGTACCTGGCGCGCCTGGCCGCGCTGTCTCTGCGCACGCTGCCGAAGACTGAGGGCCTGGACCGCTGGGAGGTGCCGCGCGAGCGCGTCGTCATCAACCGCAAGCTCGGAATGGGCGCCTTCGGCACCGTGTACGGGGGCCACGCTCTCATCGCCGAGGACCGGGGCTGGACCGCCGTGGCCGTTAAAACACTAAAAGCGGGCGCGAGCACCGAGGAGAAGCTCGATTTTCTGTCGGAGGCGGAGGCGATGAAGCGCTTCGACCACAAGAACATCGTGCGCCTTCTCGGGGTGGTGACGAAGACGGAGCCGGTGTGCACCGTGATGGAGTTCATGCTGTACGGGGACCTGAAGAACTACCTGCTGGCGCGGCGGCACCTGGCGGGCGGCGCGCGCGCGGGCGCGGAGCCGGAGGAGGCGGCGGACGAGGTCTCGCCGCGGCGCCTCACGGGCATGGCGCTGGACGCGGCGCGCGCGCTCAGCTACCTGGCGCAGCTGCGCTACGTGCACCGCGACGTGGCGGCGCGCAACTGCCTCGTGTCGGCGCGCCGCGTGCTCAAACTCGCCGACTTCGGCATGACGCGGCTCGTCTTCGAAAACGATTACTACCGCTTCAGCCGCAAGGGCATGCTGCCGGTGCGCTGGATGGCACCCGAGAGTCTCACTCTCGGAGTATTCTCTCCGGCGTCGGATGTGTGGTCGTTCGGCGTCCTGCTCTACGAGATCGTCACATTTGGTTCGCTACCGTTTCAAGGCCTCAGTAACGCAGAGGTTCTGGGTAGAGTGAAGGCTGGACATACCCTCGAGCTGCCGCCAGGACTGAAACCACAGCTGTAAGTTTTCAACTTACTCGTTATTCTAGTAATTTTCACTTTTTCACTTTTAAGTTAAAAAAAAGTCACGATACTACCGAGTGGTTGGGTGGTCGGAATTTCGAGTCAAAAGACCCGAGTTCGATCCCCAGTTGGTAGGCTCGTACCAATGGGTTTTTCAAAAACGTATGTACGTATATCGTTGGCTTGGACATAAAGACGGCGACGGGCTCACCACCTGTCACGTTGTCCCGAAAATATCTTCTGTGGAAGGTGGGTCGAAGGGACTTAATTGTCTAGACTCGACCTCTGTCTACCCCTGTATTGGGAATTGCGTGAAAATATTTTTTTTTAAGTTAACATTTATGTACGTACGTACTAACTGCTGCCAACTCACAA
Source organism: Sericinus montela (assembly GCA_029286605.1). Classification (NCBI taxonomy): domain Eukaryota; kingdom Metazoa; phylum Arthropoda; class Insecta; order Lepidoptera; family Papilionidae; genus Sericinus; species Sericinus montela. The sequence goes on along the minus strand of JAGSMR010000012.1, from coordinate 44,383 downwards.
CGTACTTACCAACCCAACGTATTAACAATTAACGCGCATTTATTTATTTTTTGGCGAATAATCTAGTGATGTATTTATTTTTACATACCTACTAGACATGAGTTTTACACAGTTTTTTTTGTATACATCATATATTGTACCTTTTTTTGGTACCTGTTTTTTTGACGACCACCATCTCGAGGTCCCGGGTTCGATTCCCGGACGGGTCAATGTAGAAAAACCACTTTTTCTAAATTTTCTCGGGTCTGGGTGTTTGTGGTGCCTTCGTTGTTTCCGATTCCCATAACTCAAGTGCTTAAGCATCTTACATTGGGATCTGAGCAACGTATGTGATGTTGTCCCTATCTATATATGTATTACTTACCTAATCATTAAACCAACAGATGTTATGTTAACTGCGCGCAGGAGGGGCTGATAAAGTCGTGCTGGCAGCAGGAGCAGCGCGCGCGGCCGACCGCGGCGGAGGTGGCGGCGTTCCTGGCGGACGCGCCGCGGCTGCTGGCGCCGTGCCTCGACGTGCCGCTGGACGCGCTGCCGCTGGACGCCGGGCCGCCGTGGCGCGCGCCGCCCGACCGCGCCGAAGCGCGCTGGCTGTCGTGGGCCGCGCCCGCCCCCGTGCCCGCCTCCGCGGCCGCCTCCGCGCACACCGACACCACCTACCTCAGCTCCGAGCCGCGCGACACCGACCACTTCCTGCCCTAGCCCGCGGCCGGCCGCGGCTCGCTCGCTCTCGCGCCCATATCTACATTCCACTTTATTCTAGTCATGATCTAGCAGCAAGTTAATATATTTATTTAAATTTATGAATAAAAGTTATAATGAATTGTTTATTTTCATTTTCTGTTCCCTATTTAAAAACTCAGACAAATATAAGCAATAAGGTCTGCTGACATCAGTAAAAATTTATAGCAATTATAATAACCATTTTTTTTAATGTTGTCTCATTTTAATTGTATAATGTAACTTTCTACATTTAACAACTTTTAAATTAAAATCTTTATCAACACATATTACTCATGTAATGCAATAGACAATAGAAAAATACAACGAATTCAAAAGACTAAGACCAAAATGTCCAAGAAAAATTTTTAAGACCCTTAAGAAAGAATCAATACAAATAAAACAGTTCAAAAGTTATACTGAACAAAATGAAATATATGTGAGCGAAGGTTGAGCGTGACTCTGGTAATAATGCACTGCAATGATATATGTATGTCCCAATTAAAGGTGTTATGAAAACAAAGTCTAGGAATTAATATAATAACATGTGAAGGTCTTAAGATGAAAATACAATAAAATGGATATACTTGGGATATAATAAGAGATTGATATAATATATAAATATAAAATGAAGAACTAAAAGCATAGATCTTCTGGAAAATATAAAGCTAAATGTTCCTTCCAAATATCCTAGATATCCAATTTCAAAGACATTCGAAGGGGGATTGCGCCATCCCCTTGCCAGAGTATGTTCTTTTTTTTTATAGAAAAGGGAGGCAAACGAGCAGGTGGCTCAAGTGATGTTATTACCGCCGCCCATGAACACCCGCAATACCACAATACCAGAGGCATAGCAGATGCGTTGCTAGCCTTAGAGTGTGGGCTTCCGGTTACCTGCACTCACCAGACGAAACGCAGAAGTCTGTCAGACTTCTACTTCATGCCGGTATTCCGTGAGGTCGTGGTACCTCCCCAGTCGAGCCGGCCCATCATTCATGCAACAACAAAAGCTGATGCGTGGCTCTACCACTGTTTAAATTTTATTCAATGTACTTTTGTTACTGTAATAGTGTGTTAAGCTGTTGGTTTACCAATAAAAATAAATAAATAAATTGTCTATTTGAAAAAAAAAGATGAATATAAGAGTTGCGTGATACCGTCCGCCGATTAGAGTCCGCGATAAACGTGGACTCGGAACCGATATATCCTATTGCTGTACATATAATTGAATTGGTCGTTGGTGGCTGGCGTCTTAGTGTTTAATTACATTATGATGCCGTCGGCCGTGGTGTCTTGCGTCTTGGTTGGACTCACATCTAAGTAGTTTTGTCCAAGGGGTTCCCATGATGACGGGGTTGTAAGCTCCATGAATTTTATTTAACAACATATTAGAAACTCTCAGTAAATTTCCTACCATTTGAATATGTGAAGGCAACTTGCTGGTGGGTGAGACAAACTCGATCGAAATACATTATACTTGTCGTCAGTTAATCTGATCCTATCTGATGTCCAAATTAATAAATATCTTCCTGATGGCAAATTATAATTATAACTAAATCTTCCTTTGTGTCTTCGTTGGTGTCGCATATGCGTATACCTCATGCGGATGGTGGCTGGAGGGAGGAGACTCTCAAGGCTGCGGCCGAAAGCCGCTCAACATGGGAACCATGCCCTAGGGGTGAGCAGTAGTCTCAAAACGCGCTCTGTGGCAAATTTGTCGTGCTGACCATGTGATTGGTGGTGATGCTAAAATAAATACTAATATTAAGTGTGCAATCGCGGCGGTCAGGCGCTTACGGAGGGCTTTTATTAACGTTTCCTGACTGTAAAGTCATGAATATGCAGCTGCAATTTGCAATAATTCCGGAAAATGGAGCCGATGCCAACAACCAAATTTGTAACAAATAAAAAAAGAGATTTAAAATTTCAACTGATCCGTGTAGAACACGTTGGCTCAGAGGTAAGAACGTTGATACGGCATGGCAAAGACCACAGTTTCGAATTCCGCCCGTGTCAGTTGAATTTTAAAAAATGTTTTCTCTTTGATTTAATAACAAAAAGGCTTTATTATTCCACAAAAGTGGGATCAGAGCTACGAGTATGTTTGGGATGTGTCCCTATCTATGTGTTTATTTAATTTATTAATTCTTAGCAAAAGAAACACTCTTATTAATATGAATGCTGAGGCGGCGGATATAAATGTCGTGTAGCGACATAAATTTCTTCACATTGGAAACTCGCTAGTGGCGGATTCAGGAAACACATTGACGTCCTACATCGCGCTATCGAAGATGCTAAAATCAGTTTTTAAACAATTTAAGATATTAGAAACGCCACTTTCTTTGCTATAACGTGAAAATAAATAATGCTATAACTGATAATTTATCTCTTAAGCATCTACAACTACTTATTGTTTATTTTTAAAAGTGGTTTTATTTTTTAAGGACGTTCCATCTCCGACATGGCTCTTATGGCAGTTAACAAACTCGTTTAGCGAACGAACGTTGGTGGAATTCGAAATGTATAATGATTTTAAATGAGTAAAATTATGTGTAGACCGACATCTGTCCCCTGCATTCTCTCTCAATAGGTCATTCATCCTTTGTTAAAAACAATCTCACGACAATGAAATAGTCCCTTTGAACATGCCATTGATACGCAAGGAGCCCGAAACAATAAAAAAAAGTAATAAACATATATATAGACTGGGACGTTATCACATAACTTCCTGTAATTCCGCAGTAAGCAGCTAAAATACTTATGTTATAAAATCAGAAACAACGAAACTATCACCAAGATCTAGACCCGAGACTGACGGTATAGCTAGAGAAAACAGACAATCGCCAAGTGTCACTATATTTACGTACTTACCACATTCACTTAGTGAAATCCCATCACGTGAATAGCCATATACATAAACAGCTCTCGAAAAGTTCCAGATCAAAAATTATTTAGTCCGGGAAAAAACAGCAGTGACTGCCGCGGTGGTTTGATACCGTTTAGGCGACATCTGTGTCTCCATATTAGAAGCTCACTAGCGGCGGGCAATTCAGGAAACACATCAAGACAGCAGGAGGTGACGCCCTCCACAGGTCACGAACAACTGAGCTGGTGAGTAGAAACGCTTGTGTACACGGGACAACCAGATCGTCGGCGTCGTGGGAGGCTGGCAGTTGCAACGTTTTTAAACAAGCTTCGACAGTTAATCGGCGAGGACGAACATGAATTATCAGCAATTTATTTTTATAACTTCTAATACACATTATACAGTACACGATTCCTGCAACACCTCATGTGCTGCACTATGATCGCGATGTCTTGCAGCATGTTTAGGAACTTAAGATTTTCTCACCTCAGTTATAGGTAACACCTCTATTTTCTAAAAAGATTGCAGAAGGTTAAGCTAAGGTAATGACCCGGTTTGGATTCCCGGGCCGGTGTAATAAAAATAATTTACCTGAAGCAGAATTTGCCACCAGCTTGGAGGTGAAGAAAAACATGCTCGTCTGTGATATAACGAAAAGATAAAACCAGTACAGTTAGAGTCTGCTAACACGAACTGGAGAGTCCTGGCGGACATTCCCCTGCTCTTTACAGTATACTAGAGAGATGACTTTTAAGCTGCAGTAGGCATAAACTGGTTGCTATTCTTTCTTACCTTAGGTTAATTGCCTTCGTGTTCGCTATTTGTAACTTAGAAGACAAATTATGCTGTTGACAATAAATTGTTAAGAAGATGTAATGTTTCGACTAGACAGTCGGTACAGCCTTTAAATGTATGTCATATTGAAATTTAGCTTTACGTTATTAATGCCCAAAAAATATCGCATACAAATAGACTAAAATACAAAACAATAGTGATATCACTTAATTCACTCAACTTGACATTCCTTAGTTGTTAACTTTTGACATTTCATCATTATTCTTATCGTTACTGTGGTAACGGCTTACACTTAGCTTTGAAGCGATAATAATATATACAAGTTGGTATTCCCTATCAACTTGTAGTGCACAAATTTAACTAGTATATTATAATTCATATTATATTTTATAAATCGTGTGTATTTAATATATTATAATTTCAATTGCAGGTTTTTTTATAAATATTTTATATTATTCACGCAATTACCAGTACAGGAGTAGACAGAGGTCTAGTCTAGACAATGAAGTCCCTTCCACCGCAGATATTTTCGGGACAACAGACGTCAATCATCTTCTTCGACATAAGTAATGAAGAGATTTTATAATATTATATTGAGTAACTAGCTTTTGCCAGCAACTTCGTTGGAAATTACATATTTCCTCTTTATTAATTCTGTACTTAATAAGTACCAAAGAGGAACATAAAGCAGGGATTTTACTAAATTTGCTAGCTAAAAAAGGATGCTTTTATTGTTCCATGGATAGGCCGGCTGGACCAGGGCTTAATAACCACGACATTCTGCGAAGTACTGTGCTTCTGTTTTTCGTCTGGTCAATAAGATAACCTGAGACTCACATATAATCGTACACCTCTTTCAGCATCATATGAAGCGTTGGCTGGTTTGCCACGGTATATAAAAAAACAATTCCCCAGGCACATAGTCAACACCGACCGCTTTGTTGTTCTTTAGTTGTACAACAACGATGACCACCTGCAGGGACAGTGGACTGTCCTACTTATTAATACAATCCCAAATTATATACCCATAGGTGGTCACATGTTGACAACCATATAAAAAAATAAATAAATAAATATCTTCACGCAATTCCCAATACAAGGGTAGACAGAGGTCTAGTCTAGACAATTAACTCCCTTTGACCCACCTTCCACCGAAGATATTATGTATTACAGGACAACGTGACAGGTGGTGAGCCCGTCGCCGTCTTTATGTCCAAGCCAACGATATGAATCGTACATAGGTTTTTGAAAAAAACCTAATGGTACGAGCCTGCCACTTGGGGATCGAACTCGGGTCTCTCGACTCGAAATTCCGACCACCCATCCACTCGGCAATCATGACTTAAATTCAAAATAATAAAATTATTTTGAATTATCGGTTATCGGGACTTAATATTCAAAATAATAAAATTATTAATTTTTCATTACTGAGGTTTAAACTAACACCAGTTTTTTCTTCAATTATTACTGTTGGCGCATACATAGTAAGCTTTGTTATAGATTTCCATTATACTTACTATTATATACTGTCACTAAAACTACATAATTCTGTGGAATGATTTGCAGCTAATATTACCTGGCAGTTTGTATATTTATGTTTATGATGAAATAGGTTATTATTAACATTAAATAATGAATCTGCGTTTTCCTTCCTTCCTATATTTAAAGTAAATTTTTGCTGTTCCTATCAACCATGATAACGTCCATTATTTAAAGTAAAGTAATGTAAAGAGAATGCTCAACTGTTTTTTTTTTTCGTTTTAATTTTTATATTTTCTTTATAAGTTTAAAATTTCGTCTCAAAATTTATGAATTTTCGTTTCATTGTTTAATTTTCTTGCTTTAATTTATTATGTTCGTCGATTAAATTGCAGTGTGCTCTGAATGTGTATTTCTTTCTTTCCAAAGGTGGTATCCATCTTTAAGAAGGCAACTGGCGACTGTACGAGTATCACCAATACTAAACACGATTAATAATTCTATAATATTTTTGAAAAAGGTTAAAAGGAATGATCGCTATGATCTGCAAAAAAATGATAGTGTTACTGAGGGGCCTATAAGAACATCTAGCTCAGCAGATTGTATGAAGCGTTGGCCAACAGAAGGTGAAGAGAGTTCTTAATGTAAGAAACCTGGTAAGTATAATTTGGTGAAGAATGATAGATGATGAATGGATTGTTTCATTTAAATTTATATTATTTGTTTTCTATGCTATGTGTTTATTTTGTATGTTACTTTGTTATCATGGTTTTAACTGCACTAAATGTATTTAAAATGTAAAAATAAAAAGCATAACTAAATACTGAGTATAGAAATTTGTAACTAACTTCGAAAGATGTTTTGTTTTTTTTTTTGAGATGTTTTTGCTTTTTGTTTTTAAGATTCTTTTTTCTTTTGTTTTTAAGATGGTTTATGTTTATTTTTGTTTTTTTTTTAATAATTAAAATAACGTTTGTAAAGTATGACTGAAGGAAAGTGGAATGTGTGTCTGATGTATTGTACTGAAAGACTTGAATGAAACATCATGAATGACTGTCCTCAGGCATTCCTCAGCCTGAGGACAGTCATTGTATCAGGACGGCCGAATGTGGGAAACGGAATCTAAGTTGGGAATGGAACGCAAGGATGAGTGAGAGTGATGAAAGGGAAGGAATGACAGAGATAGATAGCTTTTAGTTTTAAGAGGGGACTTGTTAGCAAGATGTCGGATAGAAGGGTGTTGGAGATTTTTGGAGTCTCTAATTAAAATAAAAGCAGTGTAAAATCAAAGTTGTTTCACTCAGAGCATATTCCTTCATATACAATCATTTGGCCTTTTTAGACAATTAAAAGATAATATTTCATTCAAGTTCAGCTTCGAGACCAACTAGATTTGTAGTGTCCTCTAATTAAAATAAACAAAATAGAATCGCCACTTTCCAGGAGGCCAGGCGCTGCACCATTGAGGTTTGCCATGTTACAGTTTTCATGTTGATGATATGATCACGTGCTGCGATGATAAAAAAAGATTAAGATTCATATTTTTATCAGGGTCAGGAATGCATTCATCGAATATAGAGCATTAATTTTTATAATCTGTTGCTTAACTGTTAACATGACACTAAAATCTAACTTATTTTCCACATCCTAATCTACCCGTACCCTTGGTCTGGGCTGGAACCTAACTTAAGATCATATATATTTTCCTATAGATACATATTCCAAGGCAATAATTCTGCAAAGATTTCTATTTTATCTTCTTTTAAAATTGATGAATACACAAGGTATAGGTAAGATCCCTTCTTTTTAATAAAATAAAATATTCACGCCATTCCAAATACAGTGGTTGACAGGGGTCTAGACATATAAGTCGAGACATATAATTAGAAGATATTTTTGGGATAACGATAATAGATTAGCTATCTACAAAAGCGTGTAATTTCTTAGTTTTTTAAACTATCATATTATTACGAATAAATTTATCAAATTATTTTATTGTAATCGTTCCTTGATGCGAACTTTCAATTCAATGAAACGTTTCAAAGTGAATGGAAATCACGTGCAAATATTCCGCTACGTAGATACATTCATATCAAGGTAGTAAAAGCCAGTTAGAAAAATACAAGAAATACATTATCTCCACATTTCTCACATAGCGAAGCTACTCGTATAAAAAATAGTATAAATAATATTTAGTTAATATACCTTTAAATATAAAAAATAAATAGAAATCTTCACGCAATTCCCAATACAGGGGTAGACAGAGGTCAAGTCTAGACAATTAAGTCCCTTTGACCCATCTTCCACTGAAGATATTTTCGGGACAGGTGGTGAGCCCGTGGCCGTCTTTGTGTCCAAGCCAACGATGAAATTCGTACATAAGTTTTTTGAAAAACTCATTGGTGCTGCCGCCTGGGGTTCGAAATCGGGTCTCTCGACTCGAAATTCCGACCACCCAACAACTCGGCTATCGTGACTTAAACCTTTAAATGTAACCTAATATCGATTTTAGTACATAGCCAGTGTAAAATTGGGTAGTTAGTACATCAGAGGTGGGTGTTGCACGGTGGCAGGGAGCGCGCCGCTGTCAGTGTCTGTGAAGGGCGAGCGGCGCGAGCTGTGCGTGCGCTGGGAGGCGGCGGCGGGGCGGGCGGGGCGCGCGCACGCCGCGCTGCTGGCCGCCGCCAGCGCTACGCGCACGTGCGTCTCCTGCCGCCCGGCGCCGAGCCGCCGCACCCCAGGTCAGTGTGGCGCCTCCTTATTATAAATAAATAAATATCTTCACGCAATTCCCAATACAGGGGTAGACAGAGGTCAAGTCTAGACAATTAAGTCCCTATGACCCACCTTCCACCGAAGATATTTTCGGGACAACGTGACAGGTGGTGAGCCCGTGGCCGTCTTTGTGTCCAAGCCAACGATGAAATTCGTGCATAAGTTTTTTGAAAAACTCATTGGTGCTGCCGCCTGGGGTTCGAAATCGGGTCTCTCGACTCGAAATTCCGACCACCCAGCAACTCGGGTTATCGTGACTTAAACCTTTAAATGTAACCTAATATCGATTTTAGTACATAGCCAGTGTAAAATTGGGTAGTTAGTACATCAGAGGTGGGTGTTGCACGGTGGCAGGGAGCGCGCCGCTGTCAGTGTCTGTGAAGGGCGAGCGGCGCGAGCTGTGCGTGCGCTGGGAGGCGGCGGCGGGGCGGGCGGGGCGCGCGCACGCCGCGCTGCTGGCCGCCGCCAGCGCTACGCGCACGTGCGTCTCCTGCCGCCCGGCGCCGAGCCGCCGCACCCCAGGTCAGTGTGGCGCCTCCTTATTATAAATAAATAAATATCTTCACGCAATTCCCAATACAGGGGTAGACAGAGGTCAAGTCTAGACAATTAAGTCCCTATGACCCACCTTCCACCGAAGATATTTTCGGGACAGGTGGTGAGCCCGTGGCCGTCTTTATGTCCAAGCCAACGATGAAATTCGTACATAAGTTTTTGAAAAACTCATTGGTACTGCCATCTGGGGATCGAACTCGGGTCTCTCGACTCGAAATTCCGACCACCCAACAACTCGGCTATCGTGACTTTATTGTTATGCCTCCTTATTGTTTCCTGTAATTAACGACTGTATCCTATAAATATGGTCTACCTCTTTTTCTCAGGGAAGAGAAAAAGAGGTAGACCAACTGAAAGATGGCTCGACGAAATAATAAAAACAGCCGGTAATAACGGGATGGAAATTGCAATGGATAGAGATAAGTGGAGAAAAATGGAGGAGGCCTTTACTCCGTAGGGAGGTCCTTAATAATAATGATTAGTTATGCATGTAATATTTAATAATTATTTTTTTTTTGTATTTTTTTAAATTTATAATTCGTGTTGATTTTATTTGTAAATTTAAAATTTAATTTAATCTATTTCAATTTCTCGAATTGTAATGAATATAAATATCAAGTAATGTAATGTCTATTAAGGATTAAACAAGGCTTATTATTATTATTATTATCCTATAAATATTAAGCTATTAACTACAGGGCGGAATTGACCGTGAACCCGGGGCTGCAAGAGTTGAAGCTGCGACTAAAGGTGCATCATACGCCTGCCGCGCGCCTTCTGCCCGCCTGCAGTGCGGCTTCCTCTTGGGACTTCTACCGGAACAGAAGCCAGCTCACCTCCTGCTCATTTCTGCTTTTAGGCGACATAAAACGGCCTGAGTGAGTGCATGAACTGATATGGTTTTCACACCCTCGATTCCTTTGTTAATCAGTCAGACCTTCTGTTCTAAAACTAACAATTTTTATCATAACATTGCCCTGGCCCTTGTAGATTGATGGAGTAACGATGCTTTTTAAATAAAATAAATAAATAAATATCTTCACGCAATTCCCAATACAGGGGTAGACAGAGGTCTAGTTTAGACAATTATGTCCCTTCGACCCACCTTCCACCGAAGATATTTTCGGGACAATGTGACAGGTGGTGAGCTTGTCGCCGCCTTTATGTCCAAGCCAACGATATTCGTACATAAGTTTTTGAAAAACCCATTGGTACGAGCCAGCCACTTGGGGATTGAACTCGGGTCTCTTGGCTCGAAATTCCGACCACCCAACCACTCGGCTATCGTGACGATGCTTTTTAATATGACAAATCAGTTACAAATATTGCATATGTGTATTTAATTACCGACACTCTTAAGAAAGTAATTAAGTAAGGGGAAACAAACAGGGAAAGGTGTTTTTTTACAGAAAAGGGAGGCTAACGAGCAGGTGGTACAGTGATGGTAAGTGACTACCGCCGCCCATGAACATCTGCAATACCGGAGGAATAGCAGATGCGTTGCCGGCTTTTGAGAAAGGTATAGGCTCTTTTCTTGAAGGTCCCTAAGTCGCATCGGCACGGAAAAACCGCTGACGGCAGCTCATTCCAAAGTGCAAGTGCGTGGCAGAAAATTCCGCGAAAAGCGCACTATGGTGGAATGCCAAGCATCATGGTGGTGTTGATGAAATTTTTGACTATGCCGTAAGGTACGATGGTGATATTCAGCGGCTGGGATTAATCCGAACAATTCCTCGGAGCACTCCCCGTAGCAGATCTTGAAGAAAATGCAAAAAGATGCAACATCTCTTCGCAAAGCCAGGGGATCTAGCCTATCAGATAGAACATGGTCGTCGACAATTCGAGCTGCTCTTCTTTGGATACGGTCAAATGAAAGGAGCTGACACTGGGGTGACCCCGCCCAGAGATGAGAACAGTACTTAGCCTTATAAAGATACGAGCGGTGGGCCGGCATGAAGTACTGTCGTTCTCTACTGAGCACGCCAAGCTTTTTAGAGGCCAATTTGTCCTTCTCTTCCAAATGACCGCGAAACTGAACGTTGCTCGATATGTCGACGCCAAGGATTCCGATGCTGGCTGAGGCAACTAGGGGAGTGCTCTCAAAACGAGGTAATACAACAAAGGGTTTCTTTTTTAGCGGTAAACGCGCATACTTGTGTCTTTTTAGGGTTGAACTGGGCTAAATTTAGTCGCCCCCAGTCCAAGATTTTGTCTAACAAAATCTCGACATCAGACACAAGTTTGTTCCGGTACTCATCGACGTGTTCCCGAGAAATATTGGCATGGCCGGTGTATAGGGCATCACTATTGCTGTCGTCTGCATAGCTATGAATGTTACTAATTTGTAACAAGTCATTGATATGCAGAAGAAACAGGGTTGGCGATAGCACCAGCGTCCACAGACTTGGAGTCCGAGCATGCACTGTCAACTACTACCTTGTAACTCCGGTCTGTGAGAAAACTAGTGATCCAATTGCAAAATTTCTCGGGAAGCCCCTATGATGGAAGCTTCGAGAGAAGCGCTTTGTGCCATACCCGATCAAAGGCTTATCCAAACTGACGGCCAGAGTCTCACCCTTGCTCTCTACTGCCTCCGCCCATCGATGAGTAAGGTACACAAGAAGATCACCAGCCGAGCGACCCCTACGGAAACCGTACTGACTGTCACTGATCAACTGGTGCTCCTCTAAGTACCTCAAGAGCTGGCAGTTTATAATCAACTCCATTATTTTGGAGAACAAGGATGTTATGGCGATCGGTCTGTAGTTACCCGGATCTGAGCGGTCGCCTTTCTTAAGGATCGGGTGCACCAAAGCTGTCTTCCATGTCATCGGGACGACGACTTTAGAGTAAGACTACCGAAAAAGTCGCGTTAGAACCGGTGCCACTCTGGAGCACACATCCTCAGCACAATAGGGGGGACACCATCGGGCTCACTCGACTTTTGGATGTCTAGGGAGAGGAGTGCCTTGCGCACTGAGCTCTGAAAGAACCAGATGTCCGGCATATAGCACTCACTACACGGTATGGTCGGTGGTGAGTTCTCCCTATCATCGAGAGTCGAGTTGGACGCAAAAAGAGAACCAAGAAGATCGGGTTTCTCTTTTGCGTCATGGGCCAGCCAGTTGTCCACCCTGTGCAGAGATGGTAGTGATGGCTGACTGAAGTTCCGTTGGACAGCTTTAGCGAGGAACTAGAACGTACGAATTCCAGAAGGAAGACGAACTAGTTTCTCGCCAATTCTGGCAATGTGCTCGGACTTTGCCTCAGTAATTACTCTTTTGAAGGATCCCAAGAATCCGATGCATTAACCCACCTGCCCGGTAGCACTGCTGCTTTTGGCGAGATGCCATTCTGCAGGTGCCACCAAACCAAGGCTTTGATCTACCACCGATGGGCTCCACAGAGGAAGGAACGAAGAGTTCCATTCCTTGGAGCACCACATCAGCGACAGAATTTGCAACAGCGTCGGGACTATCTAGCGAGAAGCAAACCTGCCCCCATGAGTAGAATGCAAAGAAAGCCCGCATCCCTTCCCAATCCGCCGACCTGTAGTGCCACACACGGCGGTCGCCTGCATATCGCGACCGCAATGGGTACATGATGGGCACTTTACTTCGAATCAGGCAATGGTCCGATGAACCCAAAGGGGCGTCTACGGAGACCACATAGCCGTCCGGATGATCAGTGATTCGAGATCGTAGCCATTCGGCGTGGTGAGCGTTGAAATCGCCGAGTACCACGATCTCTGCGGATGGGATCTGCTGTAGCACGGAATCTGCAGTCATTTGGATGTGGTCGATGAGTCGGTCAGTTTCGGTATTACCGCTGTGGGACCTATAGAGGCACCTATGACATAGACGCGAGGGTGGTCGTCGCTGTCTATGCGTAGCCAAAGGGTAGACAGAACATATATCCTCTCTGACTTACACACAAATGGCCCGAGGCAAAAAAGAATTTTCCAGCTTGTGTAAGATAAGAGGTATCCACCGGAGAGACATCCACAGCGATTGGTTGCCCGAGTGTTGCGGAGGTGCCCAGAGGGGGATTCTCCAGCACCGGTGGTGCTGGTTCCCCCCTAGGGCCCGCCTGCGCCAGCCCGGCGCCAAGCTGCCGCCCGCTCTGCCCGCGCCGCCCGCACACTGACCCCACGCTGCACGTGTGGCCGCGCCTGCGCCAGCCCGGCGCCGAGCTGCCGGCCGCTCTGCCCGCGCCGCCCGCCCCGCCCGCACACTGACCCCACGCTGCACGTGTGGCCGCGCCCCGAGCTGCCGACGCCCTGCCCGTCCGCCCACACACTGACCTCACGCTGCACATGTGGGTACGCGCCGATCTACCGCTCGCCCTGCCCGTCCGCCCGCACACTGACCCCACGCTGCACCTATGCTTAAAGTGTGACGCCAAGCAGTTTTGTATTGCCAGTATTTGAATTTTAAATGTATTAAAACATACATCATAAAGTTTCTGCACTTAATATATCAGTAACTAATAATTTACAATACTTACAATACAGTAATAATAATAAAAATTAAATAAACATGTAAGAATGACAGACAAAGTTAACATGATGTATAAGAATGTGTCTTTTGTTTAAAGCGACATAAAATTTAAATGGATAATTTTTTTTAATAACATAAAAATATTAGTTAAATTAGTTATTGCTTTGTATATAGTGTTATAGAAACGTCTAATTTTTACGTAACATGTGGGAAATTTGTAAATGAATTAATGAAAACTTTTAGTACCTTATATATATAAACAAAATAGCAAAAGAAAGAAAGTAAACTCTAAACGTAAAATACACACCCTGCGGTATACGCGTAAGAATTTAACGGGCTTCTCTGCCCATCTCAAAATAAATTATGCCAAAATTAAACAGACTTTACGTGCGTCGTCTTTTACCAGAAGCTAGGGTAAGACAAGCAGAGAGGGAGCTTACATCGTCAATTCGCTACCCAGATTGGAGGTAATGGCATGACTTTTAGTCACTCTCTCCGGTACAAATATCGCCACCCACTTTTTTATGACAAAGTATCAAATGAGCAATTCGTTCACATAGTGGAAAGTAATTACCGACGGCCATATTCACGAATAACACCGAGTAATAACAAAAGCAGACGCTGATATCTAAGACGTAATGAGTACTTGTTCCTTTTGAATTTTTTGTATTTATTTATTTTAGTTGCAGTTGTTTATAAAAAATTAAATAATATAAATAAATATCATTGATGCATATTATATTGTAAATATATATTATCACAAATATATTACCTGTGTGTTTATTATATTTGTGTTAAGTACAATGGGATGTCTTTCGTGATCAGTGTTTGTGAGAAACAAAATTTTTATCGTGTTATAAATAGGAGTCAACTGATGTTACAAATATTAGTCAAACGTTGATAGAAACGTTAACGTCGAAAAATATTTCTGTTCTTCATATAGTGGATCTATGTAGTCACGAGGTCCACACACCCCCCTCCCCCAATTCGGAAGGGGGGGGGGGGCAAAAAAAACACTTGAATTTGGTTTAAATATTTATTATTTTACATAAATAATTATAATCATACGCAACAATTTATATCGGACCGGAGACGAAATATTTACAACAGGGGGAGCGCAGCGACGGCCTCAGCACCTGCAACACCAGACAAGCCGGCTTAAATATAAATAAATAATAAATAAAATAAATATCTTCACGCAATTCCCAACACAGGGGTAGGCAGAGGTCTAGTCTAGACAATTAAGTCCCTTCGACCCACCTTCCACCGAATATATTTTCGGGACAACGTGACAGGTGGTGAGCCCGTCGCCGTCTTTATGTCCAAGCCAACGATATTCGTACTTAACTTTTTAAAAAAAACCATTGGTACGAGCCTGCCGACTGGGGATCGAACTCGGGTCTAATGACTCGAAATTCCGACCACCCAACCGAGTGGTTGGGTCTATCGTGACTTTTGGCTTTAATAATTAGTTTAAACTATTTAACTAATTATTTAAGTCACCGACTTTAGCTATTTAACTAATTACTACTACGAAATACAACTATTTAACTAACCCGAACGAGCCATATGTAACAGCCGAGCGTCATGACTCAGTCCCGATGAGTGCCCTCAAAACAGCAGAGACGCGACAACTATATCTCTCTCTCTCTACACAGCCGAACGTACCGGCACAGTCTTACTTTGGTGGAAAGGAAACAAGTGCACGGTGCGCTTTAAGAAGTGTTTACTTCAAAATGTGAAGCGTATAGCGATTTTGAAATAAATACCACACTCGCAATTTCAGATTTCATATTTTTAAACGATGCAGTTTTCGTTATCAGCGAACCTAGAAACCACGTCAGTCACGGCCCCATATTCTTTTATAAACTATACGTCCGCTATGTTAGACACAAAAACGGAATCTGTTGTCGTAATCACCAAGGTACCTCGAAGTGACACCGGAATGAATTTTTGAAAAATTATATATCTCGAGTTCTTTTTTTATAGAGAAGGGAGCCAAACGAGCAGGTGGCTCACCTGATGGTAAGTCATTACCACCGCCCATGAATATCCGCAATACTAGAGGCATAGCAAATGCGTTGCCGGCCATTGAGTATAGGCTCTTGTCTTGAAGGTCCCTAAGTCATATCGGTCCGGAAAAACCGCTGACGGCAGCACATTTCATAAAGTGCATGTGCATGGCAGAAAATTCCGTGAAACACGCACTATGGTGGAATGCCAAGCATCAAGATCGTGTTGATGGAATTTTTGACTATGCCGAACAATTCCGCGGAGCACTCCCCGTAGTAAATCTTGTAAAAAATGCGAAGAGATGCAACGTCTCTTCGCAATGCCAGAGGATCTAGCCTATCAGATAGAACATGGTCGTCGACGATTCGAGCCGCTCTTCGTTGGATACGGTCAAATGGAAGGCGCTGATACTGGGGTGCCCCCTCCCAGAGATGCGAACAGTACTCCATGTGCGGCCGAACCTGCGCCTTATAAAGTTGCAAGCGGTGGGCCGGCATGATGCACTGTCGTGCTCTACTGAGCACGTCAAGCTTTTTAGAGGGCCAATTTGGCCTTCCCTTCCAAATGACCACGAAACTGAACGTTGCTCGATATGTCGACGCCAAGGATTCCGATGGTGGCTGAGGCAACTAGGGGAGTGCTCTCAAATTGAGGTAATACGACGAATGGTATCTTTTTAGCGGTAAACGCGCAAACTTGTGTCTTTTTAGGGTTGAACTGGACTAAATTTAGTCGGCCCCGGTCTGAGATTTTGTCTAACAAAATCTCAACATCAGACACAAATTTGTTCCGGTACTCGTCGACGTGTTCCCGCCGGTGTATAAGGCATCACCAGAACTGTCAGAAGAAACTGTGTGAAGAAACATGGTTGGCGATAGCACACTGCCTTGTGGGACAACACCAGCGATCACAGACTTGGAGTCTGAGCATGCACCGTCAACTAAGACCTTGATGCTCCGGTCTATGAGAAAACTAGTGACCCAATTATAAAATTTCTCGCGAAGCCCGTGTAAGTGTAACGGAAGCTTCGAGAGAAGCCCTTTGTGTCACACCCGATCAAAGGCTATATCCAAACTAACTGCCAGGGCCTCCCCCTGGCTCTTTACTACCTCCGCCCATCGATGAGTGAGGTACACAAGAAGATCACCAGCCGAGCGACCCCGACGGACGCCGCACTGGCGCTCACTGGTCAACTGGTGCTCCTCTAAGTACCTCAAGAGCTGGCAGTTTGTAATGGACTCCATTATTTTGGAGAACAAGGAAGTGATGGCGATTGGTCTGTAGTTGCCCGGATCTCAGCGGTCGCCTTTCTTAAGGATCGGGTGCATCAAAGCTGTCTTCCATGCCTTCGGGACGACGCCTTAAGAGGAGGAGTAAAAGACGCGTTAAAACCGGTGCCAACTCTGGAGCGCACATCCTCAACACAATAGGAGGGATTCCATCGGGCCCATTCGACTTTTGGATGTCTAGGGAGAGGAGTGCTTTTCGCACTGAGCTCTGAAAAAACCGGATATCCGGCATAGAGCACTCACTGCACGGGATGGTCGGCGGTGAGTTCCCCCTGTCATCGAGAGTCGAGTTGGACGCAAAAAGAGAACCTGGAAGTCGCCAGTGAGTCGTCCTCCCTGTGCAGAGATGGTAGTGATGGCTGAATGAAATTCGAAAAACTTCGAATCGCACATTCAATCAATTGCATATTAATGACATCCAAGTACAGTGTCATCGAAGTCCAAGCCTTGTGCACCCGGTCTGTGGAATCTGGTGTACGAATATATTTAACAAACTACCAATCATCGCAAGTATACATTTTCTTATAAACCTCACGTAATCGCTGCTTGACGTCCGATTATAGTTTCAATAGATCTAGCTATAACAATAAAATAATTTTGTCAAAATATCATCTGAAGACGTACCGGGGCGGGGGCGGCTGGTGCGGCGGCTGCGGGCCGTGCAGCGCGTGCGGTCCGAGCGGCCCGGGCGCGTGCGGCGGCGGCCCGTGCGGCAGCGGCACGTGCGGCAAGCCGGCATGCGGCAAGCCGGCGTGCGGCAGGCCGGCGTGCGGCAGGCCGGCGGCGGCAGGCCGGCGGCGGCAGGCCGGCGTGCGGCAGGCCGGCGGGCGGCAGGCCGGCGGGCGGCAGGCCGGCGGGCGGCAGGCCGGCGTGCGGCAGGCCGGCGGGCGGCGCTGGCGGGTACACGGCCGCGTACACGGGCTTGGGCGGGTCGCGCATGAGCGAGTGGTAGAGGTTGAGCGCGTCCACCAGGTCGGCGCTGAGCTGCGTGAGGCGCGCGTGGCGGCGGTCGGCGCGCTCCAGCGCCGCGTCCACGCGCGGCCCCATGGCGTGCACGCGCGCCTCCAGCCGCCGCAGCGCGCGCTCGTCGCCGCGCGCCGCGGGGTCCGCCTCGTGCAGCGCCGCCAGCGCCGCGTCCATCGCCGCCTCGTCGATGGACTCCTCCTCCGCGCCGCCGCACTCCTCCTCGCCCGTCGCGAACTGCACGCTCTTACCGCCGCCGCGCGATTCGCTCTCTAAAGAAGCAACTAAATATACTCAAGATAAAAGAAAAATTATAAAAATAAAACGAAATAAATATACATAAAAAAATATTTTGTATTTAGTGACGTGGTAGGGAAAACAAGTGTTCGAATTATTCAAATCAACGGCTCCAAAGTCATTTTATCGGTTCACCACTTAAACGATTGAACTGACATTATTAATTTAAAGAAAAGATTTACTGCATTTATCTAAATAATTCCAATTATATTTGACAACTTCACAATCTCGTATTAAATTTAATATCTAAGATATTATTTAGAGTCGTTAACAGAAATATTGTTAGAAGTCGCTACTATGAATAAGCTTTTGTAGAGTACCGGGTCGTGGTTCACTGAGATCGGAAGTGACAAAGTTAGCTGGAAACAATCCTTCTCCGCGGTCGTTGAAGCCCTTCCACCAATTGGGATCGCTCGAGTCCGTTACGTGTACTGGAATAAGAGAGAGAAGTTATCACAGGCGTGACAAGACACATTATCGTAAGAAAACGGTATGACGTACGGACCGATTTCACCCGCGAGGAATGTCAATTCGTTGTCCTCGGCCGCCTCGAAGTCATACAGAGCGCGCACCTTGCGCGGCGCCGGCGCGTCCACCGCGTCCACGCGCGGGTACAGCGCGCCCCCGCCGCCCGCCGCGCCCCCGCTGCCCCCGCCGCCCCCGCTGCCCCCGCCGCCCGTCTCGCGCAGCGATAGCGCGATGGCGCGTGCCAGTTCGTCCTGCTCGCGCTGCGCGGCAGCAGCGGCAGCGGCGGCGGCGGGCGCGGGCGCGGCGGGCGCTCGCTCGCCCGCCTCGGCGGCGAGCTTGGCGTGCAGCGAGGGATGAGGTCGAGCTGCGGGTCGTCGCGGAACTCGCCTCGGCCCACTTGCGCAGCAGCGCGCGCAGACGCTGCGCGACGGGCGGCTGCGCGCGCGCCAGCAGGCGCCGGAACTCGAGCTCGAAGTCGCGCGAGGCCACCTCGAGCAGGAAGGCGCGGCCGCAGTTGGCGACGCAGGCGTCCAGCAGCGTGGCGGCGTGCACCTGCACGTGCGGGTCGGCGTGCGCCAGGCGGCGCAGCACGGCGCGCAGGCAGTCGCGCGCGCCGCCCGCCGCGCCCCTGCTGCCCCCGCCGCCCGCCGCCCGCCGCGCCCCTGCTGCCCCCGCCGCCCCTGCCGCCCGTCTCGCGCAGCGACAGCGCGATGGCGCGTGCCAGCTCGTCCTGCCCGCTGCGCGGCAGCAGCGGCAGCGGCGGCGGCGGCAGGCCGGCGGGCGGCAGGCCGGCGTGCGGCAGGCCGGCGTGCGGCAGGCCGGCGGGCGGCGCTGGCGGGTACACGGCCGCGTACACGGGCTTGGGCGGGTCGCGCATGAGCGAGTGGTAGAGGTTGAGCGCGTCCACCAGGTCGGCGCTGAGCTGCGTGAGGCGCGCGTGGCGGCGGTCGGCGCGCTCCAGCGCCGCGTCCATCGCCGCCTCGTCGATGGACCTCCTCCGCGCCGCCGCACTCCTCCTCGCCCGTCGCGAACTGCACGCTCTTACCGCCGCCGCGCGATTCGCTCTCTAAAGAAGCAACTAAATATACTCAAGATAAAAGAAAAATTATAAAATAAAACGAAATAAATATACATAAAAATATTTTGTATTTAGTGACGTGGTAGGAAAACAAGTGTTCGAATTATTCAAATCAACGGCTCCAAAGTCATTTTATCGGTTCACCACTTAAACGATTGAACTGACATTATTAATTTAAAGAAAAGATTTACTGCATTTATCTAAATAATTCCAATTATATTTGACAACTTCACAATCTCGTATTAAATTTAATATCTAAGATATTATTTAGAGTCGTTAACAGAAATATTGTTAGAAGTCGCTACTATGAATAAGCTTTTGTAGAGTACCGGGTCGTGGTTCACTGAGATCGGAAGTGACAAAGTTAGCTGGAAACAATCCTTCTCCGCGGTCGTTGAAGCCCTTCCACCAATTGGGATCGCTCGAGTCCGTTACGTGTACTGGAATAAGAGAGAGAAGTTATCACAGGCGTGACAAGACACATTATCGTAAGAAAACGGTATGACGTACGGACCGATTTCACCCGCGAGGAATGTCAATTCGTTGTCCTCGGCCGCCTCGAAGTCATACAGAGCGCGCACCTTGCGCGGCGCCGGCGCGTCCACCGCGTCCACGCGCGGGTACAGCGCGCCCCCGCCGCCCGCCGCGCCCCCGCTGCCCCCGCCGCCCCCGCTGCCCCCGCCGCCCGTCTCGCGCAGCGATAGCGCGATGGCGCGTGCCAGTTCGTCCTGCTCGCGCTGCGCGGCAGCAGCGGCAGCGGCGGCGGCGGGCGCGGGCGCGGCGGGCGCTCGCTCGCCCGCCTCGGCGGCGAGCTTGGCGTGCAGCGAGGGGATGAGGTCGAGCTGCGGGTCGTCGCGGAATTCGCCCTCGGCCCACTTGCGCAGCAGCGCGCGCAGACGCTGCGCGACGGGCGGCTGCGCGCGCGCCAGCAGGCGCCGGAACTCGAGCTCGAAGTCGCGCGAGGCCACCTCGAGCAGGAAGGCGCGGCCGCAGTTGGCGACGCAGGCGTCCAGCAGCGTGGCGGCGTGCACCTGCACGTGCGGGTCGGCGTGCGCCAGGCGGCGCAGCACGGCGCGCAGGCAGTCGCGCGCGCCGCCCGCCGACGCGCCCGCGCGGTCGCAGATCTCCATGATCAGCCCCCACCTCGCTGGTGTTGTTCTCGCTCGTCGCGCGCTCTGCAACCGCAACGCGCTCCGACATCTCAACCGCTGTCGTTCGGTGCCGAATAGCTGAAGTCGATTCGGCGCCGTACATACTACAGTCTAAAGTCACGATAGCCGAGTGGTTGGGTGTTCGGAATTTCGAGTCGAGAGACCCGAATTCGATCCCCAGTTGGCAGGCTCGTACTCGGACAACATGACAGGTGGTGAGCCACCACCTGTCACGTTGTCCCGAAAATATCTTCGGTGGAAGGAGGGTCAAAGGGACTTAATTGTGTAGAATAGACCTCTGTCTACCCCCGTATTGGGAATTGCGTGAAGTTATTTTTTTTACATACTCCATACATTATTAGTTACTAATTAGTACTGGCAGCTTTGCCCATATGGCACTATTTTCAGATTCACTAGTCTTGATTTGAGTTATAACAATACCAATTGTGAATTACAATGCTGTAAAAGCATTCTCCAATCTGAAATTGACACTACATATAAGTGGTTAGAAGTAAATAATTTACGTGCTAATATATCAAAAACTTAATTTATTAATATTCAAAATTACAATAACATTAACAATTCTTTGGAGGATAATTACAGATGACACTACGCACATGACAAACATTGTCATTGGAAAGCTCATTGGATGTGTAAGAAACTGAATCGATTTGTTAAAGCGACTGCGAAGAATAGCGAGCCGAAAGCCGGCTTTAACCGCGTATTTTGGTGAAGTTGTATCGGTTTTAAGAGAAGGCCTTCTTATGGGGGGAAATGTGGGCCTATTTATGGAGTTGGACTACTCACTGCTTGTAAGCCCCTGTTTCATAAGTTTAAACTGCTAACTTTACCAGGTTTATATATTTTTCATATAGGCTGTCTTGTCAGAGAAAACGCAGTTTTTTTTAATTAAATATCAAGAAGATACAAATTCTAGGGCAAAATACAAAGACACATCAAAATTAAAAATACCAAAATGTGGAACAGTCACCATAGCCGAGTAGTTGGGTGGTCGGAATTTCGAGTCAAGAGACGCGAGTTCGATCCCCAGGTGGCTCGTACCAATGGTTTTTCAAAAACTTATGTACGAATTTTATCGTTGGCTTGGACATAAAGACTGCGACGGGCTCACCACCTGTCACATTGTGCCGAAAATATCTTCGGTGGAAGGTGGGTCAGAGAGACTTAATTGTCTAGACTGGATCTCTGTCTACCCCTGTATTGGGAATTGCGTGAAGATATTTATTTATTTTATTATTTGTTTAAGATGTATAACGAAATTATGTGATAAAAATATTTCATGATTGCAATCACAGTATACAATAACACCCAAATTTATAAAGGAGCTGATAGATGGTTAATAGGGAAATTTTTTATAACATAAATGAGCTCAAATTATAATGAACATTTATTTCATTAAAAATATATTTTTTATTTGTGACCATTTTCTTTTCATTTTCATTTCATTTCATTTCATTTTCAATTTTATATTTTTATTTTATGTATGTACCGCTACTGTGACATTATTACTATATCTATTTTTCTTATTTTTTGACATTTTGAATGAAATCACTCTTTTAAATTAACCGAATTTTTTACATGGATTGTTGACATTGTAAATATTGATTAAACTAACAACTATTGTGTTTAAGTATCAATTTATCATTCTTGTTATAAGTTTAGCATTAATTCTATCTTTTTTGTAATTTTCATGTTGGATTAGTATAGACGAAATATGTAGAACTAAATCTAAACATAAGACAGCCTGTACCATATTTCTGCAAATAAAATATCATTGTCATTATGCTAATTAATTCAAAAATAATCATTTTAAAACAATAAATAGAGGTTAATGATTATAATTGAGAGTGAAAACATAACTTGAAATTTTTAATACCGTTGTATTACTATTTAATTCAAAGTTGAAAAACTGTCAGTAAATTGAGCCAAGTGGTTGGGTGATCGGAATTCGAGTCAAGAGAACCTTTAAAAGTTGAAATAGTTAAAATTTCTAACAAGCCGTGTGTATGTATTTTCATAAACATACATTCACGCTTATAACATAACAATAACGCATAAACGCTTATTACATAACAACTTGTAAAAGTCCATTACAGGATTTTTACAGTCCTCTCATAAAGGAGAGTTTGCAACGATGATCATGCTTGGTAAGCAGATTGGCGATTGCAATTCCGCACAACTTGCACCTTATACTTAGTTGCAAAAAAAGCTATATAACATAATGCTTACAAAATTTAATAATATAACAAGAACTCTTGGAGTTTCATTATGTAGATTTGGAAGTTGACTTGTTTACATTAATTTCCAGCAAGTTCTTTTTCCATATATTTAATTACATATATAAGATATAAAAGACAAAGGTCTGTAACATGTATAGAATAATGAACACAGGATAATGAATGTATATGTTAGTCACCTATTTCTCTGACAATAAGAACACACACCAATGACAACATTGGTATGAAGTATTAGATGTACTTTGAACCATCAAAAACACAACAATTTACATTATGCATTCGTTTATAAAGTGTGTAACCCAGTAAGTGTAAATTTCTCAATTCTATAAAATATAACTTAAAAAAATATATATCTTCACGCAACTCCCAATACAGGGGTAGACAGAGGTCTAGTCTAGACAATTAAGTCCCTTCGACCCACCTTCCACCGAATATATTTTCGGGACAACGTGACAGGTGTTGAGCCCGTCGCCGTCTTTATGTCCAAGCCAACAATATGATTTGTACATAAGTTTTTGAAAAACTCATTGATACAAGCCAGCCACCTGGGGATCGAACTCGGGTCTCTCGACTCGTAATTCCGACCACCCAACCACTCGGCTATCGTGACTTATCAAATATAACATGGTAAATTTATACTTTTAGTATTATAGAGCACAAATTATCTCTAGATCAAATTAGTTTATAATAAAGTTGTAATAAAGGTAATTTTAAAAAATACACTTTTAGCTTTAAAAACATAATAAATCAACTAAAAACTTAAACTGGCAGAAAATATTGAAGTAATCAAAGAAAGCACCTCAAAATTCCGACCACCTAACCACTCGGCTATCATGACTTCATATATCTGTATATGCATCTGAATAAAATACTGTGCTGGTTTTCAGTGGGCCTTATAATATATAAAAACACTTAATCCTATTCTTAATAAGTTGTTATAAAAAGTCAATTATTGGCAAAGCTTCATACTCATCACAGAACAGACTACAAGTTACTTTCTTTAAGCTCAAAAGTGGGTGGTAGTCCACCAAATTTAATCATTAGCTTTTAGCATTAGCAATAAAAATGAGCCAAATATATCAAAACAAATATTTTTTATTAAAATAAGAGTATACATACATTAATCAATAGTGGTTTTTTATGTCTAACCCTTTTCATAATGAGGTTTCTCTAATGGTCTTTTTTGGTCTATACCTTTTTTAATTTTTGTAATGATACTGTATTTAGAATTGATTTGTTTTCTAGAAATAGCCTCTGAGCAATCACCTCATTCCTAGGGATGCCTGTCATTAATCTACGGAGTCTAGCAGCTAGACTTAAATGTGTGTGTTGGTACAGTTCCTTGTATTTACAATATGCACATCAGTATTCTTAGTATGAGATGCTCTTGAATCCAGACTATAAATTGCTTGTATGGCTCTTTTTTGCAAAATAAATATTGTTATCCGTTGTGGTAACAGTGTAATAATATTGCCACTCCCTTTCTTCCTGTCGTAAGAGGTGACTAAGGGAAACAAAAGCCTTGAATATTGTAATGGCAACCAATAGATGGCAGGATATTCTAAAAATATGAGACCAAAATAATCAGACCGAAGATGGGTAGCAGAGTCTGAAGTACAAGTGGTCTGGTACTTCAATTGCCAATCAGCCTGCTAGGTGTGGCAAAATCTAACAAAGATATTATTGGGACAATGTGCCAGGTGGTGAGCCCATTACCATTTTTATGTGTAAGCCAAACAAAATACATTGTACATAAATTTAAGAAAAAAACCAATGGTAAAAGTCTTCTGTGAAAATTTATTCAATATTCTATTGAGTATTGAAAACATTACTAAACCCTAAGAAGAAACTCAGTACTCATTGCAACTATAATAAAGTAGCCCACAATTAGCATGTTGTTCCTTTCTTACTATGGGTGTAGAATATAAGATGCAACAATAATGTTAAGCAGATTTTAGATGGTGCATGAAATAAATATAATAGCAGATGCAGTTTATTTATTTAAAGTGCATGAATGAATGAGCTGTCTTTGTTTACAAAGATAACAAAGACAAGGAATTCAAACAAAGATGGATGCCAGCATGATGATGCAGTAACCTTCAGATCAATGATCTTTATCTGTATTGAAAACCTTAAAATGCAAAAATCCTACATCGATATGCCAGCCAAAAATTGTACCTTACGGTTTAGCTGCAGTCTACAGGGACAAATATCTCTTATTGATCTAATCAAATCTTCATAGTTCAGATGTTCAAAGAATGAAAAGGAATTTAATTGAATAAAGTAAAAAAGTACTTATTGCAATTCAGAAAACCTTTATTTGGGTTTGTTGTTCCTCTGATGTTAGGAAATTAACTATATAATGTGCCCAACAGCAAACAGTGACTGCATCACAACTACATAAGTATATACATATTTTTACTAAGTTTTGGACTAGGACACTCATGGGGTACTTTCTATTTTGTGAAAGCAGCAGAGAAACTATTTGATCGCGGAAAGTTATGACAGCTGACATTCCCTATAAATGAATTAAGTACCTGGTCGTCCGCTACAACGGATAAATAAATGAAACAGTTTGTTTATTACAATCTTTACACAAAGCCATAAGAACCTTCTCTGTTAAATATTAAGAGATTAGGAGAGAACAAAGAAAACTTGACGAAAAAATTAATCTGTGAAGCCATTTATGAAAGATAAAAGAAACATCATATTAAACGTACCGACATCTTGATCAAAAGGCGACGACGTAGTAAATATTCCCATGTTCTTTTGTTACTAGTTCAGTAGGAATGTAATACTGAAATCACCTCACAGAATACAATTTTCTATTAATAAGCCACAACATTAAATCTTGTTTTTACACATGAATGTAGAAAATTTACTGTTTTCTAATATGATAGAATTGACGCAATTGTGTTGTTTTGTGTGTAGTTTTCAGCAATTAGAGTGACAGTGACATTCATTACTAGTGACATTATAGTGACAGTTAGGCCAAGTGACAGTATCTTATATCTTCTATGGAAGCATTGGCTACATGGTCTGCAGTAGATAAAAAATAAATTAGTAGTTTACGTAGTGACCGTTCAATAACTGTAGATGACACATACTGACAAAAATGACACACAACAAACAAAACAGCATACATGCCTCCAGAAGTGACTCTAAAGGACTCATTTTGCTATACATTATCAATAATACCATGTTCTCTTAATGAAATTTTTTTTATTCGTTTGGCAACATATAATACAACTAGCTGACCCAGCTAATTGTATTATATGTTGCCATATAAAAATAGGGGTTGATCGTAGGGTTGTGAGAATTCAGGGTTTTATGTATTTTTAATATCATAAAAATAATATTTAAAAATAAAAAAAATTAGGGTTGGACTACCCTTAACATTAAGGGGGGTGAAAAATAGATGTTGTCCGATTCTCAGACCTACCCAATATGCACACAAAATTTCATGAGAATCGGTTGAGCCATTTCGGAGGAGTAGGGTAACTAACATTGTGACACGGGAATTTTATATATAAGATATATTAGAGTATCCCGACCGGTTTCGGCCACAGCAACTTGGGTTATTGCGAGCCTCGTTCGTTTGCTCGCAGGTGACTGACGTAACCGATTTTTGCAATGAACGTGCGAGCACATTGAGCGCAAGTCAGCACCCCTCCAACATAATTGTAAGTAATGGCTGTAGGTGATCGAGCCTTTTGCGCGTTTCGTTTGACATCGAGCTCATTCACAAGTACTCCCTCATACTCTAATACAACAAAATAATACTAGATGAATGTTATCAAAATTTTTTAACTACTATATAAATACTTAAAAAATATGAGAAATTATGCGAGCGCGGGGGACGTTTGGAGTAGAAGTACTTACTTACTTACTTATCTTCACGCACAATCCCTGACGGGGTAGCCAGAGAGAACATATCGCCAAATGTCACGATCCCTACATACTTCTTTCGCTTCTTTCAGATTCATCATCTTCTTCATACATGCACATCTCGGTATCCGAGTACTCTTGACCCTCCCCTCTTCGAGCAATTTGCTCACATGGTCTTCGAAAGTTAGCCTCGGTCTACCTCGACACCTTTTAATGTTAACTTTCGCGCTATATATTTTCTTCACCATTCGGTCTTCACTCATTCGCTCAACGTGCCCAAACCATCGAAGCACGTCCTTATTTTTGTGACAAGGTCACCTTTCAAACCTGCCATATTGCGAACCTCTTCGTTTCGCTTTCGGTCGGCCATGGTAAGACCGCACATTTTACGAAGAGATCGCATCTCCACTGCATTCAACCTGCTTTTATGCTTCTGGCATACTCAGGTTTCGCTGCCATATAAAAGTCGGTACCAACACTGCGTTATGTATTACAAGGCGTGCACTTTTCACTACGCCTTGCCATTTGATTAACGCAGTTAGGGCACCATTGACTTTGTTCCCGGCAGCGATACGCCGGTCCACATCTAAACCACATCTTCCATCTCGGCTAAACGCACTCCCCAAGTATACAATTTCATTCACCTGTTCTAGACATTCCTGATTTACCCATATTTCACAGTTCTTTCTTCGCCCCTTTCAAATACCAGAACCTTAGTTTTATTAGCATTCAGACGGAGACCTTTTTCACATTCTTCTTCCATACACGTGACTAATGCCTGCAGTTCAGCCTCTGATGGTACAATAAGCACTGCATTATCAGCATAAAGCAGACAATTTACTTTTATGTCACCCAATTTCACACCCAAACAGCTATCTTTCAGCTTCTGTAAACAGCTGTCGAGATACAGTATGAACAGCCAGGAAGATATGACACAACCCTGTTTTACGCCCGTTTGACGCTAAATATGGGTGACAGGTCATATCCTACCCGCACACAGACTTTACAGTCACAGTAAAGTGACTGCATAGGCCTTAGCAATCTCCTTACAATCTTATCAAATGCTTTCTCAAGATCCACAAAAGCACAGAAAATCTTCTGGTTAGCAGCCAGAAGTTTCTCCGTGATCATGCGGAGAAAACATTTGATCCGTGCATCCTCTTCCAGGTCTAAATCTGCATTGTGCCTCTCATAGAGATCTTTCCGATTTCTCTTGCATTCTACGTGTTAAAACCTTCGAGTAAACTTTACTTGCTAAACTGGCCAAGCTGATCGCCCGATAGCACCCGCAGTCATAATGTGAACCTTTACCTTTATATAAAGGCACAATGACTGCGGATCGCCAATCATCCGGGACAGCCCGCGTCCGCCAGCACAAATTGCACAGCAGATGAGATGAAAGCTGTCCCAGACGCTAGGCCCACCATACTTGACCATTTCAGCAGTAACTCTGTCTAGTCCCGCAGCCTTACCACATTTCAAACTTTGAATCGCACATTCAATCTCTTTAATACTGATGACCTCAGTGTCATCGAGGTCCGTGTCTGGCGTACCAGTTACGGCATCAGCCCCGGATTCCTCATTAATATCATCACACGCATACATCTCTCTATAAAATTCGCTCTATCGCTGCATGACGTCCGATTTTTCTGAGAGGACGTCATTGGTTCTTGAAAGCACTTTGTTCATTCTTAATGCTGTCGCACCACCCCGGGTCCTTCCAACCTATTTGCAGAAGAGGTTGGAGTTCTCCTTGAAGTTGCGCGACAACCTATCGTCCGCTTCCATTACACCTTTCACGCACTTCCTCAATTAAGCTTCTTTCACTTCGTCATTCCACCATGCATCACCCTTTTTACTACTACAACTTTTCACAGTTCCACACACGTCTTCCGCTGCACTAACCATTTCATCCTTAAAGCTCTGCCATATTTCGTCCACACATTCTTTCCTGACATCGATGATGTCAAGCTTTTCGGCTAACCTTGCTTGATTTTTATCCCTAGTGTCCGCTTCCTGAAGCTTCCAGTTTCGGATGCTACCGACCGACTGTGGTTCTGTTATCGCCATCCGGTGGCGCCAACCCGCGAACAGACCCCTAAATCTAGTAATCACTAGATAGTGATCTGTTCCCAGGTCAGCACCCCTGAACACTCGCGTATCCATCACCTGTTTTTGCAGGCGGTCATCCACAAGGAATAAATCGATCATACTTCTCTAATTCTCTCTTTTTCTAGTATACATATGGATTTTCTTGTGACTATACATAGTGTTTGTCACAAGAAGACCCTTTTCCTTGCATACAGCCAGTATAAGCTTGCCAGCATCGTTAACCCTTTTATTCCAAGAACCGATTCGTACCCTGGCCGAGCGCCCCAAAACTCCTTCAGCCCTGAACGACGAAGCTAACGGCGCATAAACAGCCAAAAGGAATAACTTCGTCAGTCCCAATTTAAAGCGAACCCAGAAAAGTCAGTTCACAACCTTATATTCAGTCATAACATCGACCAATCGAGACGACAGCAGCAGCCCACTCCCTGGCAGGCGCTCTCGCTCTCCGGGACTCCGGGCCATAGAGCTAACGCCCCGCCAGGGAGCTCTTCAGTACTACAGCCCTTCCGTTTGGTCTCCGACAAACACACGACATCTAGTTCTCTTTCTTTCATTATTTCGATCAACTCATTCGTCTTATCTCTCATGCCTCCTCTCTCTCTAACATTCCACGTGCCAACTCTGCACTCTGTCCTCCACCTTCCGCCGTGTCGGACCGCGTGACGGGTGTCGGTCCCCATCGCCGCTTTGCGCGCTGCATTCCACACCAACGCGGACGAGTTGGTGTGCGTCGCCTTGGGGGGACGCCCTAACCCTCGTTGGTATGGGTGCGCATTTGAGTAGAATTGCAGCCCTGAAAAGGGCTGGCAGTGGTCGCGACGAGCACGCTTCTACAAAGACTCCCATAAATGAAGTAAGAGTGGTACACTTATTGATTCAAATTCTTCAGAGAAATCGAGTAGAGTTAAAATGGGTTTACATCATTATCCTGCATAGAAAGAACTTCATCAACGACATCAAGCAGCGCAGTGCATATACTTCTTCCCCTCCCAAAACCAGATTGATACTCAGGAAGGATGTGGTTTTGTTCGTAGACCTCAACTGTTTGATTATTAATGATATATATTTGGAATACTTTTCTTTGGAATCGGTTTGACCAGGGCTGTTTTCCAAAGGGTAGGAAAAGTCGATGATGTAATAGATTTATTTATAATCGAGGTAATACCTGAGAGGGAGTTCGGGATTGATAGGATGATCATATCTCTGCTCACTTCATCAACACTGAGCCAAATGCTCAAAGTGTTGATGAAGTGAGCAGAGGTTTTATAGAATGTAATATGATTTTAGCAACTGTATTTTCATCTAACGGCTTCGGTTCGAACTGTGTCTATGAAATTTGAAAAAGGTGAGACTGGATAGATTTATCTTTGAAAATTAAAGGACAATATGCTGTTTTAAAATAAAGTGGAAAATTTAGCACACATACACCACAACTCTGGTGAGGGTCGCACCGCTGATGCGGCTGTGGTGGGGCCGCGGGGAGAGCGGAGTGTCGGTATTGTGATTCGCCGCTCTGCCTGCCCTCCTGAGCCAAAGTGAGATCCGCCGCGGGGTGGCGGGTGGGCTAGTGCTCGGACAAGCACCCGCCTTCCTGAACCCTATAGCTTGCACTACTTAATTTTCTTTCATAACCGACTATTTACTCTTTTTCTTGTAGTATTATTTTTATTTCATTTTTATGTAGGGTTTGGTTAGTTTTTTTTTTGACATAAGTCGTCCACAGACATAAGTCGTCCGTGCCATTTTTCTGTCTCGTAAGTCTCTTTTTTTAATTTTAACTTTATTTGTTTGTACTCCATTCACAATGTGTTATTGATTATTTTGTAATTACAATTTTATATAGTTTATTGATATCTTTAACACTAAGTCTAAGTAGTGTTTTTTTTATATATGCATATGTTTCTATTTTTTTTTTTTGTTGTTAGTAACAATATGTCGCTTGATTTTAAATATTATAGAGGTATCATCAGTAAATAATACTACATCGTGTTTATTCCCTAGCAAGGAAGGTAAATCATTAATATAAATGAGAAAAAGAAATGGACCGAGAATCGTGCCCTACAGTACGCCTATCGCTACCGTCGATCCAGAGGAACACGCACCGTTGATTGCCACTCTCTGAATTCTATTAGATAAATAAGACTTAATTAGTTCAAGAGCCGTATCTTTGAGACCGTAATGGTATAATTTCCTGACAAGTGTTTCATGATGAACGCAACCAAAAGCCTTTGAGAGATCACAAAAGACACCCTAAGCATCCTGTGATCTCTCCCAAGCCTGTTGACATGTTTATTTATGCTTACAACTAAATACAATGTCTGTAAATTTATTCGTTTTTGTTATTATTCTGTCTTTGTTCGGTTCTGAACATTCTGGGTCTCTGTTGCGAATCGCCATTCTTAAGTTGTAGTCTTTTATCTTGACAGTTGATGTAGCCATCACACGCTGCGTCAGCCACCCTGTTGCAACGTCGCTGTCGTCTGCGTAGTATACTCAACGTGTGTCTAGATACCGCGTGTGGTTGTTTTTAATGCCATGACTGTATCATACGTAAGACCTTGGGCCTCATGTACCGTGAGGAGTCGTGACCCTTCACCCGACTCGTATCCTTTCTATTCTCTTGTCATTATAAGTCTCTTGTCCCTCCTTCCGACACGTCAATGCGGCTCCAACCTTGCCTTCTATCTTTATTTCCGTCAGTGTATATGAGAGGGCCGGTTATTTGGTAGGAGTTCCGAGTTTCTGGGTCACGGCCTTCCAGCAGATCTTACTTTATTTACTTATCTCAGTTAGATTAGGTTTGGTTATAATAATCTTACTTCTCTAATTATTGCACTGTTTTTAACATACACTTACATATATGTAACAGTTACTATTTTTACAATACATTTTTGTTAGTAATAACTACTATATCTGCCTTTTTTTTGCAATATTTAACTTACATGTAATTTTCTTATTTCTAATTATTTCTCTTATTGTTTCTTTATTGATCTTTATTTCTTATTCTAATTCTCAGTCATTTATGTTTCTGCTATACTTTGGACATTATTACATGCATTGCGCTTTCTTGGATTGTGGGATCGCAGATACATGCCGAACTCTCCTTGCACCTGAATCTATTTAAGTACTCAGAGAATCCGGTAAACACTTGAATAATGGGTCTATTTAACATTTTTTTTTATTATTGAATACGCTTCAATCGCATCAGGGAAGAACACCTTTTGTTGTGGATGCGGTTTAATTATAACACTGTGCCAGCGTTATAATGAAGGGGAAACCTTAGATGACAGCGACGTTGCAACAGGGAGGCTGATCCAGCGTGCGATGGCTGCATCAACTGACAAGATAAAATACTACTACTTAAGAATGGCGATTCGCAACAGATTCGCAACAACTCAGATTGCGGAGAACCTAACAAAGACAGAATAATAAAAAAAAAACTAATAAATTTTCAGACATTGCAATTAGATCTGAGCCTAAATAAACATGTCAAAAAAAATAAAAATTATGAAAAATTTACAAAATAAAAAAAAATGACAACAGTAATAATAAAAAATAAAAAAAATCATTGTTTAGACTTAGTGTTAAAAATATGAATAAAATAGCACATTATGAATGAAGTACAAATAAATAAAGTTAAAACTAAAAAAAGAGACATTGTAAAAAATGACACGGACGACTTATATCTGTGGAAAAGTAGTTTCATTTAATAAAAAAAAACGTTGGTTCCATTCGTCAAGCGACGCCAGTCGAACATGACGTTTCACGAATGATGTTGATGACTTTTAATGCGGCTTCTTTCGCTCTTTCATTTCCCTCCAATCTTGCGTGTAATTTGACCCAGTACAGAAGTAATTTCAACGAGTTTTAACTTTTGCCTTATTTATTAATTTCAACGATGTAGTTTCATTGTTGTAGGGGATGGAGGGAAGCGCCTTGAGTTAATGTCTCAAGGGTTGCATTTTGGATTTTAGGCCATAATTTGTTACTTCTAGTACAGCAAGGCGTTCCGCTGGGTAGACGGTGCAAAAACTTTCCAACTTTAATTTCCGGGTACTTATTTCTGTTGAGTTATCCCATATTCATAACGCAGCACCAACTTTCCCCGCTATTTTACTGCCGTCTGTGAAAATATAGGCTGTTGTCAAGATGGTTAGTTAATTAACTGCAGATGTTCAAAATGTGCACCGTCTTTCAGGCATTCGAATAGTAATCCTATTTGTTCCGCTGCGTGCGTGTATGTATCACCTTATGTTTTAGTTTTTTCTCTACTTCACGATCTCCTAAGCGCCTTCTATGTCTTCTTCTCTTGAAGCTTGGCTTTTATAAATTGCATCATGTCATACAGTGCGTCTTCAGTGCTATGCTGCGGTGTAAAGCCATATTGGCTCGAGCTTATAGCCGGTGCAGTTCGAATTAGCATTTTCTTGAAGATCTTCCCGAATACAGGCAGTAGCCCAATCGGCCTATGGGATTTAGAGTGTGTATAGGTCTATTTTCCGGGTTTTCTAAGAACCATCACCACCACCACTTTCCATTCTTCGGGGAGGTAAGCAATACTTAGACATTTATTTATTATTGCCAGGAACAGCTCGGGATTTAGGGTAATTGCCTGCCTGTTAATCTGTCATGAGACAGACGTCTGCTGTCAGCCCATTTTTATCCAAAGAAGGCACTTCTTTGGATTAAAACTGGCGGTCGGTTACGTTGGGTTGCAGTGTCGAGCCGGATAACTTCCACGCGTGCTGAAATGCTGCTTTTTCTCCCAGAGTTTTGAGAGGGAGAGCAGCATCTGAGCCGGTGTACCATGGGCGCCGGAAAGCAAGTACTCTGTTCCGACTTGCTGGCCGGCGGCGAATGACCTGTGCAAGTTGGGTTTCTCCCGCCTCTCTGTTGGCAGAGGGATATATGGAGGAGCTAAGGGCGGCCTTGTGTTCTCACATTCGGAAACATGGCAGGTATGGGAAGGACTCATTATACTCTACCGACGCTCGAACTTCGGAACCCCTCAGGCGTGTCGTGGATCATGTCGTGGGGACCAAGGACTGTTGGCTTAAACGCCTGCAGTCTCAAGGACGAAAATCTCTGTGAAATAAAATCACCCGAATCTCAAGCGCTGGCATCGCCGTGAGGAACTAAATGGCTAGGTTAGGTTTTTTTTTTTTTTTCATAAATGTCTATAACCTCTGATATGGATCTCAGAGACTTTGTGTATCATTTCTTTCTTTCTTTTATGTAATATTTCATTTTTTTTTTCAAATATTTGTGGGTGTGTTGTATGTATATTATTTTATTTTTCTATTTGTAATCTTTAATTGTATCTTCGTGATCTATTTTTTTTCTACCTATTGAGTTCGCGTTTGATTTCCTTTTCTATATTTATTTCCTTTTTTTTTCCTTTATGTGTACGTTTTAACTATTACTATACTTTTACTTCTTTACTATTGCTTTTTTTATGCCTAGATCATATATTACATTATAATATATGCTAAACATATTTTCGCGCATGTATTCAAATTTTTTGCTGTTATTTCTCATATATTATTGGTTATTTTATGTTTTTCTTTTAATGATTTTATGTTTAAGAGTTATTCTTTACTTTTAAATTTTTAACTATATTTTCACAAAATTTGATAAAGTACTTTCTTTCAGGTTGCTAGGATTTCTTGTATACTCTGTGTATTTAGTTTAATATTTATTTTTTGTTCCAGGTCCATTCTTTTACTGCAGTATATCGGGCAGTTCAGTATCAGGTGCATCACCGACTCCTCTTCGTTCGTATCGCATGCACAAGCGGGACTTGTTCTGCATTTAAAGCGATGCAAATAGCCAGCGAAGGCGCCGTGTCCTGTGAGTATTTGTACCATGGCTGGTGAGGGTTGCATTTTCTTTATAATTTTATGTGCTGTCTCGACATTGGGAAAGAATTGCTTAGTTGTTGAGGCCGTTTCACTTCGTTAATATCTTTTAATTCCATTCCAGCACGGATTTCTCCCTTATCGTTCGTTTTATGAACGATATGCGGCATCTATCATAATGGGATGCTGTTTTTAGTTTTTGTGCTGCTTCTTTTGCCAAAATATCTGCCCTTTCGTTATCCTCGATTCCAGCGTACGCCTTTATCCAAAAAAAAATTACTGTTTTATTGTTTTCAGTTAATATTTTAAAATTTTTGCGGATGTTTTGCACTAGAGGATGAAAGTTGTCCGGAGATTTGATTGAATCCAGGCTTGATCTTGAATCGCTATATACTTTAAAGTTAAGTTTTTTAAAGTATATAGCGATTTTATTTTACTTTAAAGTTAACTTTAAAGTATACTCTTATAAGTTAAAATAAGTTCAGTGGCTTTGTACAATGCGTAAAGTTCAGCCTGATAGACTGTGCAAAATGATTCCAGTTTATATTTTTTGCTTACTATTTCTTTGTTTTCACGCCATGCTGATAATGCTGCCCCCACCTTGCCACTGATTTTACTACCGTCGGTAAATAATTCAATTGCTCCTGTAGCTTCCATCTGCCCAAGTTCCTCGACGATTTCGTAGTTTATTTCACATTCGGTAGCTGGATGCATCGCTTCAAAATATGCCACTTTTTCCTCCACTAGTCCTTTCCTTTTTCCTTTTTCCTTCCCTATGATATCGTCCTGAGGTTTTCCGCGCTTTGCTTCGTAAAGGTTAGGTTAGGTTAGGTTAGGTTAGTAGTGGCGGAACCTTACGTCGTTCCTGATCATCCCCGCTGGTCAGGTGACGACTCGGGTTCCGTAGCCATCTACTGGGGGGACGGAGAAGGTGCCCCACCCTGCACCTTATTGAGAAAGGGGCAGGGCTTTGTTTCAGTGCAATGGGGCACCATGGCCATTATAGGCTGCTACGTCTCTCCCAACAGGTCACTCGCCGACTACGAGCTGTACCTTGATGGGGTGGCAAACTGCATTCGCAGGTGTCAACCTCGTCCATTGATTATCCTGGGGGACTTCAACGCCCACGCTAAGGCATGGGGAAACCCCAGAGATAGTCCGAGGGGAGAGATTTTAAAAGAATGGGCGGCTGGTCTTGACCTCCGACTCATAAATCGGGGGTCAGTAAGCACTTGCGTGCGATGGCAGGGGGAGTCGGTCGTGGACTTAACATGGGTGACTCCTTCTGCGATACGTCCGGTGTCAGGTTGGCGGGTCGCAGAGGAGGTGGTTACGTTATCGGACCACCGTTACATCGCTTTCGATGTGACATTCGGCCGGCCTGATACCATGACTAGCCGCCGCGAAAGCAGCCCGCCGCGACGTTGGTGTCTCAAGCGGTTAGATCGAGACATGGTCGAAGCTACCGCCACCGTTGCGGCATGGCCAGATATCACCGAAGAGGTTACGTCTGACCCAGAAGAAGAAGCGAACTGGTTTCGGGGAGCAATGACACGAATCTGCGGTGTGTCAATGCCCCGGACCAGTCACCCCAAGTGCAGGGCTGTGTACTGGTGGTCGGCGGAAATTGCAGGACTGCGCGCAATCTGTTTGCGAAGTAGACGCCAGTACACCAGAACCCGAAGGAGGAGAAGGCAAGCTCCGGCCGAAGAGGTAGCCAGACTATACGAGGCATACCGAGCGGCTACAAAGGCGTTGCAGATTGCAATTGCCAACGCCAAGTCTCGGTCCTGGCATGAGCTCCTGGAGGGGCTCAACAGAGATCCGTGGGGACGTCCATACCGGTTGGTACTGGGCAAACTCCGACATTGGATGCCACCTCTAACGGAAACCCTTGATCCGGAGCTGCTGGGAAGAGTGATCAATACACTTTTCCCAGCGGGCCGGTCAAGTCCCTCTGCCCACCTTCGAAGTTCGTTGGAGTGGCATGATGAGATGCGGGTAACCGTACAGGAGTGGGACCGAGCCGTTAGCCGCTTGCGAGGCCGAAACACAGCTCCAGGACCCGACGGAATACCAGGTCGGGTCTGGATGCTGAGTCTGGCTGCCTTAGGGGACAGACAGAGGCAGCTGTTCACCAGCTGCCTCCATACCGCCACGTTCCCTTCGACCTGGAAGAAAGCCAAATTGGTCCTCTTAAAGAAGCAAGGCAGAGCCGCAGATTCTCCCTCTACGTATCGTCCCATTTGCCTGTTGGACGAGATTGGCAAATTGTTCGAGAGGATTCTTGCTTTTCGTCTCAACAGGCATCTGTCGCGTGTCGGTCCAGATCTCGCCGAAAGCCAGTTCGGCTTCCGACAAGAGCGTTCGACCATAGACACGATTTTTCGCGTCCGCTCGTTGTCGGAGCAGGCGGTGTCCCGGGGTGGGGTGGCACTGGCAATTAGCTTGGACATTGTCAATGCCTTTAACTCCTGCCCTGGGAAGCAATCAGAGGGGGCTCGCCTACCGTCAAGTGCCCCTATCTGCAAGGCGTGATCGCGGACTACTTGCGCGACAGGTACATTTTGTACATGGACAAAGACGGAAAAAGATGCGGAGGGAGATCCAGTACTGTGTTCCACAGGGTTCGGTGCTGGGCCCATTACTGTGGACCATAGCGTATGACGCGGTTCTGCGTGGCGACCTTCCCGCCAGCATCATGGTTGTTTGCTATGCAGACGACACCCTGATAGTCGCTAGCGGGAACACGTTTGAGAGGACCAACGAGCTCGCCGAGCTTGGGGTGGAAATCGTCGTCGCCAGAATTCACGAGTTGGGATTAGAAATAGCGCCGCACAAGACCGAGGCGCTATGGTTCCACAAATTGCCCAGGAGCAGGGAACCACCCGACTCGTGTGTCCGGGTAGGTGGGTCTGAAGTCAGAGTGGGAGGCACATGAAATATCTGGGCCTCCTACTGGACAGTCGCTGGGGCATCGAAGAGCACTTCGAGCGCCTAGTCCCCGAATAGAGAGGGTGGCGGGTGCTATGCATAGACTGCTGCCCAATCTAGGGGACCGGTGAAGAAATTCGCCGCCTCTATGCCGGAGTCGTCCGATCCGTAGCACTTTATGGAGCGCCGGTGTGGGCAAAAGGAGAAAGCCATCCGCCGATGTAGAACTAAAATCTGCAGTGTGCAACGACGGATGGCCATACGGATTGTGCGAGCATATCGCATGATATCCTTGCGGATTTCCGCCCCTAAGGAAAGCGAGCCAGGACAGTTGCCGGTATCTAAGATATACTGGCGGAAATGGATGCGCGGGTGTATAACCGAATACGCATCCGCCGCCAGGATGGTGATAGCGAGCCAGTAGAGGCGTTCGAGGCCATTAAGCGGCAGGAACGTCAGAATGCCTTCGAGACGTGGCGTGTTCGGCTCAGTGAAGAGCGACACGCGCGCAGACGCGTCGTCGAGGCTTTCCTGCCGGTCTTCGAGGCCTGGCTCCAGCGACGGAGTGGAAGACTTACCTATAGACTTACACAGGTACTTACCGGACATGGCTGTTTCGGTGATTATCTGTGTAAGATCGGACGTGAGGCGACGGCCAACTGTTTCGATTGTGGTGGGACGATCCAGGACTCTGCATCGCATACCCTCGGGGTTGGCCCAGCATGGGAAGCAGAGCGGAGTATCCTGGTGAGCCGCATTGGACGAAACCTCTCCCTGCCAGCAGTCGTGTCGGCGATGCTGAGCGGGGATTCGGCATGGAGGGCCGTAGCCGCTTTCTGTGAGACCGTGATGGTCCAGAAGGAGGCTACTGAGCGGGATCGAGAGAGGACAGATCCCGCTCGGAGGCGGGGCCGTCGAGGCGCAGTTGTGCCTCGTCGCGGCCCTCCTAACAATGGTGTTCCCCTACCAGAAACGGGGCGTCAAGAGTCGTGGGCGCCCGGGGCGCGAGCTCCGAGTGCTCATTAAAGTGACTCTGCGGAGAGTAGTGGCTCGACGTGGTCTCGAGCCCCTGTGGTAGCAACGTGGGGATTCTGGGGCAATGTTGTTGCTCCCGGGAGGCTATCTTAGCCAAGCGTAAGAAGGGCTACGGTTGCGTTCCGAACGGAGATCCCGTGACCCCTTCTCAACGCTGATGGTGACCACCGTGGGGTTTTAGTCGGTGAGAGTACGACATAACCCAGCTCTCTTTCCGGAGGCTGGGTACACAATGGATTTCCCCACGATAAAAAAAAAAAAAAAAAAGGTTAGGTTAGGTTAGGTTAGGTTAAGTTAGGTTTTTTTTTTTTTTTTTTTTTTTATTTTACTAGTTCCCCTGACATGGGAGATCAGGGACTTTTTCCTTCTTTTTCCTTTCATTTTTCTTTCTTTTGTTTTATTGTTTGCTTCTTATGGTTTTATTTTATTAATAGGGTTTATGCTTATGCTATTACAATTTTACTCCTAGGGTCTTTTATTATCTAAGTTAATGTTACAGTGCATTTCAGTGCTTCTTTTTTTTTTTTTCTTACAATTTTATTTGTCTGTTAACATTATATACTTAAGTGTTTTATATATGTTACAGCTCTATTTTTATTTCTTTTTATTTATTTTTAATTGCTACCTTAGATACTATTTCCTTACAGTATTTTAAAAACTTATTTCTACTTTCCCTATTACTAATTATCTGACATATATTTTCGGTTTTTATTTCTATACCTATATCTATTTCTAAATCGTACCTATATTTATTATAGGTAGGGCATTCTGCAATTACATGTATTGCCGTTTCTTCTGTTTGTCACAGGGACACGCTGGGCTCTCCTTACATCTGAACCTGTACAGGTATTGAGAGAACCCACCGTGTCCTGTTATAATCTGGACTAATTTTGGTTCCATTTCCATTTTTCTAATTGTGGGATACGCTTTTATCGCATCCGGAAAAATATTTTGTATTGGAGGCCGTCTCTCCTTCTTTATAGCGCCGGTTCCATTCATCAAGCGACTCCAGTCGTATCTGTCGCTTGATAAATGAAACCGGACACTTCTCATAATCAGGCTTTCTTTTGATTTTTAGAGCAGCTTCCTTTGCCAGCTGATCCGCTCTCTCATTTCCTCCAACTTGCGTGGGCTTTGATCCAGAACAGTTTAATAGTATTTCCTTGTTTGCCCAAGATGTTAATGTTTTTCCTAATTTCTGCCGCCAGGGGTTGGAGGGGGTTTCCTTGTACAATCGTATGGAGAGCGGATCTGGAATCACTAAACAAACAACAGGAGTCTATTTTGTTTGCGAGCACGTATTTTGTGGCTTCTAATATTGCCAGCAACTTTAATTTCTGGTATTTTGTCTCCGCCGCATTTCTCCAAATGGATAATGCAGCGCCGACTTTTCCTCAATTTTACTGCCGTCAGTATAGATTGTTAGGCTTGTATCAGTGTATTCTTCTATTTGTGCACCGTCCTCCAGGCACATGAATTGCAGTGCTTTTGTTCCGCGGGGTGTGGGTTTTCCATGTAGCTAACTTTTCCTCAATCTCCTGATCTCCTATGACGCGTCGAGAAAAGCCTCTCTTTACCTCATAAAGAGAGGCCACTTCCCGGACCCTAAGGTCCAAGGGTAGCAACCCGGCAAGCAATAGGGCCGAGTGGAGGGACACAGTTCTATACACTTTTACTATTTTTTGTACAAACCCTCGTTGTACCATGTCCAACTGCTTTTTTACTTGTAATTTATTAGTCGCTGGTGCCCACGTACTCGCCGCATATGTGATAACCGGTTCTAATACGGCAGTATAAATGGTCCTGATTATTTCGGGGTTCAGTCCCCAGTGTATTTTGGCTGCTTTTGACAATTGACAGTACAGTATTTGAGCTTTTCGGCACACATTCTTAATATGTGTGTTGAAAGTCAATCTATCGTCAATTGTGAGGCCAAGAATTTTTATTTCTTTGGACATTTCTATGGGCACCCCGCCCATCCTCAGGAGTGGCGAATCATATTTCATTTTATTTGTTATCAACATGGCTTTCGTTTTTTGCGGCGCAAATTTAAGCTTATTTTTGATTCCCCACTCCCTTACATGGGCAAGCGCCGAATTTGCCCGAGTCTGCACGTCCAATGCAGTATTCCCCGAAAAATCAGGACCACATCGTCCGCGAAAGCCTGGCAATATTCATTTTTCACTTGCAGTTCCTTCAACAGCGGATCCAGCTAGAGGTTCCAGAAGGTAGGTCCCCCAATTGAACCCTGCACACAACCCTTATTTGTATCCTTGATGCATTCCTCTCCGGCATATCTAATGCGCACAGATCTGTCTTTTAGATAACTGTCGACAAGCCTTCTTAGATTTGTGGGGGTCGGTGTCTCTGCAAGACGGCATTTTATGGCTGGCCACCATGCATTATCAAATGCTCCTTCTATGTCCAATGATACGAGCACAACCAACTTTTTACTGTTTACCACACTTCTTATATGCTGTGTCATGTCATAGAGGGAGTCTTCGGTGCCACGTTGCGGCATAAAACCATATTGTTTCCTACTTATTGTAGGTAGTATATACCATTTTATTCTTTGGATCACCATTTTTTCTAAAATTTTTCCCAACACTGGCAGTAGTCCAATAGGCCTGTACGACTTTGGTTGAGTATAGTCGCCTTTCCCTTGCTTTCGCAGCACCACCACTACCGCTTCCTTCCACCTTACTGGAAAATGTGCTAGACTTAGGCATTTATTTGCTATCGCCAGGAACAATGTTGGGTTCAGGGTGATAGCCTGTCTGCAGATATCTGCTGTAAGACCATCGCTACCCGGAGCTTTTTTGGGATTGAAACTAGACGTGGACCACATCAGTTCTTCAATCGTAAAAGGTGGGTCACATGCGTCATCATGTGTCCCTTCATTTACCTTTTTTGCTAGCTGTCGTATGCGCGTGTGCTCCACGTCGTCGTTCCCAATTTCATCGTCCGGGTAGAATGTCTCTGCCAATAATCTTGCTGACTCTCCGTTCCCTAAGACTTTTCCTTCGTGTGTTAGAGGAACATCTTCTTGTCTTTCAGCGGTGCGTCTTATCACCCTATTGATATTTCAGTTTCAATGCTCAATTCATGATCGGTGCCTGCGGTCTTCATCTAATTACAAGATGAGTATCCTGCAACACTTTACCAATTTTGTTGGTCACTCCTTTACCATTCAGGCTACACTGCTCTGGAACTCTTTGCCCGAAGACATCAGAAAAGTTACCAATAAGTCGATATTTAAAAGACTTGTACGTGAACACCTTTTAACTGTCAGTTAGAATTAGTGATTGGTCATTACAGTCATAATAATGTTTTTTAAGTTTTATATATGTATGTATGTATATGTATATTTGTGTATATATGTGTGTATGTATGTATATGTATATATATATATGTATATATATATATATATATATATATATATATATATATATATATATATATATATATATATATATATATATATATATATATATATATATATATATATATATATATATATATATATATATATATATATATATATACATATATATATATATATATATATATATATATATATATATATATATATATGTATATATGTGTGTATGTATGTAGATGTATATATATTATATTTATTATTTGTATTAGTATTTTATATTGCATCTTTATTTTCGTTAGGTCCTATATTGATTTTCTTTTTCTGTAACCCAGTTTAAAGCACCTTAACAATATTTCTCCACGCCTCGGGTTGACTGGCAGAGAATGCCTAATGGCATTAAGTCCGCCCTTTGTATAACTTTCTTTGTGAGGTTTGCAATAAAGTGTAAATAAATAAATAAATAAATATCCCGTCCCACATTGATTCCTGTTTTGTTTGCTGCAGAAGTCTTTCCAGCTTGCAGTTTGAGCCTTCCTTGCTTTCTCTTCATATTCTTTCTTTTCTTTTAAATATTGCTGAACTACCCAGTCTCGACGAACTGGAGCTGCGTAGGAAATTCTACGTTTCATCCTAGTGACTCTCTTTTCAACTGTGAGCTCCTCGGTCCACCAAGGCAGTCCCGTTCGTTTCTTTATTTTAATTTTCGGTATTGTCTTTTCGCTTGTTTCTATTACTGAGTTAGTGTAACTTTCTACAATTTTTTCTAATTCTTGGGAAGTTTCTATTTTTTTCTATTTCTACATAAGTTAATGAGTTTTCGCTCCAAATTTGGGCTAATTTCTCACGAAATTCGCCCCAATTTGCCTTTTTTGTATTGTATTTCCTTGTAGTTCTATTTCATTGTGTATTTGTTGTATTTTCCAATTTTATTTGAAACAGGACTGCCCTGTGGTCTGACCCGGTTATTTCATCAGACAACCTCCAGTTTTCGACTCTTCCGAGTAAGCTGGTGGAGCATGTTGTTATGTTCACACAGCTGGAGAATCTCTTCCCACCTCTAATTGTGTCGAAAGTGGGTTCTATCCCTGAGTTGAGTATATGAAGCTCCAGCTCGTCAAGCCTGGCAGCCAGATCTATTCCTCTCTTGTTTGTTTCAAGGCTCCCCCACCAGGTGTTCCAGGCGTTTACGTCACCACCGAGTATGATATTGGCGGTTTCTAGGCCTTCCAAGGCTGCCGATATCCTATCGAGATATGGCTCAATCGGCTTATCTCCCTCGAGGTAGATGGATACTACTCCAGTCTCCCATGAGCTAGTCTTTAATTTGGCAACCGCTATGTTCTCTGTTGACAAGTTGCAGTACGAAGTGACGTTGATGGTCTCGTCAACAACACAATTGCGGCCTTTATCACCTTTTCTGTGCTCTGGCCCCTGCCATATTGAACTATCCTTGTTCCTGTGTAGCGTTTCATCTCCCCGATACGGCCTATATAAGGTTCTTGACCATAGCGAAGGATATTTTTCTGTTCACGGCCTCATTTATGAGCTCAGCTGTCGCCAGTTCACTCCTCTGAGGTTCGCCTGTATCACGCGATATTTGTGGATACTAGGGTTAAGAGTTCCGTCCGCTGTTGTGGCCACCTTAGCAATAAGCCACTGTGGACCTTGCCAAGGCCTCCCATTTCTTTCTTACTTGACAGTCTGCACTAAACGCGTTGTGGTCCCTTCTTTCTATTTTCGCCTTTACGCAATTTCTGCATGTTGGTATCTCTCCAGCCAACCAGTCAGCACACTCAGATTTTAGATGGGGACCTCCGCAGTGGCTGCACACGTCCGTTTGCTCGCTGCATAGTCGTTTAGTGTGCCTGTAACCCAAACACCGCGAACACTGGATGAGCGGGGATTGGTCCTCTACCCTAACTCTTTGGAGATCTACATGGATTACTCCAACTTCTGTGAAGCGATTCC